>JBDPZO010000005.1:8075878-8652779 GCA_039877585.1 Heterodera filipjevi | reverse complement strand
GGGGTGAAGGGAATGAAAAGAAAGGGGGGAGGGGGGATTGGAAAAAGACGAATGTTTAATGAAAGAAATCAATGAACGCGAAAGAGTTGTTACGAGAGAGATGAGCTGGACGGGAATTGGAAAAAACGAAGCGGGACTGACCGGGACCGGACTAAACCGGGAACGGAACGATTGGCCGACATTTGCGGCGCGTGACCCAGAAAAAATTGTAGAGTGAATAAATCTATTATTCTTAGGGTCATTCGAACCACCTAAATATGCTCTACATTATTATACCAAAAAAATGAAAAGAAAGAATTGATGAGTTTCAGAAAAGTTATGGGCTAAAATGTTCGTAAAATTGGGAATGTCTTTTTTTGGTCATCTTTTTATCATAACTTTTCCGACGCTTAATCAATTCTTGATTTTTTTGGTATAAGGTAGAGCATATTTAGGGCTTTCGAATGGCACTAAGGACAATTAGCTTAGTTCAATCTACAATTTTTTCTGCGTCCCGCGCGCAAATGTCGGCGCCGCAAAGGCGCATCACCAACGGGACGGGGAAGAAGAACCAACCCGAGAAAACGGGAATTTCACATCCTATCCCGCTCTACACTAATTCGACTGTTAAGCAACAATAAGTGACTGCTTAACACTCATTTCAGTCGGTCAATCAATCGTTCCGTTCGTTGAATGAAAATTTTTGTTGGGATTTTTACAATTTTCGATTTGTCCAATTTTTGTTTCTTCTTCCCAAAATGAGTTTCGGATTTCTTCCTAAATTTTTATTGTCTTTTCCAATTTAATAAAATGAAAAACGATTTTGCGACAATTTATTTCTCCAGACTTTCTGTGCTGTGTCAAAATTTAACAAAAAATAATAATGGATTGGGATCAGTTCGCTGCTTTTCGTTGACGTTTTTTTCGCCGTGGGCCGTCTCGCGGCAGCAGTTAGTAGCCCATAGCAAAGCGCTTTTCAATTTAGCCATTTTGCCCTTGGTAATTACGCGCCGAGGCAAAAATTGATATTCTGTGCCGGTGCTTTTCTTAGTTTCTAAGTGCAAATGTAAGCCAAGATGGGTTTATACAAACATGAATTTTTCAAGTTTTTGTTGTCTCTAAACGAAGTTATCTATATGAAGTTGAAGTTATGGCGCAATAATTTTGGAACAGCAAATTTGGGTCAATTGGGAAAATTGAGAAAAAAAATTTCTTCTACACCAATTTCTTGTGTGCTTTTGGCGCGCATAATTTTGGAACAGAATGTATACTTTGTATGGCAGCCCGACTCAAACTGTTAGACCAAATGACCCATTCCAAGCTCTCATAAGAAGTGATTCCGACATTTGATAAACACAAAAAAAAAAAAACAATTCATTCTTCCGTCAGAGTTATAAATTCGCGGCACACGATTCGTCCGCCCATATAAAAAGTGCCAAAAACATAAAACGATTTAATTTTTTAACAGTCGACATAGCTAAAATGATAATTAATAAAAATGCCAATTGAAAACCCACAAAATTAAAATAATTTATGTTTTGGCATTTTTTGGATGGGCGGACGAATCGTCGTCCGGACGAATTGTCATGGCGCCTATAAATTAGTTAAGAAATTACATAAAGTTGGACAAAAATGAAAGAGAATGAATGTGCATCTCGCTTCCTTTCTTCGGCCGTTTAGCGTTTTCTTCCAACAAAATTGAACGCATTTGAATAATGGTAGTAGGGGTTGAAACCGTAGCCTTCCCTGGGTAGGCGACATTATACCACTGAAAAGCAACATTTTCTATTCTTGGTAATTTTAGGCTCTTTAAACAGTAACGAAATGGTTGAGGCCATAATTAAAAAAAACAATTTCATGGATTAGATTAAGGTCAAGAAGTAAAGCATCTGCGCCAGGGATATTTTAGCCATTTCCGATTTTTTGGGCCAAAATTCCGATCTCCGAAATTTACGGTAAAAAGTGAATAATCGGAAATTAATTATTAATAATTTGATGAAATAGTTTCAGATCGGCATCATTTTAAATTAACAAATTCGATCGGTGCTAGGTCGTTTGTTAAATACCGCACTATGGGCGTTTGTTAAGTCCGCCATATTTTACAAATTTCCGAACATAATTTGTCATAACTTAGTTCAAACTAACTAAATTAAATAATCTTGGTATCATCCGATAGCATTGATTAGCTATTAGCCATTCTAATTTTAAAAATATGATTAAATTTTAAGAAAGTTGTGGCCGTCAAAGTTAAAAAATTGATCTTTTTGACCATATTTTTAAAAATTAATCAAATTTTTTGAAAATTGGCAAAAATAGAGCCAATCAAGAGCTATCGTATGAATCTAAGAATGTTTAATTTGGTTACTTTTGAAAAAAGTTATGACAAATTATGTTCGAAAAATCTGTAAAAGATGGCGGATTTAACAAACGCCCATAGTGGCGGTATTTAACAAACGTCCAAGCACGAATTCGATCAAACAAAATTTTCACTGCTGCTCATAAAGGCACCGCCGCCTCACGATTCGGCGCCAGCCAACTTCGGATGCCATAAATTTTTTCTTAGGCAACCAATTTTTTTTTCCTTTTTTAAGAGTTGGTCATTTGTAAAATTTGGTTCACCAAAGAAAAAAGTTACAAAGTCCTAAAAAGTCTGGCGCCGAATGAGGCGGTGTCCGAATTAAATCATCAAATGAACTTTGATGATTATCAAAAATTCTAAAAAGGGGAAATCTTGGAAATAATGACAAATAGGAATCGGAACTAAATGTATACAGTCATGGACAAAAGATTACAACAAAATGTTAAATCAACCAAAAACTAAATAACTTTGCTCAAATTCGGTGGCGAAGAAGTAGATTTATATTTTTTTTTCCGGTACCTTTTTAGGAAATTGATAACTGACCCCATAAGTTGAATTCGGAAGTTCTATACTCAAAATGAACATCAACATAGGGAAGGCATAAAAAAGTGTTTGAGGTGCAAGAGTGGTGAAAATTCATTGCCCAAGACAATATTTAGCGTTCATTAAATCTGTGAAATATGAAGTGCCAAACATTTAAAGAAAAGCGAAATTCTCGAATATTCTGCTGGTATATGTACTATTTGTGCTCTCTTAAAATTAGTTCGATTGGTATACCGAATGATCACTTCGTCAACAGAGGGAGGGGGGGGGGAATGTTTGGTGTCCCAATGGTTGGACAAGGGAGAGCGCTCATGCGTCCCACCACCACAAAATAATGTGTGCATATTCGACGCAACATTGACTGACATTGCTCCGCCAATCACCCATGTCACAAGCAGTCGGTCTTCTGAGCCTCGCTTACTTTTGTGTCATTCTATCTGCACTGATCTTCTTCCGGGAATGTTTTTTTTTGTCTAACACCCTATTGATGTTTAAGACTGCCGGTAATACTAAGGCTGCTGCCCCCCCATTTTTAAAAATCAAATTTTATAAAGTGAATAGAACATGTTCCCAGGGTTTTGGGGTCTCTGATCACGAATCTGACATCCATTTTGTCCAATTCCAAACCCCGGACCGAATTCGAACCAAATCGAAAATTCTTTTACACCAAAATTCACATTTATTGCCCAAATTGAATCAAATGCACGGAATGGAAAGAAAACAAAGGACGGGCCGTTAATTGGTGTCATTCGCCTGTTCAAGTCAAAATCTACTGGACTTTGTCCATTGCACTGCATTTTTGAACGCCTTTGTGTCCACCAGTCGCTACTGCACTCGTCTTTTGTTTCCATGGGGGGGGGGGGGGGGGAACATCGGTCCACCATCGACTGGTAGCAACGGAATTGTAATGCTTCTCTCACTCTTCCAAAACCTAACCTAATCCCAAAAAATGGCCATTCAACAGCTCAGAGGCTTAACCTCCCAATTTGTGCTTTATTAGCGGTACCAGACAACGACTTTGACCAAACTCTCAAAAACATGGGGTTCCTGCATGGCCCGCGGACTCTGGTGAATGCGGGGGCAATACTATTTACCGTAATGTTATACCCAACCGGCGTTATGGTACTTGGCGGTGCACCACAAGGAATTGCAGAAAAGAAGTGGCTATTTGGGTGTAAAAATTTTCGAAGGCACTTTTTGACATCAAAAGAAGTAGTTGATCTGTCCTACTTGTGGGCTCGCAAGTTCGACACATTTAACGACATTCAAAAAGATGTAGGGGTCAGCCAAATGGCCATCACTGATTGGCATAACTTTTTCTGCAATATATGTGCCGAATACTTCATTCGTCACCCAATACAAATTGGGGGACCGGGTTGGTAGTCTCTATGTGATAGAAAAGATAGGGTCCCTTAAGGAATTATGTGGAGATTGATGAAACGTGCATTGTGCGTCGCAAATACGAAAGAGGCCAGCTAAGGGGGCTCATGAAGGAGTAGCAAAGATTGCATCAAAACAAAACAGAAAAGTTATTCACATGGATAGATATGACGAAGTGATCCCATATTCATTAAATGCATCATTACCAAATCGCTTACGCCAGAGATTCGGGGAAATAAGTGTTATAGGTGCCCGATGCATTGCCAGCTTGGGGACGGAATTTGCGCTTATACGTGGACCACAACCCCTCGATATTTTGGCTATGTACATTGGGGTCATTGGGATTAGGAAATTTTCATTATGATTTACAATGTGATGCTGATAACCCTGGGGCAAATTGGGAATCCAGGGCTCAATCATCCACAGCGATATGTGGCATACTTTTTGCAACTGTGAACCAAAATTGGATCGCCGTGTTTAAATTTAATTCATACATTTTTTCATAATATCAAAAAGCGCCCTTTTTATGCAACGACCTAATAAATATTTAGCTATTAATGTAGATGACATAGCTTGCCTATATGTAAAATAATATAGGTATGTGTGACTATCCACTGAATGACGGAGGAGAGGGGGGGGGGGGTAGGAGAGTGATGGACCATGAACGAAAGAGAGGATGCAATTGGGAGGAAGGGGTAAGGATGGATTGGGATCGGATGGGAAGGGACGGGGGTGGGGATGGGTGGGTTCGGTTGGTCCTTTGGATGGATGCAACAGTTTGTGACTGTGGCAAATTATTTTTGTCATATGTTAACGAATCGATTTCATGCCCATTTTCTTCCTTTTACCCTCGCAAATTCACTCACCTCTTTTCAAATTTCAATCATTTCCATTTCCAGCTTAAATTACACACAAGATTTATTATTTTATTATTATACACGACATTTTAGGAGTGTAATTATTTCAATTTTTATTACCAAAATTATAAGTGAAAATGAGTAATGGAGGAAGTATACCCTTTACTGGTAATAGCGATTTTCACTATCAACAGAGAAAAGGCAACAATGGAGCAGTTCAAAATTGCACTGGTAATGTTCGTTCGGCCGGATGGGATCCGCCTCGAAAACATGCCGTCGATCGCTCTTCAAATAATGACGAGGGAAGCGATGATTGTTCATATCGCCAATTCTTCCCTGAACCATCACGTCGAGTTGGAAGCGAAATGTTCAGTGGAAAGCCAGGCTCGGGGCAATTGCCCAAGTTAAGCGTAAGCACTGTTGGGGAAGAGCCTCCACCTCGTTTCTTTGCATCTCCGCCAATCCCGACAAGCGGAGGATCGGCTCGAAAAGGAAAAAGCAACGAAGTAACATTCGCTGACTCCGGGGGAAGACATGCAAATTTATTCTAATTTCCCTTACAACAATTAGGCATTGTTCTCTCCACGCCCGGCTTCTCCCGCAACAGAGATCCAAAAAGCGACAAGGTGTCTGCTCTATTTGGACCATCAATGTGAAAAAGGGCCAAAAGGCTTACCGGTATGACGTGGACATTGAGAGATTGCCGATACTGAAACGCAATGGACAAATGGACAAAGGGAGAAGTCTCGTCAAAGGGGCGGATGAGTGAGTGAAGGAAAACCGGAGGGAATCTAAAAAACAAGCATTTAATGCTAATTATTTGCTTCTTCGTTAAGCGGACAGCGAGCACTTGCACAGAAACCTCTGTCTCGAATTGATCACAGTTCGTCTTTCAGTTTCTATTCAGCTATTTTTTTCTTCATAAAGATTGCTTTCAAAAAGTCGAAACGCTTTGGGCTGAGCATTGGAGAGGAGTTGGTGTACAACAAAGTTAGTTTAACGGGTTGCATTGGGCTGGATTCTGATATATGATTACTTTTTGTAAGCTATAAAATCTTTTCCTCAAATTTTGCCACGCTTTAGTCGCTGGTCTAATTTTTCAAATCTATTTTTTGAGAATTGTTTGTACACTTCATGTCCGATCAAAGAATATGACATAGAAATTGAAAATTACGAAGTCAACGAATATATCAAAGTGAGAGGGAATAGTCCTTTTTTTTTTTACTTTTACTCTTTTTTAGACTTACTGTGGCGAAGGGAAGGATGTGCGCTTCAGTAAGGAACAAAAAAGGGACAGACAAAATTTGCTGCAAAAATCTTACAGGGAATTCGTATTACAAAAAACCGAGCAGCACCGATTTTGGCTCTTGACGACTTTAGGCAGTACGCGAGCGGATGAGTCGGTGTTCAACGAAGATCGGTCACTACGCACTTTCTTTGAGATGGTACAGAATGATGGACAATTTATTTGACCGATTGCCTTTTAAGGCCACTTCTCAGTTCGCAATGAACAAAGGGTTTTTTGTCGGAATCAGCACTGGCAAACTTTTTGTATGTCGTTTTAACCATCTTTCAAGGGTAATATCTTTTTTGTCCAGGAAATTGATGACGCTCAAAATCAGAATTTGTTTCGCGAGAAGGTGGGCAATGGCATTGTGCTGCGGGCAGGGCTTGCCAAAGGTGTTCGGGTGATCAAAACCGGGGAAAAACTGCCAAAGGCTTCTGTCGTTTTGGACAGTAAGTTCATGTAAAGCCCTTTACTTTCGATGCCATGAATTACCTTTAGCAAAAGTCGCTGCCTTCTTCGAGGCCAACTCTCTCATCGACACCGTTTTCGACATTTTGCCGCGTCGTAACTCCGCCTCCCCGTCAATGCACGACTTCAGTCCATCTGATTGGGTCAAAGTCGAGCGACTCTTGCAGGATGTCCGTGTCGAAGTTTCTTATCGCCGTGTGCGCACTTTCGAATTCGGCAAATTTACCGACAAGCCATTGCGCGATCTTTACATTGACGTGGAAAGGCCCAACGAGGGACCACCCGAGCGAATGTCCATCCCCCAATACTTCTTCAAATTATGGAAAATCCAACTCAAATTCGTGGACTTTCCGGGTGTCATTCCTGTTGTTTACTTTTATTATAATAATTCAACAAACGTGTTTTTAAATTTCAAGAACAATCCTTTGCCTGCGGGAAGGAAAGCCGAATGTTTCCGTTGGAATTATTGGATGTCATGGAAGACCAGGTCATACAAAATGGGAGCCTATATTATATCCCCCGTTTTAAACAAAAAAAAAACATTTTTTTTTTTGCGTCTTGTCAATATAAACACGAAAAATTCAGCGTGTGCCACGTGAGAAGACCGACTTCAAAGTTAATGGACCAGCTGTTGCGCTTCAATTCAATGCCACCCGATGAGCGCATGAAGGCCATTTGGGAAAGGGCCCGTGCACTTGGACTGTTTACTGATCAAAACCCCGTCCTTAGTGCTTTGGGCTGAATATTGATCAAAAATCCAATCGGGCAAGTTATACTTACGAGTCCAGACATTTCGGCTTCACATCATCCAACACCACTCATTTGTTTGTTCTTTGTCAGGTTGTAATCGGAGTCCGGTCATTGCCTCAAATTCGCTTCAAACGCAACACTTTGTTACGCCCTGACGCGATAAAAGTTAAATGCAATTAAACTCAATGAAAACAATTTGTTGGTTCCTTCAAGGGCGAGTGGAATCGCGAATCGGGCCGAGCGGAGTATTGGCTGGCGAAGGAGTTGGACAATTGGCTGGTGCTCTGCGCACGACAGAATATGCAGCTTGTCAAGGATTTTGTGCGACGGCTGTGCGAAATGGGCAAAGACAAGGCATTCAGATGGTGGAGCCGGTTCTCGTCCCATTCAACAGCCCCGAGGTGGACTCGCTTTTAGGCAATTATTGCTCAATAAAATTCACAGAATTCCGATCACGAATGGATGGCAATGTTCGAACGATGTGCTGTCGACCGAATTCAGTTCATAATGCTGGTGGACGAAAAGCGGAAAGACACGCATGGACTTTTGAAGCTTTCGGAGGCCATTCACAAAGTGACGACGCAACACGTCACTTTGGAGAAGGCCCTTGTGAGTAGGCTGGGCTGACTCTATTCTCTTCAACATATAATTGAATTGTTGCATTTGGGCAGGACGTGGTAAGGAAGAACCAGCGAAAAACATTGGAGAACATTCTGAACAAATTGAACATGAAGAACTTCGGGCTCAATTACGTACCGATCATTGAACAGTCCGGGAAACGATTCGCTCTGGAGACCGGTGAAGTGCTTGTGGTAAGTGAAAGTAAAAATAAGCAAATTCCACCGGCCTATTAAGATTGGCTATGATGTTGCCCATCCTGGTAAAAAAAATAATTGACCATGACAAGTCAGTTGTATATTTTTAAATAATTAGCCCCGATGTCGGCACAAACTCGACGTATGTTAGCGGCTCAAGGCGAGGCACAGCTGAGTTCACTTGATCCTTCATGTGTCGGGGTTGGACATTGTCTCCTAAAACATTAATTTCCTATTGTGTCTTTAGATCTGTGCTAATATGGTCACTGACCCCCATAGTTTCGTAGGCGATTACTTCTTCCAAGGTTATAAGTTTGGTTTTGATTTTAACTTTTCAAATTCTTACTGCAGAATCTCGGCGCGAAGCTATTGATGCAGTTCAGGTTCAGAGACTTCCTTTAACAAAATTTAAACGGTAATGTTTTTAGTTAGCTGAACGAATAAAATGGATCCTTCACAATTTGGACAAACATCGCCCTTCAAAAAATCGTCCCAAATACATTTTCATCTTTCGTGACGGTTTATCAGAGGGGCAATTTGCGATGGTTTGTTACTTTGGAGCCCACAAAATTTTTTCACCTTTTCAGGCATACAAACAAGAATTGGTCGCTATGAAAGAAGGATGTCGGCAATTCGATTCAAAATATAACCCAAAAGTCGGCGCTCTGTTTAACCCAACCTCTTTTTTCAATGGTCTAATTAAGTTTGTGATGGTTATTGGCACCAAGCGTCACTTCAAAAAATTTTTTATCGAAGAAGAACCGCGAGAAGGCGGACGACCATATTCAAAGAATTTGTTACCCGGTTCGATCATTCAGGAAAAATGCCGAGCGGACATGACCGAATTGTACGCGAGTGATCTTTGGCCCCCAAAAAATTGCAAGAATAATACGCTAATATTTTAGCTTTTTACAACCGCATGCGCCACTCAAGGCAATTGACTGAGAAGGAAGAAACATTAGGGAGAAATTAATCCATTTTTTAGGGGACTGGAAAACCGGTGGAATATGCCATGTTGGAGAATGAAATTGGCGTCAAAATGGACGAGTTGCAGGGACTTATAATGGCACTTTCATATTCCCACCAGGTATAAAATGCCATTCTCAATGTATTTTTTACTCCCATTGAACACGTTTAAAGATTGTCAATATAGCGGTCTCTATGCCCGAGCCCGTGTACCAAGCGGATGAGTTGGCAAAGCGTGGAAAAAACAATTTTACAGCTCTAAAGTGAGAATAAAGGAAGACAATGAATTATATGACTTTCAAAACGATATTTTTAGGCGGTTTAAAAAGAACCTTGTACCGAAAAAGGAGCACAGACTTTTGGCGAAGAAAGGCGCAAAGCGGCAGACCGTTTCACTGGTTGATCATCAGGAATTGAACAAAATGGTCAGGGATACTTAACCATGTATTAATTAATAGATGAACTCTCATCCCTTTTCAGCTTTCTTATTGGGGCGACGGAACTTTCATATTGTCAAATCGTTTCACAGCTTGAAACTCAGAGAGAAAACAAAGATTTTTTTTTACATTCATTTCGTTGTTTTATCGTTCATTCTCATTTTTTATTCCTTCATTTTGTTATTTATTAATTAATTAATTCTCTAATTATAAGATTGTATGTTCAGCTCAAAATTACCATTCCCTTTATTTGCTTTAATCACATTGCATATGTATGTTTATGGATGCACAAAAAAATATTGGTGGAGAAAATTTTGGGAAAAGATGGTTAAATAACAAAAAGATGCCTATTTGTTTCTTTTTCTGTTAATATAAAAGTAAAAATTGGGAAGGGGAATATTTCGCTGTTATAGATCAAAATTTTCACTATGGCGCTTCCGAATTACATGCTGAGGAGATCTGTTCCAAATATATTGAAAAATCATGTGAGGGCACTTGCCGATTACGGCCGGACGGCGTCGGTGTTGGAAAAATGGGAGCAACGAGTGCCAACGGAACTACAGTCCACAACGGATCCCATGGACTCACCAGACGTCGAAACTGTAAGAAAGGCGAAAGTCAGTCCGACGCAACTGAAGTGAGTGGAGGGAGGGAACGCAAATAGAGGGAAAACGAGAGAGGACGGGGGAAGCGGAACAGATCGAAGGTCATACGGACCTTGGGGCAAATGCCAACGGGGAGGGGGGGGGGGGATGATACAATCCACCATCAAACTGTCACAACTACCAGCTTTCATTGTGCTTTTTTTACACCTAATGGTCTACGGGTCCTAGTCATCTCATCCAACACATCCATCCATACACCAAACATGGTTTAATTACGGATGGATGAGTTGGGTATGGGTGAGATGATTGGGACCCTCACTTTACAAAATATTTTTCAAAAATAATCAGTTAAATTGTTAAACATTTTAGGCCGTTTATTGACCCGTCTCTATGCACGTCAAGTCAAAATTATTTTGAATCTCAAGTGACAGTTGAAAAATTGTTTAATGCACGTGTCCATCTTGGTCATAAGGTATTTCAATGGGTAAACCAAAAACCCGATTTGCTTAAAAAAAACTGAATATTTTGAAATAATTTTTTTCTTTTTGTATAAATTTTTTGGAGACATTGAATCTCATTTATACATCCCTTTTAATTCTTTATCGGATACCAATTATAACAAAAAATTGTTTTACATCAGTTTTTTTTTTGGTATTTGAAGCTAAACTATTTTGGAATATTTATTTTCTTTTAGATTGGCACTGTAAACGACAATATGAAATGGGCACTATACGGAGGTAGTGCCATTAAAGGGATGAACAATGGATCTTTCTCATATATTTTTCTGGCGGGGCCCTACCATTAAAAATGTAGAATTTTCAAGGCAGACGCGATGCGGGGGAGGGATGGAATGAATCCAGGCCTATTAAAAATTTTGGCACGACATAAAATCTAATAGGGTTAACAAACGATGTCAGATAATCTTTCCAACTTTTCTATAAATGATAAGAGTCCCTCTATATGAGGGTTGTTTGCTTACAACCATAAGAATTACATTTTTTTCAGAACGACTCGGCGTTTGCGTCTTCGATTTGGACATCACTCGAACGTACATGATAAAGGCACTGGAATTTGTTCGATCGGTGGCATTTTTGGGCGGGCGTTTTCTCTTTGTCTCGACCAATAAGTTATTTCCAAATTGGTTTTGGGATTTCGTTTTGCTTTTTCAGGTCCTCAATGCTTATGGTGGAGGCGATGGCTCAACAGTTGGGCCAATATGCGCAAACGCGCCAATGGAGGTCCGGCACATTCACCAACACCAAAGGCACTTTCAAAGGGCCCATTCGGTTGCCCGACACGCTCATTTTGCTGAACACACTGACCAGCGCACTGGATTCGCATCCGGCACTGATAGAGTCGGCAAAAATGTGTATTCCGACCGTGGCGATCGTCGACTCGAACAGCGGTGAGAGAGTGGGAGGCAATAAGTTCATCTCTTGCACTTTTATTTTTGCCTTTCTATCCCACTGCCTCACCAAGGGCAATTTTTAAGAAAATTTATGCCTGAACCATACATATAAATAAAAGGGGTGTCTCAGACCAAGGGGCACACGACAGACGATTGAGACGGGGGGGGGGAAGGATGTCTATGGACCGATTTCTCATACGAAGGTCCAAAATTTTTCTCCGGACGACGAACGAGAGGGGGGGGGGGGGGGGGGGTGTCGAGACACCCCTTGTATTATGGCCTGAACTTTTCACAGTGGAATACCCTTCCTCCTTCTTCAGACAAGACGATGGCACCGTTCCCTCCCTTCCCCCCCCCTCCTCTCTTCCCCTCCCTAACATTGCCTCACTTAGTTTACCTTTATTGTCAGAGCCCAACTACGTATGTTATCCAATTCCTGGCAACGACGACTCAATTGAGTCCACCAAATTTTACATGGAAATGTTTGCAAAAGCAATCCAAAAGGGCCAAGCGGAGAGTCGGACATTTGGGGAGGGGGACAAAGGACAACAACAGCAACAGAAGATGATGACGGGCCAAAGGTGGCGATGAGTGAACGGACGGAAAGGGGGGACAAACGAACCGAGGGGGGGGGGAGAATTATTCATTATTGTCAGATTTGATCGGAATCGGATGTGTTTACATTTTAATGTTTCCTTTTTTCTTCCGAATTTATTTGTTTAGTTTTTGGGTTTTCTTGCCAATTATCACTTTTTTCTGTCCCATTGATTTATTGTTTCATTAATTGCTGTTTTTCGATGAGTTCACCGCTTGGAGCAAATGTGTTAATCACCGGTGCTAATCGTGGCATTGGGCTCGGTTTGGTCAAAGAAATTTTAGCAGTCAGTGGACTTCAAAATGTGTTCGCGGGTTGTCGGGACGTCGACTCGGCCACGGTCATTGGGTCAAAATAAAATTGGCAACAAATTTGGCGGACGGGGATTCCTAATTAGTTTTAATTAAACGTAGCGTCTGTGTGTTTTTCAATTGGTGTTGGTCACTAATTTGACTGGCATTCCCTCAACCAAAAAGACACAGAAAAGGCACTGTTTTCCTTTAATGGATTTGTATTGTTTAAGGATTTACGTCAGCTGAGCGAACGGAACAAATCGTTGCGATTGATCAGAATTGACGTGAGCGACGATCGGAGCATTCGCACTGCGTTTGGAGAAGTCCAAAAGCAGTTGCTGGACAAAGGTGGACTCAACTTGTTGATTAACAACGCTGGCATTCTACAAAAAGTGAGTTGCGCATTTTTATGGATCAGTCCCAATTTGACTGATCACACCCCGTCTTGTCTTGTTGGTCAGTCAATTTAATTGGTTGTATTGGCTGATCAATCCTTAATCATTCAATGCATTTGGCTGATCAGTCCCACTTCTTTTTATGGTTTTAGTTGGTCTGTTACATTTCGCCTTTCCTCCTTTAGGAGGGCGTCTCTCTCCATGAGCCAATCCGTGACACTTTTTTACACCATTTTGATGTGAATACCGTCGGTGCTGTGATGACTACGGCTGCCTTTCTTCCGCTGCTCAAAAAAGCCGTCTCCTTCGGCGAGTGCGCACGCGTGGTGAACATTGGCTCGTCCCTCGGCTGCATCGGAGAGTCGGCGGTTTCGCCACGGCTGAGTCCGTACCAAAATGTGGCGTATGGGATGAGCAAGGTCCGACCATTCGGCTATGTTTCTATCTTTGGTTGCCTTTTTTTGCTCTCAGGCTGCTCTTCACCACTTCTCTAAAATGATGGCATTGGATGAGCCGGATATTGTGTCCGTTGCGATTCATCCCGGTCGGTACTCATTTGTCCTCCCCATTCACACAATTTTGTTTTTAGGATGGGTTAAAACTGAAATGGGCGGCGCCAACGCTCCGACAAGCGTTTCCGACTCCGTTGCAAAAATAATGGCGAGGATTTGCGCATTATCAAAAAGTGATTCAGGCAAATTGCTGTCGGGTGAAAAGGAATTGCTGCCCTAATTAATCATTTCGACAATTAGCTGCCATAACCGGAAAATGTCCTTCTTAAAATAACTTATTATTAGACCCCCGTGATTAATATTTCAATAACTTTATTTATTTATGCATTAAAGAAAGGAGATCAAAACCATTTTTTGTTTTAGAAAAAACAAAACAAATTTTCAAATATTGTAGAGGCTTGGGACGTAATTGGCTGGGACGAAGTTGACCTGTTTCGTATAGTAAATTTAAATCGGACTTAAAATTCCTATTAGAAAGAAAAACAGATTTCCAGTTGACTTTTTTTCCTCATACTGATTTTATGAACCTTATATAAAATGTTTTGCCTTTTTAGTGCATATTTTGCCAATTCTTTGCTCTGTTGAAGGTTAACCGAGCTTAAAAAATTTACACGACCAAAAAAAGATAACACGACCATAAACCTTTTTTTCTTTGGTTTAAAATTTAATCCTTTCCAAAAAACGGTTTACAAAACTTAATTAACACTCATCAATTTCATTACTATAATTAAAAAAAAGTTTAGAATTAAAATTATTAAAAAAAACAATTGGATAATCAAAGTGACTCAAAAACGGTCAGAATTGATTCCAATGCATAAAAACAATAATTGAAGGAAGAAGACTGGCCATTCATTTGCCCTTTAAATGTATGGAGGATAAAAAAGGAAAAAAAAGCGCCAATAAATATTTGGCGTAAAAATCAATACGTCAATACATTTAAATATAAAACAGAGTGTTGTTGAATGTAACGAAACAAATAAACAAAGTTATGCTTCAGAAATCGCTTCATAAGCACCAATTCTTTTCTTAATATTTAAGTAAATAAAACCAAAATTAGAAATAAATTTTTTGACCGATAAAATATAAAATTTTGAACAAAAATACAAGAAAAAGCCCGATTATCAATAATTATTTTTGAACTTCTTTGCGAACAAAATCCTTTAATTTTGATATCATTTGAAAGCTCCTGCGGAGAAGTAACTTTTTCTAAGCAATTGCTAAGCAAATGGTTTTATCTGCAAAAAGTTATGACTTCTTGAAATTTTGTTTAGCACTGTTTTCCTTTAATGGATTTGTATTGTTTAAGGATTTACGTCAGCTGAGCGAACGGAACAAATCGTTGCGATTGATCAGAATTGACGTGAGCGACGATCGGAGCATTCGCACTGCGTTTGGAGAAGTCCAAAAGCAGTTGCTGGACAAAGGTGGACTCAACTTGTTGATTAACAACGCTGGCATTCTACAAAAAGTGAGTTGCGCATTTTTATGGATCAGTCCCAATTTGACTGATCACACCCCGTCTTGTCTTGTTGGTCAGTCAATTTAATTGGTTGTATTGGCTGATCAATCCTTAATCATTCAATGCATTTGGCTGATCAGTCCCACTTCTTTTTATGGTTTTAGTTGGTCTGTTACATTTCGCCTTTCCTCCTTTAGGAGGGCGTCTCTCTCCATGAGCCAATCCGTGACACTTTTTTACACCATTTTGATGTGAATACCGTCGGTGCTGTGATGACTACGGCTGCCTTTCTTCCGCTGCTCAAAAAAGCCGTCTCCTTCGGCGAGTGCGCACGCGTGGTGAACATTGGCTCGTCCCTCGGCTGCATCGGAGAGTCGGCGGTTTCGCCACGGCTGAGTCCGTACCAAAATGTGGCGTATGGGATGAGCAAGGTCCGACCATTCGGCTATGTTTCTATCTTTGGTTGCCTTTTTTTGCTCTCAGGCTGCTCTTCACCACTTCTCTAAAATGATGGCATTGGATGAGCCGGATATTGTGTCCGTTGCGATTCATCCCGGTCGGTACTCATTTGTCCTCCCCATTCACACAATTTTGTTTTTAGGATGGGTTAAAACTGAAATGGGCGGCGCCAACGCTCCGACAAGCGTTTCCGACTCCGTTGCAAAAATAATGGCGAGGATTTGCGCATTATCAAAAAGTGATTCAGGCAAATTGCTGTCGGGTGAAAAGGAATTGCTGCCCTAATTAATCATTTCGACAATTAGCTGCCATAACCGGAAAATGTCCTTCTTAAAATAACTTATTATTAGACCCCCGTGATTAATATTTCAATAACTTTATTTATTTATGCATTAAAGAAAGGAGATCAAAACCATTTTTTGTTTTAGAAAAAACAAAACAAATTTTCAAATATTGTAGAGGCTTGGGACGTAATTGGCTGGGACGAAGTTGACCTGTTTCGTATAGTAAATTTAAATCGGACTTAAAATTCCTATTAGAAAGAAAAACAGATTTCCAGTTGACTTTTTTTCCTCATACTGATTTTATGAACCTTATATAAAATGTTTTGCCTTTTTAGTGCATATTTTGCCAGTTCTTTGGGAAATTCTTGGCTCTATTGAAGTTTAACTGAGCTTAAAAAATTTACACGACCAAAAAAAGATAACACGACCATAAACCTTTTTTTCTTTGGTTTAAAATTTAATCCTTTCCAAAAAACGGTTTACAAAACTTAATTAACACTCATCAATTTCATTACTATAATTAAAAAAAAGTTTAGAATTAAAATTATTAAAAAAAACAATTGGATAATCAAAGTGACTCAAAAACGGTCAGAATTGATTCCAATGCATAAAAACAATAATTGAAGGAAGAAGACTGGCCATTCATTTGCCCTTTAAATGTATGGAGGATAAAAAAGGAAAAAAAAGCGCCAATAAATATTTGGCGTAAAAATCAATACGTCAATACATTTAAATATAAAACAGAGTGTTGTTGAATGTAACGAAACAAATAAACAAAGTTATGCTTCAGAAATCGCTTCATAAGCACCAATTCTTTTCTTAATATTTAAGTAAATAAAACCAAAATTAGAAATAAATTTTTTGACCGATAAAATATAAAATTTTGAACAAAAATACAAGAAAAAGCCCGATTATCAATAATTATTTTTGAACTTCTTTGCGAACAAAATCCTTTAATTTTGATATCATTTGAAAGCTCCTGCGGAGAAGTAACTTTTTCTAAGCAATTGCTAAGCAAATGGTTTTATCTGCAAAAAGTTATGACTTCTTGAAATTTTGTTTAGCCATAACTTTGAAAATAATGCATAAACGAAAATAAATTTTGCATTAATCGATGTTGAATTTGATTTTCTATCGATGGTTAAAGTTTAAAGTGGATCTGTAGTATCGAACAAAAGTTCTTAGTATCCGAACTAAACATGTCTTTCTCTAAATAAAAATAAAGAGACAGTGGGCCAAAATGAGATAAAGTTAGAGAAAAAAAAGTAATTTAAAAGCAGCAACAGAATGCCAAACTTTTGTTAATAAATGATTTATTGGCGCTTTTTTTCCTTTTTTATCCTCCATGGTTCGTTGAGGCATTCCTAAATAAAATGTGCCAATGAATGAATGTTTGTTTTTGGTATTCAGTGAATTAAAAGTGCAAAAGTTGGCTAGGCAAATGCATTTCTTTCGTTTTCTGTCTGGAGTTATTCATATATACATATAAATCTGATTATATTAATACATATTATTGTATTTACATTTCGGCAAAAAAGCCCTAGGACACAATGAAAAATGATATCAGATTGTGCTTATCAAAAAAATAATAATTATACATACCAAAAGATTATAAAACTATTCGATTTCTACGAATACTGTAGAAAATAATATAGTTTATTCCGAAACGGGTCAGTTTGGCGTGGCCGTTTTGGCGTCGTTGGATATAATGGATATAACTTTTCTCAGAGTCAACCAAATCAAACATTCTTAGTATGATAGACAGCTCTTGATAAGCTCTATAAGCATGAAATTTCAAAAAATTTAGTCAAGCTAGAAAAAAGTTATGTTTAAAAAATTTCAAATTTCTAAAATTTCTCGAGTTTCTGAACTTTTTCGAACATAACTTTTTGTTCAGTGGACCAAATTAAAAAAAAAAATTATGCAGGCTTAAAGAGCTTACCAATAGCTAGAGAATGGTATTAACAATATTCAATTAGCTTTTTTCTGGACAAAGTTATATCCATTATATCCAACGACGCCAAAACGGCCACGCCAAACTGACCCCGACCGGTTTATTCAATGCAGTGTAATTTTTCATAAAAGTCATGCACCGCCCATGCAGAAGCATTCTGTGAAGAATTTTGTGCACTTTTATAAATGGTTTATATCTGTTCGCTAATAACCAATTTAAAATCCTTTTTGAGTCTCATCCGTTCGGTTAATCCGTCATTTGTCACCCCCCCCTTTTTTTGCTTCGCATCACCGCCCATTAATTGTTTTGTCGCTTCCGCTAACGTTCATCATTTTAACTCGCAAATAATTTAATATATAATGGTCCTTTCTCTTTTAATCCCCTCTCCCCCCCCCCCCCCAACTTATATGTAAGAGTGTAACTCAGCCCCAAGAAAAAAATGAGTAATTATGGTCAGAATCTGTTTATTATTGTATTTTATTAATGGGAAAGTGTGAAAAAGTGACTTTTAAGCCGTTTAAACCGGTTTTCGAACTAATTAAAAACCCAAAAAAATGGACCAAATCGGGCATTCCTAGCCTTTTTAAACGGTTGAATCCGGATAAATTTGATATCAACTTCAGTACCAAGTTTTTCAGTTCATCTATCAGTTAAAATTTGGCCAGAACACCGCACACTCGACTACGGCGGCCAGTAGGTGGGACGCCGCTCACTCGCTCCGGGTTGCTCGCACCTGATGTCGGGCCTTTCGGCCCGACATTAACCAGGCGCTCGCAACCCCCCGCTCGCTCGGGCGCCACACTACTTGCTCCGTCTTCGAATGCTCGCTAAGGCAGGCGCTACGCGCCCCCAGGGAAGTACTGAAAAAACTTGGTACTGAAATGTCCTTTTTCATTGGGACTCAAACGGCAAGTGCTTAGATGGAGTCGGATCGACCTCATTTTTGATTCTTTGGCTTTAGCTCATCAAGAGAATTCGAATGATACCAAATTTATCCGGATTCAACCGTTTAAAAAGGCTAGGAATGCGCGATTTGGTCCATTTTTTTGGGTTTTTAATTAGTTCGAAAACCGGTTTAAACGGCTTAAAAGTCACTTTTTCACACTTTCCCATTAATAAAATGCAATAATAAACAGATTCTGACCATAATTACTCTTTTTTTTTCTTGGGGCTGAGTTACACTCTTGCCCTTTCTTTTCTTTTTGATATTTGTCATTTTTTGCCTATTCTCTCTTTCTTTTTCGCTGTTGGCAACGCGAAATTAATGAAACGTACAAATTGCGGGGACGAGCCAATTCTCAAAGGAATTTGCATTTTTGGTAATAATTATTTGTAATTTACGCTTTTCAGAGAGGGGCGGCTGAGAGAGACTTTTCGTTTATTTGCCATTTTTGGCCTAAAAATTGGTCGCTTATAGCAACTTTTTTTGAAGCTTTGACATTTTTTGAAATACTAATAAATGCTGCTTTTCGCCTGTTAAGTGCTAATTCGATTCTGTCCGCTGCTATTATCAATCATTTTCCTTTCCCTTTTTATTATTTTTTCATTCTTTTGACTTTTTTTTTTAGCTATAATTTTCCCTCTTCTCTTTGTTCGATTTCTAATGAATTTTTCGTCTCCTTTTCCGCTTTTTCCAACTAATCCCCTCCCCTCCCCCCTTTCGTCCCCCCTATTTCTGTCACTACAATTTTCTTCCACCAACAAAATGTAATTTAATTATTTTCCTTCATTTAATTTACGCCCTCTCAGTCATCACGCAATAATTCAACATTTTTGGAAATTAATGTTTAAGGCACTGGGTATCATCGTTTTGCTCTTTTACTTTTTCGTCATCGACAGACCATTGATTTCGCCGAGTTCGATCTAAAAGAGTTTCCAAACACAATTAATGCTTCCAAACGCAACGGTTTTTTTAAGAAACGATTCTTTGGTCGCGCGCGCATTCAACACAAATGCCTTTTACAAACAATTCGAAGACAAAATGAGTCCTTCTGCCCTCAGATTTTGCCAAATTAAATGGGATGAAAGTTGCGACAAAACACTTCACAGAATGGGTGTTTTTAATGACTAAAAATTATTTTACGATTATCTATTTAAAGGACTGAAAGCCCCTCGGTATTGGTACGAATGGAATGCGCCAATGACCCCGGAACAAAAGGAATTTCCATTGAAACCGATGCCCTTTAACCAGTGAGACAAAATTAATATACTACTCAGTTATTTAAACATGTTCCGAAACCCAGAAACGGTCAGGCGGGAAGTGCAGCGCAAACGGTTGGAAAAATTGGTTAAACTGAAGCCAGGCGAAAAATTGGAACCGGAGAAATATCCGGACATCGAATATTCGAGCAATTGGTTAAAGAAGCCTTTGTTTGAGCACCAACGGATGATGAAGGAAAATATTGGGGAGGGAGTGTGGGCAGCAATGTACTACGACTATGAGAATCCGATGGAACAGCACGAAATGGAGAAATATTGGAGACCAATGGAGGGACATCAACAGGGAGACGAAAAACAGATAAATGAAGCCAAAGGCAGTTGAATTTCCTTCGCTTGGTAAAATTGTATTGAAAAAGAAAAATAACAGTCCAACATATGGTTTAAATTTGGAATAAATAAAAGGAGATTAATTCATTGTTGGCAGCTTCACCACTTCACTCGGTGGGTGGCAGCACTTCGACATCTTTTCCTTTACCGCCGTTGTTGCTGCCGAACATTTTCTGATGGAACGTTTCCAAGGCGTAACAATCCAATTCAAAATACGCTTTTTCCCTTTGTCGGTCGTTACCATCGACCAAAGGCTGTCGAAACTTTTCATAGACCAAAAGTCGCCTAGAAAATAGTTAAATGGCAAACGAAGGAATGGATGTACTTCTCCGTTTGTTTTTTATATCACCTCGACGAATCCTTTGCGAGTGTTTGTTCGCAATTGTACAGCAATCGCATGCATTCCATGCGAGGCAAAAGGCGGTCGGAATATCTGTGAATCAGGAACATTTTCGACCCACCCAAACGGAGCAAACGGGCAGCCAAATCCATCAGATCCAAAAAGACATTGGACATGGCATATTTCTGTTTTTCGGAAAACCAAACGCCGAACTGCTCAATTTGGTCCTCATTGCCGACGCTTTTCCCGTGGCAAAGTTCGGCTGATAACTTTATTGACGAATAAATAAATAAATATTAAACAGATAAAATTGATTCCACGGAATGCCAATGCTCTTTCCCCCTTTCATTAAAGGGTCTTCCTCCACCATCCCACCTCCTTTTGGCACTTTTATATTCCGATTGCCCGTTTTAGTGCCCATTGAGTGTCCCTTTCGCCAATTTTCGTTTGTCAGTGCCCAGTCTCTGCCCCCTCTCACTAATGCCATCAGGGGCTTACATTTGAATTTACAGAGATAATAGAAAAGGGATTTTTTTCAAATAATCGTACGATCGGTGATAATCGCGTCAACTGTGCCATCGGCGGTTAATTGGTGCCAAAATTCGGGTCGCGAAGAGTCGGTCAAAATAACGCCCAAAAAGCGAGCATCGCACATGGCGTACTGCTCGAAATTGGCACGGATGGAATGGTCGGCACTCAACCACTGCTCACCGGCCCGAGATGACTTTCCCTAAAAACGAAAATTTAAACAGAAAATTACATATAAAAGACTTTAGCCCGCGCGACGACCCATTTTATCTCAACGCCAAAGACAGAGGAGCCGAAATAAGCAGCGGAAAGGAGCAAACCGCCTAAAAATGAAACTTAATTACCTATTTATTTTAACTTAAAATGACCGATTTTTGGGGATTTTTTTTCTTCAAAAAATGATAAAAATCCTCTTTTAGAAAATTTGGATGATTTTATAAGCGGATTGTAATTGTAAAATGAGAATTTTAGCAAAAATATTAAGATATGAAGAAACATTTCGACTGTTATGCCAAATTTTCTCAAATTTATCAAACCACAAAAATCCGCAAATCCTCATTTTCACAAAAAATCCTCTTTGACCCCTTCAAAAACCCCAAAATGAGGCTAAATCCTCAGATATCGCAACTCTGATTTTCCCTGTTCCACAAAAGGGATCCATGACGAGGGATCCGGGCCGAGTACCGGCCAAATTGGTTTGGGTGAACGCGAGTTCAGGGTCCATCGTGGAATTGCCGATGTAACGACGCCGACTCAGAGAAAACAGTGCCTTCAGATGTCCTCGTCCCGCGCCAAGCCAAAAAAGTAGGAAAGAATGTCCTGCCGATGACTTGGGCTGACTTACAAGACGCCCAAAAAACACTTTCCTAGGCACATCCGTTGTCCCCTCATACAATTCGATCACTGTGAACACATTCCGCGGATTAGTTAAGTCAACCGGAGCGATTTTCAGAAGAGGGATGGCAGTGTATCGCTGAAAGAATCAAAAAATAAGTCTGAGAGAGGCGAAAAAAACATCACAAATACAAATAATAAACTTGAGTACAGCTACAGACCTACGAAACTAAGGACATATTGTCTAATTCGACACAGTTTGTTAAGGTTTTATTTGTTCACCTCTACAACTGATTGCGCATAATCGCCGGGACGCTTTCTTTGAAGTGGGCGGACGAGAAGACACCAAGATTGATCAGGGTGGTCGAAATCCTGACAAAAATTGGAGATTCGTACAAACAGTCGGTTTTTCGCCAGTTTCCCACCGCAAGAGACGAACTCGGGTCCGGTGCCAGTTTGGCCAGCACTTCCTCTTGTGCGTCCCCCTCGGCGATTAGTTCGTATGCCCATTTCACTAACACCGACCTCTCCAACAATCGGAAAACGTCCAATTCGTTGTTTTGAAACTCAAACAATTGGACGTGTGACTGTGATTAAATGAAACGGATAAAGCCAAAACAAAAGCAAATATTATAAATGACACCCCATTCAATGGAACATTAGGAACCGCATAAATCTTCTGAATTTGACAAATTGCATCGAATTCCGCACGCCTAAAATTTTGATGGGCCTGACTGAAAAGAAGCAAAAAACGGCTTTTATTAATCATAAGCCAAATTGAATTTCTTTTATTTAGTAACTTTGGAACACAATGAAGGGAAGTGGCGCTACTGCTAAATATTAATGCAACGAAAATATTTACCAGACATTTGAAGTCAAAGTTTGTATTTCCTATGTGAAACTGTTAGCTAAGAATGCTAAATTTTTCGTATAAATTTTATACAAATATGCAACAGGAAAACATGGTACAATGAGTATTTACAAGGAAAATATACAGGACATAAGTACATGAGCACACAATATGAGGACACAGACAAATACAATAATTAAAGAGCATAATCCGAACTCTCGCGCCATCTTTCCTCAGTTTGAAGAATTCTTTGGATCTGGCGTGGCTCTTCCTTGCTGTTTTGCCGGCTTGTTTTTGGCTCGTCTCCAGGCGGATGTCGGGGCTCGTCTCCAGGCGGATGTCGGGGCTCGTCTCCAGGCGAATGGTGTGGCTCGTCTTCAGGCGGATGTCGGGGCTCGTCTCCAGGCGGCTGTCGGGGCTCATCTCCAGGCGGATGTCGGGGCTCGTCTCCAGGCGGATGTTGTGGCTCGTCTCCAGGCGGATGTCGGGGCTCGTCTCCAGGCGGATGTCGGGGCTCGTCTACAGGCGGATGTTGTAGCTCTTCTCCAGACGGATGTCGGGGCTCGTCTCCAGGCGGATGTCGGGGCTCGTCTCCAGGCGGATGTCGGGGCTCGTCTCCAGGCGGATGTCGGGGCTCGTCTCCAGGCGAATGGTGCTCGTTCTTCCAGCGGATGTCGGGGCTCGTCTCCAGGCGGATGTCGGGGCTCGTCTCCAGGCGAATGGTGTGGCTCGTCTTCAGGCGGATGTCGGGGCTCGTCTCCAGGCGGCTGTCGGGGCTCATCTCCAGGCGGATGTCGGGGCTCGTCTCCAGGCGAATGGTGTGGCTCGTCTTCAGGCGGATGTCGGGGCTCGTCTCCAGGCGGCTGTCGGGGCTCGTCTACAGGCGGATGTTGTAGCTCTTCTCCAGACGGATGTCGGGGCTCGTCTCCAGGCGGATGTCGGGGCTCGTCTCCAGGCGGATGTCGGGGCTCGTCTCCAGGCGGATATCGGGGCTCGTCTCCAGGCGAATGGTGTGGCTCGTCTTCAGGCGGATGTCGGGGCTCGTCTCCAGGCGGATGTCGGGGCTCGTCTCCAGGCGGATGTCGGGGCTCGTCTCCAGGCGAATGGTGTGGCTCGTCTTCAGGCGGATGTCGGGGCTCGTCTCCAGGCGGCTGTCGGGGCTCATCTCCAGGCGGATGTCGGGGCTCGTCTCCAGGCGAATGGTGTGTCTCGTCTCCAGGCGGCTGTCGGGGCTCGTCTACAGGCGGATGTTGTAGCTCTTCTCCAGACGGATGTCGGGGCTCGTCTCCAGGCGGATGTCGGGGCTCGTCTCCAGGCGGATGTCGGGGCTCGTCTCCAGGCGGATGTCGGGGCTCGTCTCCAGGCGAATGGTGTGGCTCGTCTTCAGGCGGATGTCGGGGCTCGTCTCCAGGCGGCTGTCGGGGCTCATCTCCAGGCGGATGTCGGGGCTCGTCTCCAGGCGAATGGTGTGTCTCGTCTCCAGGCGGATGTCGGGGCTCGTCTCCAGGCGGCTGTCGGGGCTCGTCTACAGGCGGATGTTGTAGCTCTTCTCCAGACGGATGTCGGGGCTCGTCTCCAGGCGGATGTTGTGGATCGTCTTCCTGAGGATTTGTGGCTTGTTTCCAGGCAGAAGGGTGGCTCGTCTCCAGGCGGATGTCGGGGCTCGTCTCCAGGCAGGATGCTGTGGCTCGTCTCCAGGCGGCTGTCGGGGCTCGTCTCCAGACAGTGAAGAATTCTTTGGATCTGGCGTGGCTCTTCCTTGCTGTTTCGCTGGCTTGTTTTTGGCTCGTCTCCAGGCGGATGTCGGGTTCGTCTCCAGGCGGATGTCGGGGCTCGTCTCCAGGCGGATGTCGGGGCTCGTCTCTAGGCGGATGGTAGAGAATGTCAAATGTGAGAGAATGAGAAAATGACCCGCTTTTTATAGTTTTTTTTGCACCTGCATTAATGAAATTTGCACATGCTCAAACACATTCGTCTCGCAAAAATTTGTATATAAGCAAACAAATTTTCTCGCATTCTCCAGTATTAGCAGCGACGCAACATCAATCAACATGAGCGACAAAAGCTTCTACATGCAAGACGAGCCACAGCATCCGCCTGGAGACGAGCCCCAACAGCCGCCTGGAGCAGACACGCAATCAGACGAGCCAGCCCCGGGCACTGTGAGCATGGTGGGCAACAAGCCGGCAAAACAGCAAGGAAGAGCCACGCCAGATCCAAAGAATTCTTCACTGTCTGGAGACGAGCCCCGACAGCCGCCTGGAGACGAGCCACAGCATCCGCCTGGAGACGAGCCCCGACATCCGCCTGGAGACGAGCCACAGCATCCGCCTGGAGACGAGCCCCGACATCCGCCTGGAGCAGACACGCAATCAGACGAGCCCCCGGGCACTGTGAGCATGGTGGGCAACAAGCCGGCAAAACAGCAAGGAAGAGCCACGCCAGATCCAAAGAATTCTTCACTGTCTGGAGACGAGCCCCGACAGCCGCCTGGAGACGAGCCACAGCATCCGCCTGGAGACGAGCCCCGACATCCGCCTGGAGCAGACACGCAATCAGACGAGCCAGCCCCGGGCACTGTGAGCATGGTGGGCAACAAGCCGGCAAAACAGCAAGGAAGAGCCACGCCAGATCCAAAGAATTCTTCAAACTGAGGAAAGATGACGCGAGAGTTCGGATTATGCTCTTTAATTATTGTATATTTGTCTGTGTCCTCATATTGTGTGCTCATGTACTTATGTCCTGTATATTTTCCTTGTAAATACTCATTGTACCATGTTTTCCTGTTGCATATTTGTATAAAATTTATACGAAAAATTTAGCATTCTTAGCTAACAGTTTCACATAGGAATACAAACTTTGACTTCAAATGTCTAGCATATAATTGGAAAACACGTTATATTTTACACTGACAAATAAATCCGTTCCCTAGTGATCAATTTGAATCGTCCTTGGTCCCGATCAGTTCCCCTTTAGGTCCGGTGCGGTAGACCGGTACCCCCGACAGTTGTGGCGGGTTTTGACCCGCCTTCTCGTCGCCAATGCCATAATTGGCGACACCCCCATTCTTTAGGATTGCCAAATAAAGAATTAGTTTCGGTTTAAACTATCCAATAATTAGTTTGATCTTCATTTGTTCCAAAACATACGTCAATCTCTGATGACGATATTAATTTCCCGTTAAGTTGAGATGAGATTGTTACAACAAATTCTGCTTCTATTCTGGAAGCATCAAATACTTTTGAGACGAAGGAAGTGTCAAACCATTTGCGAGTTAATTGTCCCATCACTTTTTCTGAGTCTGATGCTTGCTGGCATGCTTTTTCAGCGTGCCGGTAAGTGACAATTTTCAATTTATATTTTCATTTCAACGTTTTTTGTTCAGGAAAGGGAAATACTTAAACGTCATGACTTCAGTGCAGTGGCTTTACATGGGAACTTAAACGACCTTACACCAAAACTGCATAACATTGGTGCCATTCAAACTGTTTGGGATTGCAGTAACAATAAGACAATGCATTTGGCTTACAGGTTTTTTATAGAAATTAATATTTTGACGTTTCAATTAGAACTTAACGATAGGCTGAATTCGTATAAAATTGATAATGAGTTTCATTTTGCTTATAGCTTTTTTTTTGGGGGTTACGAAATATGCTGCCCGAAAAATAGGTGAAAATTACACAAAACACCAAATACTTTTTTTGGTTTAGGAAAGTTCTGTAAACAACTTTCCTAGGTTTTCAGGGTCGCTGATCACGAATATGATATTCAATTCGTCTAAATCCAAACCCCAGACTAATTCGAACAAAAAGTCGAAAATTCAAAAAAAAATAAAGATTTCGATTTTTGAACGTAAAATGATTTATTACATGGAACTCAACCAAAAAAGTGATGGAAATTCAGTATGGCTATTCTAAACAATTTTTGGCCTTAAAAGGAAATTAAAAATTTCGGAATTTTCAACTTTTTTTCGAATTCGAGTCTGGAATTCGAAATTGGTCGAAATGAATATCATATTCGTGATCAGATATCCTGAAAACCAAGGAAAGGTGTTTACAGACTTTTTCAAACCAAAATTTTTTTTTGAAAAAACTGCAATAATTTGTTCACGTAAACTAGTCAAGTACTATACCAGAATTTTAAGGTATGGGCTGCTAATTTCGGGGTAGCCTTTTTTTCATTTTGAGAGTGAGATCCCTTTTGTTGCTGTTCGCAGTTGAAGTTATAAATGTTCTTTTAGCTATGAAGACACATCCAATAACAATTCCGGCGCGATCATGGACAGGCTTAAGACTTATTACAGCGATACTGAGATAAAATTTGTGCCGGTATCTTTCGACACTCTTCAGGCAATGAAAGCAGAGTTGACGACGGATTTGAACCAAACCTATGAAAGATGCCACAAATATATTGGTACTTTTTTCGGCTCTACTGCAGTTTACGCGTCCATCGACTTGTATGCGTCCGATCAATTTACTGATACAACTAGGACTATAAAAATTCAGGGTTATTGTTTTGAAGATGACAAAGTCCATTTTTCATTGCACGCCAGCTATGTTCAAAAAATATGAAATTTGAAAAGTGTACTATCGAAACTGATAATTCTAGGTTTATTTTGATGTACCATAAACTGTTATTGGAAGCGTAAAAGTTTGAACGCGTAACTGCAGTAGAGCCCTTTTTTGATAAACTTAACAACAAAATTGTTTATTTAGGAGGTGTTCATTTCTCAAAAATCATTACTAAAGAAAGGGCTCAACTGAATTATGTCATTCTGATGCCAGCGATTAACAGAGAAAACGAGTTAAAACTCAAGATCTTTTATGGAACCCTTATAATTTTAGTTGGTCTATGGAAAGAATTGAACAATTCTGGCAGGGAACAGATCACATTGGAATATACACTGCTGATTACAACGTTATCCCCGGTAACCCTCGGTATTGGAGCAGCGGTTTTCTGTCTCTTCAGTATGCAATTGAAAAAGCATTCATGCCTCGACCTCTACCTAATCCACCTCTGCCACCACGACCAAATGATGAAGTCCCATTTTCCTGTTGGCCGGTTCCATTGTCACCCCCACTTGGAGTCGATGTGCCTCCTCGACCTCTGCCGCCAAATCCCCCACTGCAATTACTTCAAATATAGTTTAGTCATCTGAGCCACCCAGTCGGGAAACGACGGACGTACTTGTTTTCTTAACTAACTAATTAAATGATTTTCAATCTTTGAATTCATACAAAAAGTCTAACTGATAAAAGAGCAGAATAAGACAATATATTTGTCAAATAGCTAGAATATTATCTCTTTGGATTGCTACAAAATTTAAGCTAAGAAAAAAAAAATCAAACTCATGACTGGGTGACTGATTGGACGCCTACATGACGATGATTCAAAGCAGACCTTTCGGCTGAAAAGGTGCCAAAATCTCTGCCATCTCCACCTCTAGCGCCAAAAGATGACGCTCCTGTACCGACACCTCTGCCGCCACGACCAAACGATGAAGTGCCATTTTGCTGCTGACCGTTTCCACCACTGTCATCACCACTTGGAGTCGATGGGCCTCGACCTCTACCTAATCCACCTCTGCCACCACGACCAAATGATGAAGTCCCATTTTCCTGTTGGCCGGTTCCATTGTTACCCCCACTTGGTGGAGACGAGCAGAAACGAAAACAAGACAAACGGGAACGAGAGCGGGGCGAGCGAGAACGACTGAAAGAAAGTCCGATCAATCAGTCCTCTCAACAGACTTCATTTGAATAGTACAAGTATGACGCCTATTCGTACCTGCGGCTTCGACGGTGTGCTCCTCCTCCGCCTTCTTCGCTTTCGTCCACGAGCTTTATACGGCATCCATGAATGTCCTTTCCTAAATTTATTAAATTATGCCGGAAGTTTAATAAACAAAGCCATCTCAAAAACATTATACCCTGGAATTTGTCCATTGCACGACGCATGTCATCACGATTTGCAAAACAAACGAATCCCTCGTTGGGCTTTTCGTGCGCATCGGCGTAAGTAACCTCAGCGTATTTGCGCATCATGTCCTTGAGCTCCTGAAAGTTAATTTTCAAAAAGAAAAAAAAATCTGGCTAATGGCAATTCGCACAATGGTAATTGGTACAATAGTAAGCACGATGATTCACATACTTTGTGTATGCACGTTTTTTTATGTGAATTCTGTATTGCATAATTGCCATGACATCGGTTATAATCACTTCAAAGTGAAAATGGAATCGAAGAGGGTAATACGTAAAGCTGAAATGGCTACTCCCCCCTCCGAAATTTTTTTCTAGATACGCCCCTGAAAATGAATAACCTGCCAAGAACAGCGCGTCGAGAGGTTGTAAACGCCGAGACGATAACGCGTCTGAACTGGCGGCCCATAACGATTTCTGAAGATCAAAATTAATGCGAAAAAAGCAGACATGAAATACAAACCCAGGTCGGTGCCCAGCGCCGCCACCGCCACCTCCTCCTCCACCACCACCACAAAAACCTAAATTCAATGTTATGAATTCTAAAAAAATATACATAAAATAACAGCAATCACCATTAAAACCACTTTCACCTTTATTAAATTTGAAAAATTGAGTTTAGAGGGCATTTTTTATTTACGTAAATTTTTCCGACCCCCCTTGGACTTCGTTCGTATTTAGAAGGGCCGACCCCCCCTCCCCCCTACTATTTAACGTATGAACATTCCAGTGTCAGAACCATAAAAATATATTAGTGTAAACCTTTCCGAGACAGTTCAACGGTGACACGCTCGCCCAATAAATTTCTTCCATTCAAGTCATACGCAGCATCGCCAGCGTCACGTAAATCATCAAATTCCTGTTATAAAAACTCATTAATTAGGTGAATGACATAAAACATTATATACCACAAATCCGAAGCCATTCTTCAGCATCACATCTCTAATGCGACCATAACCACGGAAAAAATGTTCCAGATCACGTTCGGTTGCACGAGATGGCAAATGACCAATGTAAACACGTGCACTACTCATTTCAGAATGATATCTGAATGTAAACAGAATAAGTTCATCCTATTACAGTCTGTTCTAAAATTATAAACTCAAGAGATGGACTATCGAACTGAAATTTACCACACCTTTCCTAATAATATTAAGATAAAAAATTGCGTTTTTTCCTTGAAAATTGTCTTAAATCTGCTGTTCCATATAACTCAAAATTCTGAGGGCTCTGCTGCAGTTTACGCGTCCAATCGACTGACCAGCCTAGGTTTCTTTGGCTATAACTTTCTTCCTGATCAGTCAATCCCTACATTCTTGAATAATGTTTTAGAAAAAAGTAAGAATACCGACAAAATAATATTATTATAAACCAGGGTTCCCATCTGCCGAGATCTATTTCAAAGGACCGATAAGGCAATTTCAAAGGACATAAGGGGGAGAATTTTCGAATTCAAAGGACACGGGGGGGGGGGTGCGGAGGCGGTGCCGATAGGCGCCGCCGAGAAAATTTTTGAAAATCTGCGTTATTTTAGTAACAGATTTTGCACAAAATTAGTTGAATTGGAGTCAAATTTGAGAAAATCTAAGATAAACGGGGTCCGGCGGTGCCGATAGACGCCGCCGAGGAAATTTTTTGACAATTTGGGTTGATCTGCTAATGGATTTTGGCTTAAAAATGAACATTTTTTACTTTTTTGGGCAAAATACCATTTTCAAAGGACATCTTTGAAATAAAGGACGCCTAAATTTTCAAAGGATGAATGCCAAAAATAAAGGACGTCCTTTGAAATAAAGGACGTATGGGAACCCTGTTATAAACCAACTTTTTTTTTTTTAATTCCTCTAACTTTTTTGACTCAAATTTTTAGAAATTTTCATGTACTAATAGATTCTGAGCCAAATTGACCGTTTATTCTCTTCCGGAGAAAGGCAAATGTAATCTAACACATAATTGGTGAGCGTTTGTCGGTACATGACTAGGCGCATCCCTAACATGACAATTCAGAGTGCCCGATTCAGATTGGCCGATTCAGAGTGGCCGATTCAGAGTGGCCGATACAGAGTAGACCAATTCAGAGCGAACCGATTCAGTGGGACAATTCAGTGTGCCCCCAAAAAAGGACAATTCAGTGTCAAGAAATGTTTGATATTTTAATTTACGTGACAAAAACAAAAAAAAATTCGCTTTTTCACTCTCATCGCTAGAGGATACCTATTAAACCGACCCCTTGTATGAAAAATTATGATAAGGGCAGGATTTTATGTTTTTACCTTTTTTTCTCATGATGAGGAAGCACAAAAAATTTGTTTATTTCGAAATGTTTTTGTATAGGAGTCATTTTATAGGAATATTTTGAAAACTTAAGCGTTTTAGCACCTAAAAACTTATGAAATGTGCGAATCTTGACCTAAAACTCTTGCATATAATTTTTGTTCATATAGATATGCCTAAACTTACAAATCAAATTCGTAAATATTTTGTTTGGGATTTTCTGTTCTATTTTGGCGACAGAAGAGCGAACACAAAAAAAATTATGAAGATTTTTCTTTTGTAGAACGTAAAAGGTTACGCACCCGGTGGGACTCGAACCCATGCCCCTTCCTTTCCGTGGAATGCTCTAACCAACTGAGCTACGGGCACCCTTTCAGAGGTTCTTCCATGTCCTTTATCCCACTTTCTCCCACACTCCGCTTCCTTCTGGCATCACATCCCGCCTCCCTCGGAAGACCGGTCCCTCGGGCTCTCCTTGGCCCTTCACCAGTGGACTTGGCACACGATCACGGTCCAGAGGTCCCAGCAGTGTGGAGGGGATCCACCCAGGAGCGCCATGTAGAACGTAAAAGGTTACGCACCCGGTGGGACTCGAACCCATGCCCCTTCCTTTCCGTGGAATGCTCTAACCAACTGAGCTACGGGCACCCTTTCAGAGGTTCTCCCATGTCCTTTATTCCACTTTCTCCCACACTCCGCTTCCTTCTGGCATCACACTTTGTTTTTCGAAAAATTAATTCAATTTTTTATTCAAATTTTCGGTAAATATGGGTTTGAGGGCCCAGACGCAAAATCGAACAAATTATATATCATTCGACTCCTCTCGGTGTGTAAAGTAAGAATCCGAAAAAAAATCTGCGGAAACCACTCCCCGAAGAGTTACAGACCCGGGACTGAAATGTCCCAAACCACTGGGACTCAATTGTCCACCCGCTATTAACGCGCCAAAATTAACTAATTTACTCAACACCGAGCATCTATGTGAAAAAAAATCCAACTTGAGGCCGCGGAGCGGCCCGCCAATGGCGAGCATGCGGAGACGGAGCAAGTAGTGGGGCGCCCGAGCGAGCGGAGGGTTGCGAGCGCCTGGTTAATGTCGGGCCGAAGGCCCGACATCAGGCGCGAGCAACCCGGAGCGAGCGAGCGGCGCCCCACCTACTGGCCGCCGTAGTCGAGTGTGCGGTGTCTTGGCCAAGCATCCCTAATTTGCATTTTTATCGTCTTTTATCTTTAAATGAATGGGTAGCAATAAATTTGACTCTTTTTGGCGCGTTAATAGCGGGTGGACAATTGAGTCCCAGTGGTTTGGGACATTTCAGTCCCGGGTCTGTAACTCTTCGGGGAGTGGTTTCCGCAGATTTTTTTTTTCGGATTCTTACTTTACACACCGAGAGAAGTCAAATGATATATAATTTGTTCGATTTTGCGTCTGGGCCCTCAAACCCATATTTACCGAAAATTTGAATAAAAAATTGAATTAATTTTTCGAAAAACAAAGTGTGATGCCAGAAGGAAGCGGAGTGTGGGAGAAAGTGGAATAAAGGACATGGGAGAACCTCTGAAAGGGTGCCCGTAGCTCAGTTGGTTAGAGCATTCCACGGAAAGGAAGGGGCATGGGTTCGAGTCCCACCGGGTGCGTAACCTTTTACGTTCTACATGGCGCTCCTGGGTGGATCCCCTCCACACTGCTGGGACCTCTGGACCGTGATCGTGTGCCAAGTCCACTGGTGAAGGGCCAAGGAGAGCCCGAGGGACCGGTCTTCCGAGGGAGGCGGGATGTGATGCCAGAAGGAAGCGGAGTGTGGGAGAAAGTGGGATAAAGGACATGGAAGAACCTCTGAAAGGGTGCCCGTAGCTCAGTTGGTTAGAGCATTCCACGGAAAGGAAGGGGCATGGGTTCGAGTCCCACCGGGTGCGTAACCTTTTACGTTCTACAAAAGAAAAATCTTCATAATTTTTTTTGTGTTCGCTCTTCTGTCGCCAAAATAGAACAGAAAATCCCAAACAAAATATTTACGAATTTGATTTGTAAGTTTAGGCATATCTATATGAACAAAAATTATATGCAAGAGTTTTAGGTCAAGATTCGCACATTTCATAAGTTTTTAGGTGCTAAAACGCTTAAGTTTTCAAAATATTCCTATAAAATGACTCCTATACAAAAACATTTCGAAATAAACAAATTTTTTGTGCTTCCTCATCATGAGAAAAAAAGGTAGAAACATAAAATCCTGCCCTTATCATAATTTTTCATACAAGGGGTCGGTTTAATAGGTACCCTCTAGCGATGAGAGTGAAAAAGCGAATTTTTTTTTGTTTTTGTCACGTAAATTAAAATATCAAACATTTCTTGACACTGAATTGTCCTTTTTTGGGGGCACACTGAATTGTCCCACTGAATCGGTTCGCTCTGAATTGGTCTACTCTGTATCGGCCACTCTGAATCGGCCACTCTGAATCGGCCAATCTGAATCGGGCACTCTGAATTGTCATGTTAGGGATGCGCCTAGTCATGTACCGACAAACGCTCACCAATTATGTGTTAGATTACATTTGCCTTTCTCCGGAAGAGAATAAACGGTCAATTTGGCTCAGAATCTATTAGTACATGAAAATTTCTAAAAATTTGAGTCAAAAAAGTTAGAGGAATTAAAAAAAAAAAGTTGGTTTATAACAGGGTTCCCATACGTCCTTTATTTCAAAGGACGTCCTTTATTTTTGGCATTCATCCTTTGAAAATTTAGGCGTCCTTTATTTCAAAGATGTCCTTTGAAAATGGTATTTTGCCCAAAAAAGTAAAAAATGTTCATTTTTAAGCCAAAATCCATTAGCAGATCAACCCAAATTGTCAAAAAATTTCCTCGGCGGCGTCTATCGGCACCGCCGGACCCCGTTTATCTTAGATTTTCTCAAATTTGACTCCAATTCAACTAATTTTGTGCAAAATCTGTTACTAAAATAACGCAGATTTTCAAAAATTTTCTCGGCGGCGCCTATCGGCACCGCCTCCGCACCCCCCCCCCGTGTCCTTTGAATTCGAAAATTCTCCCCCTTATGTCCTTTGAAATTGCCTTATCGGTCCTTTGAAATAGATCTCGGCAGATGGGAACCCTGGTTTATAATAATATTATTTTGTCGGTATTCTTACTTTTTTCTAAAACATTATTCAAGAATGTAGGGATTGACTGATCAGGAAGAAAGTTATAGCCAAAGAAACCTAGGCTGGTCAGTCGATTGGACGCGTAAACTGCAGCAGAGCCCTCAGAATTTTGAGTTATATGGAACAGCAGATTTAAGACAATTTTCAAGGAAAAAACGCAATTTTTTATCTTAATATTATTAGGAAAGGTGTGGTAAATTTCAGTTCGATAGTCCATCTCTTGAGTTTATAATTTTAGAACAGACTGTAATAGGATGAACTTATTCTGTTTACATTCAGATATCATTCTGAAATGAGTAGTGCACGTGTTTACATTGGTCATTTGCCATCTCGTGCAACCGAACGTGATCTGGAACATTTTTTCCGTGGTTATGGTCGCATTAGAGATGTGATGCTGAAGAATGGCTTCGGATTTGTGGTATATAATGTTTTATGTCATTCACCTAATTAATGAGTTTTTATAACAGGAATTTGATGATTTACGTGACGCTGGCGATGCTGCGTATGACTTGAATGGAAGAAATTTATTGGGCGAGCGTGTCACCGTTGAACTGTCTCGGAAAGGTTTACACTAATATATTTTTATGGTTCTGACACTGGAATGTTCATACGTTAAATAGTAGGGGGGAGGGGGGGTCGGCCCTTCTAAATACGAACGAAGTCCAAGGGGGGTCGGAAAAATTTACGTAAATAAAAAATGCCCTCTAAACTCAATTTTTCAAATTTAATAAAGGTGAAAGTGGTTTTAATGGTGATTGCTGTTATTTTATGTCTATTTTTTTAGAATTCATAACATTGAATTTAGGTTTTTGTGGTGGTGGTGGAGGAGGAGGTGGCGGTGGCGGCGCTGGGCACCGACCTGGGTTTGTATTTCATGTCTGCTTTTTTCGCATTAATTTTGATCTTCAGAAATCGTTATGGGCCGCCAGTTCAGACGCGTTATCGTCTCGGCGTTTACAACCTCTCGACGCGCTGTTCTTGGCAGGTTATTCATTTTCAGGGGCGTATCTAGAAAAAAATTTCGGAGGGGGGAGTAGCCATTTCAGCTTTACGTATTACCCTCTTCGATTCCATTTTCACTTTGAAGTGATTATAACCGATGTCATGGCAATTATGCAATACAGAATTCACATAAAAAAACGTGCATACACAAAGTATGTGAATCATCGTGCTTACTATTGTACCAATTACCATTGTGCGAATTGCCATTAGCCAGATTTTTTTTTCTTTTTGAAAATTAACTTTCAGGAGCTTAAGGACATGATGCGCAAATACGCTGAGGTTACTTACGCCGATGCGCACGAAAAGCCCAACGAGGGATTCGTTTGTTTTGCAAATCGTGATGACATGCGTCGTGCAATGGACAAATTCCAGGGTATAATGTTTTTGAGATGGCTTTGTTTATTAAACTTCCGGCATAATTTAATAAATTTAGGAAAGGACATTCATGGATGCCGTATAAAGCTCGTGGACGAAAGCGAAGAAGGCGGAGGAGGAGCACACCGTCGAAGCCGCAGGTACGAATAGGCGTCATACTTGTACTATTCAAATGAAGTCTGTTGAGAGGACTGATTGATCGGACTTTCTTTCAGTCGTTCTCGCTCGCCCCGCTCTCGTTCCCGTTTGTCTTGTTTTCGTTTCTGCTCGTCTCCACCAAGTGGGGGTAACAATGGAACCGGCCAACAGGAAAATGGGACTTCATCATTTGGTCGTGGTGGCAGAGGTGGATTAGGTAGAGGTCGAGGCCCATCGACTCCAAGTGGTGATGACAGTGGTGGAAACGGTCAGCAGCAAAATGGCACTTCATCGTTTGGTCGTGGCGGCAGAGGTGTCGGTACAGGAGCGTCATCTTTTGGCGCTAGAGGTGGAGATGGCAGAGATTTTGGCACCTTTTCAGCCGAAAGGTCTGCTTTGAATCATCGTCATGTAGGCGTCCAATCAGTCACCCAGTCATGAGTTTGATTTTTTTTTTCTTAGCTTAAATTTTGTAGCAATCCAAAGAGATAATATTCTAGCTATTTGACAAATATATTGTCTTATTCTGCTCTTTTATCAGTTAGACTTTTTGTATGAATTCAAAGATTGAAAATCATTTAATTAGTTAGTTAAGAAAACAAGTACGTCCGTCGTTTCCCGACTGGGTGGCTCAGATGACTAAACTATATTTGAAGTAATTGCAGTGGGGGATTTGGCGGCAGAGGTCGAGGAGGCACATCGACTCCAAGTGGGGGTGACAATGGAACCGGCCAACAGGAAAATGGGACTTCATCATTTGGTCGTGGTGGCAGAGGTGGATTAGGTAGAGGTCGAGGCATGAATGCTTTTTCAATTGCATACTGAAGAGACAGAAAACCGCTGCTCCAATACCGAGGGTTACCGGGGATAACGTTGTAATCAGCAGTGTATATTCCAATGTGATCTGTTCCCTGCCAGAATTGTTCAATTCTTTCCATAGACCAACTAAAATTATAAGGGTTCCATAAAAGATCTTGAGTTTTAACTCGTTTTCTCTGTTAATCGCTGGCATCAGAATGACATAATTCAGTTGAGCCCTTTCTTTAGTAATGATTTTTGAGAAATGAACACCTCCTAAATAAACAATTTTGTTGTTAAGTTTATCAAAAAAGGGCTCTACTGCAGTTACGCGTTCAAACTTTTACGCTTCCAATAACAGTTTATGGTACATCAAAATAAACCTAGAATTATCAGTTTCGATAGTACACTTTTCAAATTTCATATTTTTTGAACATAGCTGGCGTGCAATGAAAAATGGACTTTGTCATCTTCAAAACAATAACCCTGAATTTTTATAGTCCTAGTTGTATCAGTAAATTGATCGGACGCATACAAGTCGATGGACGCGTAAACTGCAGTAGAGCCGAAAAAAGTACCAATATATTTGTGGCATCTTTCATAGGTTTGGTTCAAATCCGTCGTCAACTCTGCTTTCATTGCCTGAAGAGTGTCGAAAGATACCGGCACAAATTTTATCTCAGTATCGCTGTAATAAGTCTTAAGCCTGTCCATGATCGCGCCGGAATTGTTATTGGATGTGTCTTCATAGCTAAAAGAACATTTATAACTTCAACTGCGAACAGCAACAAAAGGGATCTCACTCTCAAAATGAAAAAAAGGCTACCCCGAAATTAGCAGCCCATACCTTAAAATTCTGGTATAGTACTTGACTAGTTTACGTGAACAAATTATTGCAGTTTTTTCAAAAAAAAATTTTGGTTTGAAAAAGTCTGTAAACACCTTTCCTTGGTTTTCAGGATATCTGATCACGAATATGATATTCATTTCGACCAATTTCGAATTCCAGACTCGAATTCGAAAAAAAGTTGAAAATTCCGAAATTTTTAATTTCCTTTTAAGGCCAAAAATTGTTTAGAATAGCCATACTGAATTTCCATCACTTTTTTGGTTGAGTTCCATGTAATAAATCATTTTACGTTCAAAAATCGAAATCTTTATTTTTTTTTGAATTTTCGACTTTTTGTTCGAATTAGTCTGGGGTTTGGATTTAGACGAATTGAATATCATATTCGTGATCAGCGACCCTGAAAACCTAGGAAAGTTGTTTACAGAACTTTCCTAAACCAAAAAAAGTATTTGGTGTTTTGTGTAATTTTCACCTATTTTTCGGGCAGCATATTTCGTAACCCCCCAAAAAAAAGCTATAAGCAAAATGAAACTCATTATCAATTTTATACGAATTCAGCCTATCGTTAAGTTCTAATTGAAACGTCAAAATATTAATTTCTATAAAAAACCTGTAAGCCAAATGCATTGTCTTATTGTTACTGCAATCCCAAACAGTTTGAATGGCACCAATGTTATGCAGTTTTGGTGTAAGGTCGTTTAAGTTCCCATGTAAAGCCACTGCACTGAAGTCATGACGTTTAAGTATTTCCCTTTCCTGAACAAAAAACGTTGAAATGAAAATATAAATTGAAAATTGTCACTTACCGCGGCACGCTGAAAAAGCATGCCAGCAAGCATCAGACTCAGAAAAAGTGATGGGACAATTAACTCGCAAATGGTTTGACACTTCCTTCGTCTCAAAAGTATTTGATGCTTCCAGAATAGAAGCAGAATTTGTTGTAACAATCTCATCTCAACTTAACGGGAAATTAATATCGTCATCAGAGATTGACGTATGTTTTGGAACAAATGAAGATCAAACTAATTATTGGATAGTTTAAACCGAAACTAATTCTTTATTTGGCAATCCTAAAGAATGGGGGTGTCGCCAATTATGGCATTGGCGACGAGAAGGCGGGTCAAAACCCGCCACAACTGTCGGGGGTACCGGTCTACCGCACCGGACCTAAAGGGGAACTGATCGGGACCAAGGACGATTCAAATTGATCACTAGGGAACGGATTTATTTGTCAGTGTAAAATATAACGTGTTTTCCAATTATATGCTAGACATTTGAAGTCAAAGTTTGTATTCCTATGTGAAACTGTTAGCTAAGAATGCTAAATTTTTCGTATAAATTTTATACACATATGCAACAGGAAAAACATGGTACAATGAGTATTTACAAGGAAAATATACAGGACATAAGTACATGAGCACACAATATGAGGACACAGACAAATACAATAATTAAAGAGCATAATCCGAACTCTCGCGCCATCTTTCCTCAGTTTGAAGAATTCTTTGGATCTGGCGTGGCTCTTCCTTGCTGTTTTGCCGGCTTGTTGCCCACCATGCTCACAGTGCCCGGGGCTGGCTCGTCTGATTGCGTGTCTGCTCCAGGCGGATGTCGGGGCTCGTCTCCAGGCGGATGCTGTGGCTCGTCTCCAGGCGGCTGTCGGGGCTCGTCTCCAGACAGTGAAGAATTCTTTGGATCTGGCGTGGCTCTTCCTTGCTGTTTTGCCGGCTTGTTGCCCACCATGCTCACAGTGCCCGGGGGCTCGTCTGATTGCGTGTCTGCTCCAGGCGGATGTCGGGGCTCGTCTCCAGGCGGATGCTGTGGCTCGTCTCCAGGCGGATGTCGGGGCTCGTCTCCAGGCGGATGCTGTGGCTCGTCTCCAGGCGGCTGTCGGGGCTCGTCTCCAGACAGTGAAGAATTCTTTGGATCTGGCGTGGCTCTTCCTTGCTGTTTTGCCGGCTTGTTGCCCACCATGCTCACAGTGCCCGGGGCTGGCTCGTCTGATTGCGTGTCTGCTCCAGGCGGCTGTTGGGGCTCGTCTCCAGGCGGATGCTGTGGCTCGTCTTGCATGTAGAAGCTTTTGTCGCTCATGTTGATTGATGTTGCGTCGCTGCTAATACTGGAGAATGCGAGAAAATTTGTTTGCTTATATACAAATTTTTGCGAGACGAATGTGTTTGAGCATGTGCAAATTTCATTAATGCAGGTGCAAAAAAAACTATAAAAAGCGGGTCATTTTCTCATTCTCTCACATTTGACATTCTCTACCATCCGCCTAGAGACGAGCCCCGACATCCGCCTGGAGACGAGCCCCGACATCCGCCTGGAGACGAACCCGACATCCGCCTGGAGACGAGCCAAAAACAAGCCAGCGAAACAGCAAGGAAGAGCCACGCCAGATCCAAAGAATTCTTCACTGTCTGGAGACGAGCCCCGACAGCCGCCTGGAGACGAGCCACAGCATCCTGCCTGGAGACGAGCCCCGACATCCGCCTGGAGACGAGCCACCCTTCTGCCTGGAAACAAGCCACAAATCCTCAGGAAGACGATCCACAACATCCGCCTGGAGACGAGCCCCGACATCCGTCTGGAGAAGAGCTACAACATCCGCCTGTAGACGAGCCACGACAGCCGCCTGGAGACGAGCCCCGACATCCGCCTGGAGACGAGACACACCATTCGCCTGGAGACGAGCCCCGACATCCGCCTGGAGATGAGCCCCGACAGCCGCCTGGAGACGAGCCCCGACATCCGCCTGGAGACGAGACACACCATTCGCCTGGAGACGAGCCCCGACATCCGCCTGTAGACGAGCCCCGACAGCCGCCTGGAGACGAGCCAAAAACAAGCCAGCGAAACAGCAAGGAAGAGCCGCGCCAGATCCAAAGAATTCTTCAAACTGAGGAAAGATGGCGCGAGAGTTCGGATTATGCTCTTTAATTATTGTATTTGTCTGTGTCCTCATATTGTGTGCTCATGTACTTATGTCCTGTATATTTTCCTTGTAAATACTCATTGTACCATGTTTTCCTGTTGCATATTTGTATAAAATTTATACGAAAAATTTAGCATTCTTAGCTAACAGTTTCACATAGGAAATACAAACTTTGACTTCAAATGTCTGGTAAATATTTTCGTTGCATTAATATTTAGCAGTAGCGCCACTTCCCTTCATTGTGTTCCAAAGTTACTAAATAAAAGAAATTCAATTTGGCTTATGATTAATAAAAGCCGTTTTTTGCTTCTTTTCAGTCAGGCCCATCAAAATTTTAGGCGTGCGGAATTCGATGCAATTTGTCAAATTCAGAAGATTTATGCGGTTCCTAATGTTCCATTGAATGGGGTGTCATTTATAATATTTGCTTTTGTTTTGGCTTTATCCGTTTCATTTAATCACAGTCACACGTCCAATTGTTTGAGTTTCAAAACAACGAATTGGACGTTTTCCGATTGTTGGAGAGGTCGGTGTTAGTGAAATGGGCATACGAACTAATCGCCGAGGGGGACGCACAAGAGGAAGTGCTGGCCAAACTGGCACCGGACCCGAGTTCGTCTCTTGCGGTGGGAAACTGGCGAAAAACCGACTGTTTGTACGAATCTCCAATTTTTGTCAGGATTTCGACCACCCTGATCAATCTTGGTGTCTTCTCGTCCGCCCACTTCAAAGAAAGCGTCCCGGCGATTATGCGCAATCAGTTGTAGAGGTGAACAAATAAAACCTTAACAAACTGTGTCGAATTAGACAATATGTCCTTAGTTTCGTAGGTCTGTAGCTGTACTCAAGTTTATTATTTGTATTTGTGATGTTTTTTTTCGCCTCTCTCAGACTTATTTTTTGATTCTTTCAGCGATACACTGCCATCCCTCTTCTGAAAATCGCTCCGGTTGACTTAACTAATCCGCGGAATGTGTTCACAGTGATCGAATTGTATGAGGGGACAACGGATGTGCCTAGGAAAGTGTTTTTTGGGCGTCTTGTAAGTCAGCCCAAGTCATCGGCAGGACATTCTTTCCTACTTTTTTGGCTTGGCGCGGGACGAGGACATCTGAAGGCACTGTTTTCTCTGAGTCGGCGTCGTTACATCGGCAATTCCACGATGGACCCTGAACTCGCGTTCACCCAAACCAATTTGGCCGGTACTCGGCCCGGATCCCTCGTCATGGATCCCTTTTGTGGAACAGGGAAAATCAGAGTTGCGATATCTGAGGATTTAGCCTCATTTTGGGGTTTTTGAAGGGGTCAAAGAGGATTTTTTGTGAAAATGAGGATTTGCGGATTTTTGTGGTTTGATAAATTTGAGAAAATTTGGCATAACAGTCGAAATGTTTCTTCATATCTTAATATTTTTGCTAAAATTCTCATTTTACAATTACAATCCGCTTATAAAATCATCCAAATTTTCTAAAAGAGGATTTTTATCATTTTTTGAAGAAAAAAAATCCCCAAAAATCGGTCATTTTAAGTTAAAATAAATAGGTAATTAAGTTTCATTTTTAGGCGGTTTGCTCCTTTCCGCTGCTTATTTCGGCTCCTCTGTCTTTGGCGTTGAGATAAAATGGGTCGTCGCGCGGGCTAAAGTCTTTTATATGTAATTTTCTGTTTAAATTTTCGTTTTTAGGGAAAGTCATCTCGGGCCGGTGAGCAGTGGTTGAGTGCCGACCATTCCATCCGTGCCAATTTCGAGCAGTACGCCATGTGCGATGCTCGCTTTTTGGGCGTTATTTTGACCGACTCTTCGCGACCCGAATTTTGGCACCAATTAACCGCCGATGGCACAGTTGACGCGATTATCACCGATCGTACGATTATTTGAAAAAAATCCCTTTTCTATTATCTCTGTAAATTCAAATTTAAGCCCCTGATGGCATTAGTGAGAGGGGGCAGAGACTGGGCACTGACAAACGAAAATTGGCGAAAGGGACACTCAATGGGCACTAAAACGGGCAATCGGAATATAAAAGTGCCAAAAGGAGGTGGGATGGTGGAGGAAGACCCTTTAATGAAAGGGGGAAAGAGCATTGGCATTCCGTGGAATCAATTTTATCTGTTTAATATTTATTTATTTATTCGTCAATAAAATTATCAGCCGAACTTTGCCACGGGAAAAGCGTCGGCAATGAGGACCAAATTGAGCAGTTCGGCGTTTGGTTTTCCGAAAAACAGAAATATGCATGTCCAATGTCTTTTTGGATCTGATGGATTTGGCTGCCCGTTTGCTCCGTTTGGGTTTTGAAAAGTGTACTATCGAAACTGATAATTCTAGGTTTATTTTGATGTACCATAAACTGTTATTGGAAGCGTAAAAGTTTGAACGCGTAACTGCAGTAGAGCCCTTTTTTGATAAACTTAACAACAAAATTGTTTATTTAGGAGGTGTTCATTTCTCAAAAATCATTACTAAAGAAAGGGCTCAACTGAATTATGTCATTCTGATGCCAGCGATTAACAGAGAAAACGAGTTAAAACTCAAGATCTTTTATGGAACCCTTATAATTTTAGTTGGTCTATGGAAAGAATTGAACAATTCTGGCAGGGAACAGATCACATTGGAATATACACTGCTGATTACAACGTTATCCCCGGTAACCCTCGGTATTGGAGCAGCGGTTTTCTGTCTCTTCAGTATGCAATTGAAAAAGCATTCATGCCTCGACCTCTACCTAATCCACCTCTGCCACCACGACCAAATGATGAAGTCCCATTTTCCTGTTGGCCGGTTCCATTGTCACCCCCACTTGGAGTCGATGTGCCTCCTCGACCTCTGCCGCCAAATCCCCCACTGCAATTACTTCAAATATAGTTTAGTCATCTGAGCCACCCAGTCGGGAAACGACGGACGTACTTGTTTTCTTAACTAACTAATTAAATGATTTTCAATCTTTGAATTCATACAAAAAGTCTAACTGATAAAAGAGCAGAATAAGACAATATATTTGTCAAATAGCTAGAATATTATCTCTTTGGATTGCTACAAAATTTAAGCTAAGAAAAAAAAAATCAAACTCATGACTGGGTGACTGATTGGACGCCTACATGACGATGATTCAAAGCAGACCTTTCGGCTGAAAAGGTGCCAAAATCTCTGCCATCTCCACCTCTAGCGCCAAAAGATGACGCTCCTGTACCGACACCTCTGCCGCCACGACCAAACGATGAAGTGCCATTTTGCTGCTGACCGTTTCCACCACTGTCATCACCACTTGGAGTCGATGGGCCTCGACCTCTACCTAATCCACCTCTGCCACCACGACCAAATGATGAAGTCCCATTTTCCTGTTGGCCGGTTCCATTGTTACCCCCACTTGGTGGAGACGAGCAGAAACGAAAACAAGACAAACGGGAACGAGAGCGGGGCGAGCGAGAACGACTGAAAGAAAGTCCGATCAATCAGTCCTCTCAACAGACTTCATTTGAATAGTACAAGTATGACGCCTATTCGTACCTGCGGCTTCGACGGTGTGCTCCTCCTCCGCCTTCTTCGCTTTCGTCCACGAGCTTTATACGGCATCCATGAATGTCCTTTCCTAAATTTATTAAATTATGCCGGAAGTTTAATAAACAAAGCCATCTCAAAAACATTATACCCTGGAATTTGTCCATTGCACGACGCATGTCATCACGATTTGCAAAACAAACGAATCCCTCGTTGGGCTTTTCGTGCGCATCGGCGTAAGTAACCTCAGCGTATTTGCGCATCATGTCCTTGAGCTCCTGAAAGTTAATTTTCAAAAAGAAAAAAAAATCTGGCTAATGGCAATTCGCACAATGGTAATTGGTACAATAGTAAGCACGATGATTCACATACTTTGTGTATGCACGTTTTTTTTATGTGAATTCTGTATTGCATAATTGCCATGACATCGGTTATAATCACTTCAAAGTGAAAATGGAATCGAAGAGGGTAATACGTAAAGCTGAAATGGCTACTCCCCGCTCCGAAATTTTTTTCTAGATACGCCCCTGAAAATGAATAACCTGCCAAGAACAGCGCGTCGAGAGGTTGTAAACGCCGAGACGATAACGCGTCTGAACTGGCGGCCCATAACGATTTCTGAAGATCAAAATTAATGCGCTTTATTAAATTTGAAAAATTGAGTTTAGAGGGCATTTTTTATTTACGTAAATTTTTCCGACCCCCCTTGGACTTCGTTCGTATTTAGAAGGGCCGACCCCCCCTCCCCCCTACTATTTAACGTATGAACATTCCAGTGTCAGAACCATAAAAATATATTAGTGTAAACCTTTCCGAGACAGTTCAACGGTGACACGCTCGCCCAATAAATTTCTTCCATTCAAGTCATACGCAGCATCGCCAGCGTCACGTAAATCATCAAATTCCTGTTATAAAAACTCATTAATTAGGTGAATGACATAAAACATTATATACCACAAATCCGAAGCCATTCTTCAGCATCACATCTCTAATGCGACCATAACCACGGAAAAAATGTTCCAGATCACGTTCGGTTGCACGAGATGGCAAATGACCAATGTAAACACGTGCACTACTCATTTCAGAATGATATCTGAATGTAAACAGAATAAGTTCATCCTATTACAGTCTGTTCTAAAATTATAAACTCAAGAGATGGACTATCGAACTGAAATTTACCACACCTTTCCTAATAATATTAAGATAAAAAATTGCGTTTTTTCCTTGAAAATTGTCTTAAATCTGCTGTTCCATATAACTCAAAATTCTGAGGGCTCTGCTGCAGTTTACGCGTCCAATCGACTGACCAGCCTAGGTTTCTTTGGCTATAACTTTCTTCCTGATCAGTCAATCCCTACATTCTTGAATAATGTTTTAGAAAAAAGTAAGAATACCGACAAAATAATATTATTATAAACCAGGGTTCCCATCTGCCGAGATCTATTTCAAAGGACCGATAAGGCAATTTCAAAGGACATAAGGGGGAGAATTTTCGAATTCAAAGGACACGGGGGGGGGGTGCGGAGGCGGTGCCGATAGGCGCCGCCGAGAAAATTTTTGAAAATCTGCGTTATTTTAGTAACAGATTTTGCACAAAATTAGTTGAATTGGAGTCAAATTTGAGAAAATCTAAGATAAACGGGGTCCGGCGGTGCCGATAGACGCCGCCGAGGAAATTTTTTGACAATTTGGGTTGATCTGCTAATGGATTTTGGCTTAAAAATGAACATTTTTTACTTTTTTGGGCAAAATACCATTTTCAAAGGACATCTTTGAAATAAAGGACGCCTAAATTTTCAAAGGATGAATGCCAAAAATAAAGGACGTCCTTTGAAATAAAGGACGTATGGGAACCCTGTTATAAACCAACTTTTTTTTTTTAATTCCTCTAACTTTTTTGACTCAAATTTTTAGAAATTTTCATGTACTAATAGATTCTTATTTTGCGATTGTATTTCTGTCTGTCTTTTCGTCCATGTTTTTATTTTGTTTTGCATAAGTATAAAGTGGAGAAAAAAGGTAAGCGGAAGAATTCCGCTTAGAAACGTGGAAGAAGGGGGGGGGGGGCGTAATGGACCGAAGTTAAGGCGTAAATGTGGACAACACAATGTACAACAATGAAATGATCAAAGTAAGAATTGAATGGGGGAGGGGGGAGAAGAGGGGAGGATGACCAATTTGTATGGGCAATTCATTCTTCAAATTTTCGGGCCAATTTTATTAAATAGCCAGAGGATAATAAAGTTTTCTATTTACGCTCCACCAGTTTTTGTCCCATTTTTACTGTTTCTATTTTTAATTGTTTCGGGTTTTTTCTGATCATCAATGAGCATCTCTTCCGTTAGGCCTACAAATATGACTTGGGTCATTGTAGACCGGTGTGCCTGTCCCCGGGCGGATGCAGTTTGCATCCGCCCGGAAGAATACACGAAGCCCGTCGAGTGCATCAACACTGCGCATTTGGACTCGTTTGCTGACCACCTTTTGGCCCAACCATGCACCAACAACAACAACGTCAGCATCTCGGCTTTGGTCCAACAAATCAGTGACAAGTGCAATGTGAACGGAATGGTGATCGTCTTCTTCATGTTAATTTTGATCACACAGGTAACAATTATTATGATATTTTAAAATTTTCTCAATTTGATTTGTTCAAATCAGATTTGCATTTTTTGGTTCCTGTTCATCAATGTCCCAACTCGTGATCGTCATTGCCGTCGTCGCCATCGTCGTCCCTCATCTCGCCAAGAGTTTCCGCCGGAGGGCTTGGGCCGCCCGCTCACCGTTTTCTGCCCGTTGCGTAAGGTAATGCCACACTCAATCCCCTCCCCCTTAATTTTAGAATAACCAAAATTTTTAGAGCTCTTTGGATCCGGTGGAGGACAAGCGCGTTGCGCACCGCGTCGGGGTTGAGAAGGTAAAAAATAGAGAGGGGAAGAAAAATATGACACTAATTTTTTTCTCTAATGACAGGTTTCGACTCCTAGTTCGTCTTCGCGTCCGGCAGACGTTGAAGAGGCGAACGAAGTGGTTAGTTTAGAAATTTTGAATTTTTATGAATTTTTTAAATTTTATTTTTTAGACCGAGAAAGCTGATTAATGGCAGAGATGAGCAAAAGAAGAATTTTTAGAAGAAGCGATTTGAAATTTTTAAAATTTATCTTTTTAAAGTTTCATAAATAAATTTTTGATATGATTTGGCTAATGAATCAAAAAAATTTTATTTTAAATTTGAATTAGGAAATATTAAAAGAAATTTTTTAAAACGAGTACCAAAAAAAAAGAAAGTTTATTTATTTAAAAATAATTGTAAGAATTGTCGACCTTTTTTTCTCCGGGTCTGCCTTTTTTCCTTGTGAATTTGTCCTCCTTCCTTCCATCGCTTCGTCCTTTCCATTTGTTGAAATATGCTCCTCTTAAAATTAATGAAAATAAATTTAATATTAAAATAAGCAAATAACCTTACCAAATAAACCATGCAAGAAGAAGAAATATGGCCAGTACGACACACCAAATTCCATATGCATTGGTTGGGCCTTCGTAAAACACCATCTTAAAATAAAATTCTATTTTGTAAAAAATTACCATTAAAATACTGTATCAATGTGGTAAAAGCGTCTTTGAAATGGTCGATGGCGTTTAAACAGTGGAAGACTCATGGGACGGGTCATTTGAACCAAAAGTAAACGGATGCACAGGAAAGGAAAAAATGAGTGTGAGCCAAGAGTGAAGAGTTATCATCCCCAATGTTTTCCCATTCTTGAGTAGTGACCTATTTTTTCTGGTCGTCACCGAAAAACGACAAATATGAGGGACCATCTTTGAATATGAAGAGAATATTTGAACAGGGTAAAGAAAGATGATAAGGAAAAGGAGGGACAGGGGAGGTATATAAAAGTCAAAATTTCTGATCAGGTTCATTCGAGTTCGAAATCTAAAAAAAATGAGTATTAATTATAACGACAAAAAATTCCTGATGGACAATATTTTGCCCGCCGTTGAAATCAGTCAGACGACCAATGGCATTACCGTGAACAGTGAGCGAATTGCGATTCCTCGGACAATTCCATTCGACATTGTCGGAAAATGCCGTGAATGTAAAGCCACAGAATGTGAGGTGGAGTGGTGCATTTCAAAGGAAGGTGTGACTATTTGGTGCACCCGCTTCAAAATCAGCCCTCGGTTCATGCCGTTTGATTACGTCTATGAGTTACCCGGCTACACATTTTTCAAAGTATTTTAAAAAAAAAATATTCTTCTATTAAAAATTTTAGATACGTAACAAGGGGAGAGTTTTTAATGTCGACCATGGTTTCCGTTCAAATGTTTGTACTCAGACCGAGACCCCCGTGTATAACTTGCCACCTCCTCCACCGCCACCGCAACTCCCGAAAAGAAAGCAAACAAATGATCAACAGTCGGAAGAGCAGGTTGCGCATCAGTTTTTTGAATCTCTATCGGCGGCTAAGACAGGAATGAACAACAATCAACAACAAGAACACCAGCAACCTAAACATGAAAACGCTAAAGATTTTTTTGGTGCTCTTTCCGCTGCTACTATGGGAATGTCGGTTGAACAGAGTAAGCTCCAATCACCACCAGCTTTCAAAGTCCTCCAACCTCCCGCATACCGGCAAAATGTTCAACAGAAGAAACCATCACCGCCACCAAAACCCCAACAACGCCAACCAAACGCTTCCGATTTCGTTGGACCTATTTCAGCAGCAACAATGGGGATGAGTGTTGAACAGAAGAAAGCGTCACCGCCACCAAAACTCCAACAACAGCTACCAAACGCCTCGGATTTCTTTGGACCAGTTTCAGCAGCAACAATGGGGATGAGTGTTGAACAGAAGGAACCGCCATCGCCACCAAAACTCCAACAACAGCTACCAAACGCCTCGGATTTCTTTGGACCAATTTCAGCAGCAACAATGGGGATGAGTGTTGAACAGAAGGGACCGCCATCGCCACCAAAACTCCAACAACAGCAACCACGCGCTTCGGATTTCTTTGGACCAATTTCAGCAGCAACAATGGGGATGAGCAATGAACAACAAATCCACCAACACCCTAACAACAATCAAAAGAAACAAAATGACCAAGAAATTCTCGAAGAATTTCTCGAAAGTGTGTCGTCCGCAACAACTGGCTTGGATGTTTCGCAGAAAAAGAAGCCAAAAAAGAAAGCAAAGAAGGAAACGGACGATGAAGAAATGACAGCAATTGCTTCGATCAGCCGAAAACATTAAAACTATTTAAATACTCATTATTATTTTATTTTTTGTAAAATTCATCATGTTTGGAAACCAATTTTATACAGATAAAGAGTTAAAATTAAAAATGCCTTTTGGCATGATCATTTCGGGACCATCGGGGAGCGGAAAAAGTTCTTTTCTAATTCGCTTCATTGCCGAGTCTTCAGAACTTATTAGCCCTAAGCCCGCTTCCATCCTTTATGCCTTTGGTGAAATGTCCAGCATTGTACCAACTCTCCAAAAGTGTGGTATTAATGTGTACTCAGGAGTCCCACCAGAAGAATTGATCAAAAGTTTACCTAAACCATTGCTTCTCATCCTTGACGACCTAATAAAAAAAGAAAGCAAATATTAAAGCGTGCAAATGCAGATCAGTTGCTAACGCTAGTTGAAATTTGTGTGAACATTCTTTGTTCACGATTCAAAATGACAACTCGTCAAAGAAAGCGCTTATTACCACATGCCAATTTTGTTCGGAGCCTTGCTCGTCGAAGGACCGAGAGAGGAGCACGGAAACTTCTAATTCAGACCGGAAGTGGACTTGGTGGAGTATTTGCAGCTATCCTCACACCAATTTTAATTGACTTGGCGCGCTCCGCTATAAATTCGGGCTCTAATTCTGACAAATAACCATTTTAACATGGCGTCAAAATTTATTCTCGTCCCAGACGAAATTTACCGCGGCTTAACTAACAGTGTTTCGGGGGATATAAACTTAGACTTTGCTCACCGTGTGTTGGAAAGAACAAAAAGGAAGAAAGAGAACGTGACCGCAAAAAATGTTAATTATAACCAGGAGTTGTCCCGCTATCTCCGTCTAAGAGATGAACACCAAAATCGACCGACAAAAGTAGAAATTACAAAGGGCTTAAAGGCACTAGTCAAAAGAGGAGATGAAAGCGATGAGGAGGAACAATTTTTTGGCTTGGGACCAGGCGGGCCACAACCCCCACCTCCGCCAAAACGCCGCCCACCTAGTCGCCATCGCTACGCTGGTGATGAGGAAATGCCATCAGCTCCGCCTTCTCCACCCACTAGAAGGGGACCAAAACGAAAAGAAAATGAATTTTATTCTTCTTGGGAGGAGGGTGCCAAAAAACAATTGGCTCACCAAGATGAACCTTTCGCTTCCTTTCCCAATGCGGGTTTTAAAAATCTGAGAAGGAGACCGCGTCCAGTTCAACAGCGAAGAGAAGAAAAAATTCCTGCCGAAATGCAACAGGAGGAACCCTTCCAGCCGGGGTCGCAACCATCCATTCCTATACATGCCACTCAATCAAATCAACGAAACAGGAAACGCAAAATAACTCGCGCTTTTGATGAAAACCAAGACCCCAAGAGAAACCTTATAGACATTGAAGAGCTTCGACCGCCATCACTGCAACGGGAGGCAACGCTGCGCTTTCAGCAGAAAAGGACCAACAAACCGCGACTAAAGCAGCCTCCCACTTCAGCATCTTCTGCATTGGTAGCAACGAATCCTCCTAGAGACTTACTTGCCGAGGCAGCCGCTGCACCGTTGCCGGATGATGATGACGATTTGGAACTCCTACAACCTGTACCCCCAGCTCAAATTGAGCCGGTTGCACCTGGCCCTCCTCAGCGTAGGCAAGTAACGAAGCGTAAAGCCACCGAAAGGGATGAAGGCAATGAAGCCAAAAGAGTTAGACTTCTCGCTCCACCAAATCTTGACAAAAAAGGCCGAAAACAACCAAAGAAACGAGGACAGCAACTTAACGAAGGTCCTCCTCCAACAGATGATCAGTATCTTTTCTCAATACCGTATTCGCAACTTACTGATGAGCAAAAGAGAAGGCGACTTCAGTTCATATTTAATCGCAACCCGACCAAGTACGGTATACGAGGAGACACCGTACTAAACAATGCAGGAAATCCGATAACCGATAGCAGTGTGGCCCAGGCACTCGACTATATTATTGAACGGAGAGCAGGAAGAATGCCTCATTTCAGACAACCCCCAGGGACTAAATTCATTCAAGATCGCATTAATCGTGATCTTTTTTTGCGAATATGGACGGCCCCTTCAGTACCGCCGAGAGGGCCCAAACGGAAATTATCCCCAGCAGACCAAGAGGGCCAAAGATCACAAAAACTCAGAGGAACGAGACAAACGCAAGGCAGAACGATGGAAGGATTGACGCTGCCATTTCCGGCAACGGTTCCGAGAGCCGAGACACAGTCCAAGACCCAGCGCTTCAGACCCCGAAAATGGAAGCGTGGCTGAAAATTGAAAAAGTTTTGGATCGTCTCTATAATGACCCAAAATCGCCCGCTGCCTTCGCCGGTGTGGAGAGACTGTTGTCGGAAGCTAAAAATGAACTTGGAAATAAAATTACAAAAAAGGACGTAAAACATTATTTGGAAGGGCATCGCACGTATACATTAATGCGCCCCAGGCGCATTAATTTCCCACGCGCTCGTACAACTGCCGCAGGTTTTATGACCGACTGTCAAGTGGATTTGGCCGACTTTCAAGCTCTTTCTCGACATAACAGGGGCAATCGTTATTTGATGGTAGTAATAGATGTTCTTTCAAAGAGAATTTTTGTTACACCGCTTCGTACAAAAAAGGCTGATGACATGGTTGAAGGCTTTAAAAAAGTTTTTTCGCTTATGCCTATGAAACCCCACCGATTGTTCTCCGACAAGGGCACAGAATTCAAAAACCAGCAAGTCAAAAAGCTTTTCGAAGAAGAAGAGGTCGAAAAATATGAGTGTACGCACTCGGAGAAGAAAGCGGCGCTGGCCGAACGTGCAATACGACAAATTAAAAACCGTGTTTACCGTTACTTTGCCCAGACTAAAACCTTAAATTGGGTAGACGTAATTGATAAAATAGTCAATGGTATCAATAAGTCTCCGAGTCGAGTGCATGGAATGCGACCAATAGATGTGAATTTTAAAAATTCCCAACAAGTATGGGAAAAAATGTTTGGCGAAGAACAGCACAGAGCACTATTCGGAAAACACCGAAAACGACCCAAGTTTATGCCGGGCCAAACAGTGCGAATGAGTATAGCAAAGGGTCAATTTGAAAAGGGATATATACCCAACTACGGTGATGAAATTCTTGAAGTCGATGCCGTCAAACGGCATATGAAACCAATTCGATACAAATTACGTGATGCAAAGGGAGAGAAGTTTAAAGGGTTCTTCTACCCAGAGGAATTAACACCCGTACGAAAGGATGCCGAGACGACTTACAGAATTGAGCGAGTTTTCCGGAAGAGGAAAAGACCAGACGGAACGATGGAAGTACTAGTCAAATTCATTGGTTATCCGGAGAGAGAATGGATTAATGAGACCGAACTTGTATAAATACTTTTTAACATAATCATAATACCCATTTATTATTATTATTGCATAAATGTCTAATACATTTTTTGTACATTTACCAAGTAATAGTCCAGATTACGCAGATAATGCACCCAATAAATTTCGAGTACGCCTTCCCAAACCAATTTATTTTAATGGTTCTTGGGTTTGTGGACTACACAGCATAAATTATGCTTATTCGTGGCCTTCGACAATTGGCACTTTAGATGAGCAATGGATTAACATTCATTTTACCGATGGTCTAGAAGATAATAAACAAAAAATTATTCGTATTCCAGTACCGAGAACTTCTCACACAACTATTGAAAATTTGAAGCAGTTTCTTACGGCCACACTCAAAAATCACGCCGACTCTCTCGAATCTTTAGTAAATGAAGGCTACAAAACCCCCATAAGAAGGAAAAGGTCCGCTTCTCAACCAAGGTCACCTCCGCATGTGGCCAAAAAGTCTCCACCAAGAGTTGGAAAACAACCAACTGAGCCACCTCCGGTAGTGTCAACCAAATCTTTGCCAAATGTTACAAAACCTCTTGAAAAACCTGACAAAATTACGGAAAAGCCAGAACTTACAAAAACAATAACCGAAGAACAAACGAATAAAACCGACCCCACTCCTAAAATAACAAAGCTTTCACCTTCCTCAACTATTAATCAAACTGTAGAGCCACGTATATCATCCACCCCTCCGCCCCGTCCTCCTCTTCCACCTCCACCCACACCTCGTCCTTCTCCAGCACCACCTTCTCCGACATCTCGTCCTCCAGCTCCACCTCCAGCTTCTCCAATTTCTCGTCCTCCTACTCCTTCACCACGTCCTCCACCTCCTACTCCTCCGCCACCGCGTCCTCCTCCTCCCCCACCACGTCCTCCACAGAATGAAACCAAGCCGCGGAATGAAGAGAAAAAAAAAGAGATAGGACCCCCTCCAAAACAAAGAAATGAAAAAAGCACGGTTGAAACCTCTGCAATAGAAAAACAGATGACTCCACCACCAGCTTTACCAATTGAGAAAAAAGAATCGTCACCACCTCGTCCAACTGTCAGTATAGGGCCACCTCCTAGGCAGAGAAATGAGAAAAGTTTAAATGTTAAACAGGATCAGAGCAAATTGGAACTAAGTCCACCAAAGACTAAAGAAACAACATTTAATACAATAATAGAACCACCAAAAGAACCAACCGATGATTTGTTGGACAGAGATGATAAAACAAATCCGGCAGAGGAAGATCTAAAAGCATTATTTGGTGAAATTGGATGGAGAAAGTTGAACTTAACAATAATGAGAAAGATTATTGAAGGAGTTGATTTACAGTACAGACCAAATCTTGAACGGTTTAAGGCAGTTTTTTCTCACCCTGGAATTGTTTTCATTTCTTTTTCGCCTCAACTCGGCTATGTATTGGGGTTTGAGAATCCTCAATATGTAATGAACAATGAAGTAGCAAAATACGGAAGTGACCTACGAGGAGGATTTGCAAGCTTTGCTGTTTATTCCAAAGGACTAACCGAGAATATGATAGTTGGAAATTCTTTGAGCTCACTCCTCCGTGTCGTCTCAGTGTCAGGAGCGAAACCTGGTGAGTATACAGAAAAAATTTACGACTCCCCTCTCTATGCGCGTGTTATGCCGAAAGAGGTGTCCGAAATTGAAATAGAATTAAGAACAATGTCCGATGGTCGACTGGTACCATTTTCCTATGGGACAGTGCTGGTCGTACTGATATTTAAGAAGGTGATAAATTTTTGAAAACTCACTCATTATTGTATTAATACGTAATTGAATAAAATGGTTCACTCTCTTTATGATACTTCGTCGACGGGTTACGATGCATTTTTTATTCAGAATGGTTGTGGTATTGGGGAAGATTCTGCTTATGAAGTGTTTAGAGGATCACCGCCGTACCAACGTGGATGGGGTAGTGCACAGACTGGTGCGGGAGTAGGAGATATTTTCCGAGGACTCTGGCGTTTTTTCCTACCGCTTGTTCGAAGAGCAGGAGACACTGTTGCAGACGAAGCGCTTCAAACCGGGAAACGCTTTATAAACAGAGTAATTGATGAAAAACCGAATTTGAAGGGAACATTAGAGACATTGAAAACAGAAGGAAAAAGAGGGGTAGATAACGTCTTGGAAAGTGGAGGATTGCATCGTCAATTTGGTACAGGAGGACGAAAAAAGCGTATAAAAGCTAAAAAATCATCCATTCTCTCACATCAAACTTTGATCGGAAAAGCTATAACAAAACCGTTAATTAAAAGCAAAAAGCGGCTTCGATCAGACGCATTTGGTCTTTATTAAAGAAATAAAAATGACATTTCACAAAATTGACGCCAACAGTATCGATTCGATCACCAATGCTGTGGATTTTTTTAGCATCCCCCCAACAAATGTCACAGTTTCCTCGTCAAAAGTGTTTGAAATTTTGACAAGCAATCCACTTACTGATACACCATACCACTTTAAAATACATTCGAGCCAAAACTACATTGATCTTTCAAAATGTTATCTTTTGACTGAGTTTCGTATACGCAAAATAACACCTCCAAATGGTCAATTGGGGAATTTGGAAGATACCGATCAAGTCGCTCCAATACAACTGATCGGTCATACATTTATGCGTGATATGAAAATTGCAATAAATGGCAGAGAAATTTTCAACTCGAATTCGCTTATGGCTTACAAGACATACCTTTCCCACGAATTATCTTATTCTATTGAGGCCAAAGTTTCACATTTAAATTCGGCTGGGTATAACCGTGAGGAAGGCGGCAATCTCGAAAACCCAAATTCGCAGGCGTTTAAAGAAAGAAGAGCACGATACTTAGCTGGACGAACGGCACAATACATTTCCAAAATAGATGCAGATCTCTTCAATGTACCCCAATATTTGATTAATCATTGTGAAATTGATATTACCATACAACCACATGACACAAATTTTGTGTTAATTGACGCAATTACTAACGGCCAACCTTACCGGTTTGAAGTTGTAGGACTCAAACTCTACTGTAAAAAAGTCAGCCTCATGGACGGATTGGCACTTGAGTTAGCCAAAAAACTGGAAATGAAACCAGCCCGTTATGCAGTTCGAAAGACAATGATGAAAGCGTTATTTATAAGTCAGGGACGCTATGAGTTTAATGCTAATTTGTTTATGGACCAAGTTCCCCGCCGAATTACCATGGGGCTTGTGGCCAATTCTGACTATGTAGGGAATAGCAAAAGGAGTCCGTTCAACTTTCAACATTTTAATGTCCGAGAGATAAGTATTGTTGCCAATGGTCGTTCCTACCCACAAGCACCGTATGACCTTGACTATGAGAATTGGAAATTTGTCCGCCCCTACAACGACATGCAAGAAGCACTCGGCTTTGCAAACTCAATATACGGAAATGGGATCGATTATTTTACATTTTTACAAACTCACTGTATTTATGTCTTTAACATGACAAACAGTGGAGAGGACCACGGAGGTTTATTCGACTTGATCAAAAAAGGATGTACTGCTGTAAATATTAAATTCAACAAACCAGTACCTGACGGAGGAATATCACTTGTCGTGATGGGAGAAGCGGACTCCGTTTACTTTTTGGATAAAAACCGAACGATCGCAACGGATACAACCATTTAATTTTTTATTATGTACCAAATTTTATTTCTTTTCTTATTTTTCCAATCAATTGTTGCACTAATTGTTGAAGAAGGAATAAATCCTGAGGAAATTCCTCAATACAAAGAATGGAAAAGACTTTTGGGGTTTAAAAATTCCTCAGAAATTCAAAATACTACAACGAAGAGGACAATCACTTCCACAATATTTAAAAACGCTTCATCAACCCGAAAAACTACTATAAAAACCAATGTAACAACAATAAGTTTGCAGACCATCCGAGCTTTAAAACAACACCAGCCCCAAGAAACTATTACATTCCCATTTGTTCCTCTTTGCAAAGAGCTACCCAAAGAGGCAAATGTGTATGCCCATATTTTTTGCTGGGCAATGATCATCCTTTTCGCTTTGTCCGTCATCAGTCTTATAATATATCAGTTTCGGTCGATTCTTTGGCTCAAGCTCACGTTGTCTGATCGCAGCAATAAGACAAATGGACAGCAGTCAAATTACCAAAATTTTGATGTCGTCAGAAATAACGAGGCACACGTTCCTTGGGTGTTTCGCATGCGACCAACTACCCAGTCCAAAGAGCCTGCGGTATCCGATTTCTTTGATCGTTAATTTGGACCCACATCAGTTTCCCGGATCTCATTGGATTGCAATATATGCATATGGATTAAAAAAGAAGGCAGTTTATTTTGATAGCTTATCATTACCAACCCCAGATATTATTTCTAAAACTTTTCTTAATGCTTTTCCCGGATTCATACGAAATAATAAATCATATCAATCCCTTTCTTCTAATTCGTGTGCTCATTTTTGTATTTGTTTTATCTATTTCTTATCATTTGGATTTGACTTTGAACAATTTATTTACAGACTTGACACTTCTCATAATGCCGAGTTATTTGTCCATAATTTTATTCGCAATTTCCCGATAAAATAAAAATTACTATTTGCATATGCAGATTGGGTCTCTTAGTGGAAGGGAAGGGAGGGAATGAAGGCAAACATTAAAAACCATTCGGTGCCTGGCACCGTTTGTTGACCGTCCAACGGGGGAGATGGTGATTGGTCCAAACGTCCCTTTCCATCTTTATTTTACCGAGGGTCATCCTGCGGTAGAGGCGGCGAGTGCTGATTGGTTGAACGACCTTTCCTCTCGGGCGACCTCTGCCTTTCGCAGTGACGGTTGAAGATGATTGGCTGAACGGGTCAGTCATTCCCCTGAGTTAATTGCTTTTTCTAAGCGATTAAGAATGAGAAGAACAAACATAAAAATCATTTACTTAGAAATGACCGAAGCATTTATTTATTGGGTTAAAAATGAAAAAAATATGCCAATTTATTCATTTCCTTGCTAAAATATTTAAAAATTTTAAGGAAATGTCTAACTCTTCTCCCCCCTCTAAACGTGCTCGCCGCTTTTTCATCGAAGAATTGCTTCGTGAACCATACAATGAACTTATGCCGCCACCCAAACCATCAAAAGATTACGTTAAAAAATTAAACAACGAAATAGAGCATGTGCCAAAGTTTCAGTGGGTGAAGAATAAGACACGCTTCAGCATTGAAGATGTACCAACCAACCCAGAAGGACTTTTATTTGGCATTTTCCAACATTGTATGGATGAAACTATTAGTGACAGTCGCATGAGAGGCGTTGAACCGACACATCTCGGCTGCATCATTTCTAGCCAACTACTTACATCGGATATTTGGATTCCTATTCGGCAACTCACCCCCGATACAATTAATACGATACTAAATCGATTCAACGATGTGGCTCAGAGCAAAAAGCGAGAAGGCGTGACTCTGTGGGGGGAACCGTTTACAGTTACCATAACCACAGTTAATCGAAATGGTCTATCAGACAAAAGACAACTGAAAGGAGGAGCAGCACGGAAATTAGCGCCCGTTCACCATCGAATTCACGAAAAAAGTCTAATCAAGGTTTTCAATTAAAAAATTCTTTATTGGCAAGCAATTTTAGGTTCTAAATTTCGACGGGGATAATTATTGTCTCTTTTATGCAATGCAAGCCACCATGGTTCATGCCGTCGGAGGGCTTGATCGACGTCGTTTCTATGATTATATCAATGGAAATCACGGAATGAGAGGAAAGCTAAAACAAGAAGCATTGGAAATAATGAATGCTGTTAACGCGCCATCCGGTCAACTCAATTATGATGCTGAAGTATATGCACCACGTATCATTGACTGGTGGAATGGAGAAAAATTTGCTAACCAATGGAAATTCAAAGTGTTCATCTTTGGAGCAATGGGGCATTACAAGCCGCTGTACAAATATGGACCAGAGGACTACACCATTCCGATAATCCTCTGTTTTGATGAACACCATTTCAATGGGGTGCAGAAAAGTGGAAACCTATTCGGCAAGCCATATTGTCTGAGTTGCGAAGTGACGTATGATCGCCCCAAACGTCATACTATCAATTGCAAAGCTCGTTGCATAAAATGGTATTAATCCACCAAACGAAAAACATTTAAAATACTTTTAGTTCGCAAATGGGCCCAATGTTTCCGTGCAAACCAATTAATGGTTTTCGACAAAAATGCAATAAATGCAATAAATTTTTCTTTAACGACTCCTGCTATCAGTATCATATTACTTCTGAATTTTGCAAAATGAGCAAAGAATGCAAATTTTGCGGTGTTGTTTGGGATTTGCGGAATAACACTCAGAATGGACGGGAGGTATATAAAAATTAAAATATATTCTTTGAATTGGTTACAGGGTCACAAATGCAATGAGCGGTGGTGCGAAAATTGTCAAATTTTCCACGAATTCGAAAGAGGGTGTTTCATTCGACCACTTGAACCAAACAAAAAGAAAGATGCGCAGAAATGGCGGCTGGTCACATTTGACTTGGAAACCATGCAACATGCTCCAGCGGACCCCGATTTTCCCGAGCGAAGAAAACACCAAGTCAATTTTGTCACTGCCAAAGTCGCTTGTCCTGATTGCATTTCAAACCGACAATGGAATGAAAGCATGCGCGGAAAAACTTGCTGTGTTTGTGGTCTCCATCGAACAATCACCTTCAGTCAAGTGCCATTCCATGATACAATGGTGGACCGTCAAGTCATCGATCGTCACCCGCTTGTTGCTTTCGTCAAATGGATATTGTACAAATTGCCAAAACAATACGACACAATTGCCTATTCACATTTTGGCGGGCGCTTCGACATGGTTTTGGTTTTCCGTGAATTGTTTTTGGAAGGGCTTAACCCTTCAATGATAAAAAACGGCAATCGTTTACTTGAAATGAAGGTATATTTTTCTTTATAACAATTATTAATTTTCTTAAATAGGTGAAGAGCCGGAAGCAGCTAAACCCCAATTTGACATTCCGAGATTCCTGGAACTTAGTTCCGGGCCCATTAGCCTCAATGGTCCCCATGTTTGGCTTGGATGTGCAGGACAAGCCATTCTTCCCCCATTTGGCGAACCGACCGGAAAATTATGGCTGCCAAATATTTCCTTCGAAATCCGACTATTTGGCGGATGGTATGAATATTGTGAAAAGGAAAGAATTCGATCGATGGTATGAACACAATCAAAATACTCCGTTTTTGCTCGATGAGGCATTGGCCAGGTAATGAAAATTTTTAGTGAAATTTTTTGATTGATTTTCTTTAGCTATTGCAAAAATGATGTCGACATTTTGATGGCGGGACTCATTGCGTTCAGGACAGAATTTTTGGAGATGACCAAGCGCCCGGCTGGTTCTGATGGAACAGCAAACCGAGCAGCTTATAAAACCCCACACAATGGAATTGACCCACTCAAACAGTGCATGACAATCGCATCGGCATGTATGCGACATTTCCGAACCAATCATTTGAAGGCGGGACATTTGGCTCTCGTACCTGAGAAAGGATACGACAGCTGTGGCGACAATCAAAGTGATTTAGCACTGAATTTCATGGAATGGTACTCGGAAAAACATAAAGTCCGAATCCAAAATGCTTATTCGGCGGACGGAGAAAAACGGTAAGTACTAAACACAAAAAACAAACAAATAAAAATTTTTAGAGTTGGCAATTTTCGTTTGGATGGGTGGATTGAAACGCAGCAAAAGGGACTTGAGATTCATGGATGTGTGTGGCACGCCTGCTCAAAATGCTATCCGGATGATAGCATTATTTTGCCGCAAGGAAAAACAGCCGGAAGGATTCGGGAACTGAACAAAAAGCGAATGGATTTTATATTGACGCAAGTCCCAAATGTTCAAATCTTTTGGCAATGCGAAATCGAGGCAATGTTGGCGCGTGACAGACAGATGAAGCAAATATTTGACGAGTATACTGGAGACGGTGGCCCAATCAACATCCGGTCATCCTTCATGGGAGGAAGGACTGGAGCGCTGAAACTTTACCATGAAGCGGCGGCTGACGAGAAAATAAGCTACTATGACTTCACCAGTCTCTACCCCTTCATTAAGTAAAAATAAATAAATTTATTTCTCTAAAAATCAAATTCTAGCTATGTAACCTCTTATCCTGTTGGCCACCCAACACTTCATGTTCCGTGTGAGGACGTTGATTGGCGACGACCCGAAGACAACCCGTTTCCTCTCGCAATTCTCAAAGTGTTCGTCATCCCACCCCGTCAAATCGATGTACCGATTTTACCAGTCAAAGTGGATGATCGGCTTTGTTTTCCGCTCTGCATGAGTTGCTGTAAAAAATACCCCAATGGAAGTGTAAAAGAATCATACAGCTGTCATCACACCGATAACCAAAGAGGATGGATGAGCACTTGTACTTCCTTAGAAGTAAGTTTAAGTCTTATTAATTTAAACAATAATTTTTATAGCTTAACGCCGCATTGGAAGAGGGATATCGCGTTACCCTCCTTTTGCGGGTACTCGAATACTCTAAGAGTGACAACAAATTATTTCGACCATATATGAGCGAATTCCTTGTTCAAAAATTGCATGCCTCCGGCTTTGATGAGGAAATTCGTGGAAACTTTGAAGCAGAGGAACAATTCATTGCGGAATGCTGGGACCAATTTGGAATGAAAATCGATCGAGCCAAAATGATACCCAACAAGGGAAAACGAGCATTGGCCAAATTGGCAGTTAATAATTTATGTAAGAAAAATTTGAAAATAAATATTTATAATATATTCTATTTAGGGGGCCGTTTTTCACTTCGAAATTATGGACTAACGCAAACACTTATTACGGATGACCCATCCGAACTGGGAAACTATTTGGACAACCGAAAAATTGAAGTGACAGGACTCGACATGTTGACACCTGAGCGAATCTTGATCAGTTACATACTAAAAAAGGATTGGGTCCAGGAACACCCTTGCTCAAATGTGGTGATTTCGCTTTTCACCACCTCAGCAGCTCGGTTACACTTGCTCAAAGCAATGCAAACAGTTGTCAGAAGCCCTGGTTGCACTCTTTTATACACAGGTAAAATTAAATGTTTAATTAAGTTAAATATAAATTTCAGACACTGATTCATTGATTTATGTACATCCCAAGGAGGCAAATCCTTTGAACACAGGTCCCCATTTAGGACAACTTACGGATGAGTTCCCCCAAGTAAGGAAGGGCTTGTTTATTACTTGTAACAAAATAATTAATTTTTAGCATGATATTTTGGAATTTGTTAGCGGTGGCGCGAAACAATATGGGCTAAAACTCCGGAAAACTGGGACCGAAAACGACATTGAATACGTTCTGAAACTAAGAGGAATTACGCTTAATTATGATGTCACCGAAAATCAGGGCCTTTGCTTTGATACTTTTAAAAATAGTGTATTGGAATTTGCTCACACCGGAAGAGCCGAAGTAATGAAAGTGATGTATCCAAATTTTCTTCGTCCTACTGTAAAAGAAGGGAAAGTCATCTCCGCTCCACAGCAAAAAATATATAAACCATATGTGGGGAAGGGAATTGTTTGCTCCCGAGATTATCTTGTGCTTGATTTTGGTTATATTTCACCATAAATTTGTCATTTTTATGCCACAAATTATAAAATGTAATGATTAAAAGAGTTTGGTAAGCAAAAATAGTCGATTGAAGATATAATTTCAAAAAAATTATGATTGAGAAGATGTCAATTTTGGCTGGAAAAATGAAATTTTAAGGAAAAGAAGAGACAATTATTAAAAAATAAAGAACAACAAGAAAACATTTCAAATTAAAACCAAAAAAATGTTAATTCTACCATAAATTATAAGAAAAATCACTTTGCGTGCATTCCTCACGTCCTTCCCGTGTTTTTGGTGTGGCACACATAGTTGTTGAACCCATCTTAGTGGAGTCATTGTTGTTTTCGGAGTGAATTTCCTGGAAAATACGTCCAAGCCAATCTGGCTCCTTTGGTCCTTCTTCAACCATACACAGCTCAAGTGGATAGAAACGGTCTTCCTGCCCTTCGGAAAAGCGCTCAATCACGCAGTGAAGAAATGGATGACGAAGTTTTATACGGTGGCGAACATAAAAATGCGCTGCCACATTGACATTAAATGGTCGCCCCAAACGACCGTAGGCCATTGTTGTCGCAGCGCCCTGTGGAGTAATGCCGCCAAAGGCAAAAGATTTGATGTGCCCATTACGGTCTTTATATGTAGTTTTAACTTGTCGTCCGCTCAATGCTTGCACCACGCGTTCGCAATCCGTTGGATGGTTTAGACGATCTCGAAGATCGGTAACGCGACAATGTAAAATTTGCGCAAATTTTTCAGTAAGGATGACCATTTTATAAGATCGAAGCTAAAAATATAAAAAATTAACGGAAAGAAAAGTCAGTTTTAAGTAGAAAACTGCAAAATGAAATGAAAGAAGATAAAAAAATAAAACTATTTATAGAAAATTTTGTGAAAAAAATTTGGGTTAAATAAACATTACTGAGTATAAATCCAAGATTTTTTTCATTCTTCGTTTCATTTTCCCAAAATGTTCGACAAAACAAATGAGAATAATTTACCAAAAGACTCATTGCCTACCCATGATGGTATTGCTCCTTTTTCAGTAAGCAAATAAAGTTGTTTGGTTTTAGGAAATGACGACGTGGATACAGACCCAACCCCAGAGGAAGTCGAAAAATGGACTCCCAAACAAGTGATCGAATGGAAAAACCGCACTTATGGAAAAATGCCCCCGGAGGAGGAAATTTGGCAGAATTTCCTAGACAAAGGCGAAAGGGAGGTGAGATTTGTTAGTTATTTAACCACTCTTTCTCATTGAATTTATTCATTTTAGGTTCTAATTGAATTCTTCGGCGAAAAGGGCATGATTATGGTCGAAAAGCGTCTTAGTGAATACGCCAAGAAAAAAGAACGCAGAGACGAAATCATAAGAAGAAAACTGTCGGAAGGAGTATAACGAAAATATGAAAATTTATTAATCACCCCTTCAATGTTTGGTTTTTAATAAGAAAGTAATAAACCATTTAATTTGAGGTGAAAAATTAGGTTAAACAAACATAAAAAGGTATAAAAAAACTCTCAATTTATGAAAAAGTCACTTTTTATTTTCTTTAATTTATTTGTAAGATTAAATTCTAATCACCAACTTCTCGCTTGCAATGTCTGAGAATAATGATATGCCCATGAATGAAGGAACGCTTCCGGCTAAAAATTCATATAATGTTCAACCCTGGAAGCTTTTTCGCCCCAAATACATGCTCACGTTTCGCATGTGTGATGGTAAAATATCCTTTTAAATTTAAGAAAAATCCCTTCTTTAGTTTGTCTTTCTGATTTATGGAACAACCAAAACAAACATATTGCAAAGGAAAACCGGTCGGTGGTTAGCTTCGAGCTGTGCGAAAAGTGTACTATCGATAACTGTCGTTCGACCGACATACTCGCGCCATACAGACCAAAGAAATGAAGTAAATTGAAAAAAATGAACAAAACAAAAAGACAATTTTCCCATTATTAATAACATTATTCATTGTCATTTCTCAATTTTAAATAAAATTGTCATTATATTAATTCAAGTCCTAAATCCCTCTTTCCTTTTCCTCTCCTTTACCATATTTCCCTATGTACACAGCGGCGGTAAAATAAAAGGACCTAAATTTGAGAAGCTTTTGACCTTTGCACCTCCCTTTAATTCGAATTAACGAATCGGTCCAACAAAAAATGGTATTTGCATTAGTTGCGCGTTAATTGTCGGAATGCATAAAAGATTGGCAATCGTCTACTGAAGAAATTTGATACAATTTGATGGTCGCCAAATCGGAAGACTCTTCCTTCGCAGTGGTGGGCGGGATCAGTAAAGGCTTAAGATGCCCGACTGATGAACGTTTACCATTTTTGGTTATTCCTCATTTTGCTGGTGGGTTGGGAATTTTCTATTTATTCCTATATTTCCTTATGTCCATAAAATTTTTTGACTTTGTTTAAAATTTTTATTTAAGAAATCATCCAATCAACCGAAATGTCCGACTCTACAGCAAGTGCTATCCAGGAACTGCGTCGTGTGATCCATGAGCAACACCGGACCATTTTCAACCTCCGCTCTCAACTGATTGACCAACGTGCAGTGGTGCTCCAGAACCTTTCAAGGATCGAAGCATTGGAAGGATATGCCGCAAACGTAAATTTTTTAAAAATAAAGGGCCTGTGAGCATTTTAGTTAAAAATTTTTTTCAATATATACTAATTTTGGCTGTTATTTAGAACCAAAATAAATCGATAGGGATCATATAGGCTACATAAAAAAAAAGAAAAAAATATACCGAAACTTAATCTTTTACAATGAATTTCAGAAATATTTGAGAAGCAGCATTTTTCCCTAACAAAAACAAAAAATTTTTTCAATCTCATTCATATTGGATTTTTTAATATGAACTTTATCAAAATCATTGAGTTCGGTTCCAAAAATAGTGAAAAGGCATTTAGGCACAAAAAAAAAGCTAAAGCCGATGACAGAACTAAATTCCAATTGGATTAGGTCGTGCTTATCTAGATGTATCAAAAGCGTTAGGCTTTTACTAAAATGGAAAACCCTAATTAAAATAATATTATTTATTTTTTCATAGAATCGAAGCGGGCGCGGGCGCTTCCGCCCCCGCTATAGTCCAATGGCGGCAACTGAGCTGACAAATCTGGGTCAGCGCCTAGAGGAAAGAGCTCGTCGTCACAGAATTGCAATTGGAGCTTCTACGGCATCATCTGAACCGGCAGCAACTCGTGGAGGAAACGATGAAGCAGGGCCTTCAACAAGTGCCAACCACCAGAATGATGAAAATAGTGAGTGACCAAAATTTAATGTTAAAATTGAACCCTTTCTTAGACCCGTCAACTCCGCGCACTTCACGTGCTCCTTTGTCTACCATAAGTAATATATTAACAGAAGCGATTTTAAAAACACCAAAATTTTAAGATAATGTATCAGGCGGTGAAGAAGCGGTGACAAATGCTGTTTCGGTTCGTGCAATTGGTAATTTGGACTATTTTTTAAAATCAAAAAATAAAAAATATTCAGCACCGTCATTTGGGCCCACTATCGAAGGGCATATGGAGAGATCGCGCCAGCGATTGCTGCACGATGAGCTTGTGCAGAGAACCGTCCAACAGCATTTCAACCATCAGCACCAACAGCTGCTTTTTCAAGTGCAGCAGCAACAGCGTCAGCAGGAGATACAGCAGCAAATGGAAGAAGCCGAGCAACTCCAGGAACAACTTCAGGAGGCTGATGAAAGAGAAATTGAAGAGCAAAATAATCAACAGCAGCAACAAGAAGAGCAAGAGGTACAACAACAATTCGAACGGAATGTGCGCCTGCAACTCCGAGAGTCACAGCGCTTCCACAATGGGTCGCCTTCGTCCGTTTTGGTGCCACCAGCACAGCTGTTTTGGGAAGAGAGTTGCGTGGTCTGCACTGCGCCGAGCCCTCACTTCTACAGTCGTGCTTGTGGTCACGTTTACCTATGTGCTGAATGCAGCGTGACGGCAGTTATAAGTAAGATCACGCGCTGCATGTTATGCAGAGCACAAATAAACGACATTTACCCGTTTGTGCGTTAAAATTTTGATTTTATGGAAGAAATTAAAAAGCTAAATTTCGAATATTTCCATAAAATCAAAAGAATATTCGAAGAATAATGATCAATTGGGCACTTTAATTGCATTTGTTCTAATGGTTTGTACTCTCATGTCAATGCATTATCCTTTTTATGCAAAATTTTGATTTTATGGAAGAAATTAAAAAGCTAAAATTTCGAATATTTCCATAAAATTAAAAGATTATTCAAAGACCATCACCAATTGGACAATTTCATTGCATTGCTAATTTGGATTTATAATGACTTGCATTTTTATGTCAATGCGTTATCCTTTTTATGCTTCTTTCAATTTCGATATTTTCTTTTGTAATATTTCGTCTATTATCTATGATTTGAATTACTTAATTGTTTTTTTTATCGTATCATCTCAATAATGAATCTATACTCTGCACTGATTTGGCATTATTTTTTTCATTGAATTAATTAAAGTTGAAAAATCAATGGCTAATATTTACAATCATCATTTTTCTTAAAGTTATTTAATTTTATGTAATTTGAAAATAATAACAATTTTTTAAATTTTGAATTAAAATGAGTTACATAATTGGAAAAGAAAAATAAAAGCCAAAAAAAAAACATTATTATAAATTATGTAACATATTATTGGCGACACTTCAGAAAAAAATGAATGGGAAAAGAGAGAAAAAGAGAGGGTGAAAAAGAATGATTACAGAGACAGAAAAACCGGTCCTTCGCCGTGAAGCGTCAGATCGATCATTCCCAGTCCGGGAACCGGGTACTTCGTACCGTCGACCGGTCCTTCGCCGTGAAGCGTCAGACCGATCATTCCCAGTCCGGGAACCGGGTACTTCGTACCGTCGACCGGTCCTTCGCCGTGAAGCGTCAGATCGATCATTCCCAGTCCGGGAACCGGGTACTTCGTACCGTCGACCGGTCCTTCGCCGTGAAGCGTCAGACCGATCATTCCCAGTCCGGGAACCGGGTACTTCGTACCGTCGACCGGTCCTTCGCCGTGAAGCGTCAGATCGATCATTCCCAGTTCGGGAACCGGGTACTTCGTACCGTCGACCGGTCCTTCGCCGTGAAGCGTCAGACCGATCATTCCCAGTCCGGGAACCGGGTACTTCGTACCGTCGACCGGTCCTTCGCCGTGAAGCGTCAGACCGATCATTCCCAGTCCGGGAACCGGGTACTTCGTACTTTCTTTAGTGCATTAACGAATGATGATGATTGGTCCGTTAGAAAATCAAATAAGATTAATGAAAAAAAATGAGCAAAAAATTAACAATGGGAAAGGTTAATGAGAACGGGGGACGGCACAATGAGAGCAATTTGAATAAAAGGGAGGGAGAGGAATTAATGATGGCATTAAACAAGGAAAAAATATTGTACATCCTTCAATCCCATAATTTTTCTTTTTTTTAATATTTAATTTTAGAAAATTATATTTTTGACAATGTTCTGTAAATGTGGAAATTGTGTAGAATGCCAAGATGAAGCCAACCGAAAAAATAGGCTTAAGGAATTAAATGCAAAAAAAGAAGAAGTTAAGAAGTGCCCGGGCCCACACCAGCACGAAGAAATGATAAGGCTTAAAAATGAAAAGCCAGAGGTTTACAAAAAGGCTTACCGAAATATTAAGTCGGTAATAAACAAAATTGTAGGGGGTAAGTTAAATTTTTTTCAAAAAAAATTTAAAAAAAATTTAATTAATTAGGGCCCTGGGAAGTGACGTGCCCTTTGTGTTCGGAAACGTTCTCCTATTTCATGATTGAATGGGAGAACTGCAACCAAGATTTTGGCTGGGGTCAGGGACGGACCCTTACGGAAACGGACGACATAGTAATAAATAAATTTTAATTTTTTATATTTTTAAAAAAATTTTAAGAATATTTTTTAAAAAATTTTAAGAATCAGAAGGAGTTGCTAGCCCACTTTCAAAGGGCTAATGAACTTCTCCAAAATAGGGATGAATATTATGGGGATGAAGAGCAAATAATAATAGAAGAGGTGGATGATGGCCTTTTGGTGGGAGAGGATGTAAGTTAAAAAAAACAAAAAAATAAATTAAAAAAAATTTTTTAATAGGCTGAGAGCATGGCACTGTCTCTTCCCACGGAAGAGCAGTTGGAGGAGCATTCAACTGTGCCATCCGAGCGGAATTCGGTGGCTCTGTCGGCGACACCATCACTCACAGAGAGTTCTGTGAGCAAAAAGAAGAGAAACAAAGCGGGTGGGAAAAGAAAGAGAGAAAAAGAAAGAGAAAAAAGAAGAAGGCAAGAAAGCCAGAGGAGAAAATGAAGAAGAGGAAGAGGAACAACAGCAGATGGAGGAGGAGGAGGAGGAGGAGGAGGAAACACGCTCGGTTGCATGTTCGACACTGTCAACAATGTCCAACACACAACGAAAAAAAGAAGCAGGAAAACAAAAAAATTTTTGGAATAAAAGAAAAGAAAAAAAGAAAAAATTGAAATTTGAAGAATGAGGAGGGGACGGACATTCGGGAATATGTATGGTAAATTTGATTGGAGGGAGGGGGAATTATTTTTGAATTAATTTATTATTCTGAAATTAAACAATTGTTTTTGGAAATTTCAAAAAAATATCCATTATATTTTCCCTTTAATTCTGGAAAATTTTTAATGTTTATTTGGATAAATAATGTGGCACAAATTGGCTTTTGATGAGTGAGGAGGGCACATGCGGGAATATGGATGGAAATGATGGGGGGGGGCAATTATTTGGAAATAATTTTTTAATGAAATATAAATTTTCATTTTCATTATTTTGTTGACCAATATTTAAATGTTATTTGGAGAGAAAAAGTTTTGAATTAAAAATGCATAATAAAAAATAAGTATGAAAAAAATAAAATAAATTTAAAGGGGTAAAAAACAAACAGAAATGATATGCAAAGTAGATTAAAGGGGTAAAAAAACAAACAGAAATGATATGCAAAGTAAATTAAAGGGGTAAAAAACAAACAGAAATGATATGTAAAGTAAAAGAATTTGTGTGCAAAATTTTGTACACATATTTTCATATTAATCAATTATATTCAAAAAAAAAAGGTCACACTGAAAAGTTAAGGAAAGAAAATGGGACGGATAGTGAGTGGGGAGAGAAGCAGAGATAGACGCTCCCTTCCCCCACCCCGCTCGTCTTCGCGTCCTCTCACTTATCCCCTTCCAAGCGCTGGACGTTCAATTCGATTGGCACATTCCTCTCTCCACCCGTCCCTCAAAGACAATTGAAACATTTTATTATATATATACACAAAGGGGAAAAAATGTTTGACATGCAACGATTGGATAAATTTTCGAAATATTTTTTAGTACTGAAAAATGTGGTAATAATACCGTAATCCCAACAAAATTTGTTCGGGAAAATACCATAGGTTTCCTTTTTTCCCAAAGTACAGTACTCCCTCTTAAAAAACCGGGAAAAATTTCGCGCACCCCCCGTCAAAAAAAAATTTTTCCCGCACTCGGACAAAACCCGGTAAAACACATGTTTTTACACCCCGGGACAAAACCCGGCAACACTCAAAGGTGTTGGCTTAGGTGTGAAAACACGTGTTTTCACACCGGGACGGGTGGTGGGACTCCTACCGGTCTATGACTACTGACGAGCCCCGACATCCGCCTGGAGACGAGCCCCGACATCCGCCTGGAGACGAGCCCCGACATCCGCCTGGAGACGAGCCCCGACATCCGTCTGGAGAAGAGCTACAACATCCGCCTGTAGACGAGCCCCGACAGCCGCCTGGAGACGAGCCAAAAACAAGCCAGCGAAACAGCAAGGAAGAGCCGCGCCAGATCCAAAGAATTCTTCAAACTGAGGAAAGATGGCGCGAGAGTTCGGATTATGCTCTTTAATTATTGTATTTGTCTGTGTCCTCATATTGTGTGCTCATGTACTTATGTCCTGTATATTTTCCTTGTAAATACTCATTGTACCATGTTTTCCTGTTGCATATTTGTATAAAATTTATACGAAAAATTTAGCATTCTTAGCTAACAGTTTCACATAGGAAATACAAACTTTGACTTCAAATGTCTGGTAAATATTTTCGTTGCATTAATATTTAGCAGTAGCGCCACTTCCCTTCATTGTGTTCCAAAGTTACTAAATAAAAGAAATTCAATTTGGCTTATGATTAATAAAAGCCGTTTTTTGCTTCTTTTCAGTCAGGCCCATCAAAATTTTAGGCGTGCGGAATTCGATGCAATTTGTCAAATTCAGAAGATTTATGCGGTTCCTAATGTTCCATTGAATGGGGTGTCATTTATAATATTTGCTTTTGTTTTGGCTTTATCCGTTTCATTTAATCACAGTCACACGTCCAATTGTTTGAGTTTCAAAACAACGAATTGGACGTTTTCCGATTGTTGGAGAGGTCGGTGTTAGTGAAATGGGCATACGAACTAATCGCCGAGGGGGACGCACAAGAGGAAGTGCTGGCCAAACTGGCACCGGACCCGAGTTCGTCTCTTGCGGTGGGAAACTGGCGAAAAACCGACTGTTTGTACGAATCTCCAATTTTTGTCAGGATTTCGACCACCCTGATCAATCTTGGTGTCTTCTCGTCCGCCCACTTCAAAGAAAGCGTCCCGGCGATTATGCGCAATCAGTTGTAGAGGTGAACAAATAAAACCTTAACAAACTGTGTCGAATTAGACAATATGTCCTTAGTTTCGTAGGTCTGTAGCTGTACTCAAGTTTATTATTTGTATTTGTGATGTTTTTTTCGCCTCTCTCAGACTTATTTTTTGATTCTTTCAGCGATACACTGCCATCCCTCTTCTGAAAATCGCTCCGGTTGACTTAACTAATCCGCGGAATGTGTTCACAGTGATCGAATTGTATGAGGGGACAACGGATGTGCCTAGGAAAGTGTTTTTTGGGCGTCTTGTAAGTCAGCCCAAGTCATCGGCAGGACATTCTTTCCTACTTTTTTGGCTTGGCGCGGGACGAGGACATCTGAAGGCACTGTTTTCTCTGAGTCGGCGTCGTTACATCGGCAATTCCACGATGGACCCTGAACTCGCGTTCACCCAAACCAATTTGGCCGGTACTCGGCCCGGATCCCTCGTCATGGATCCCTTTTGTGGAACAGGGAAAATCAGAGTTGCGATATCTGAGGATTTAGCCTCATTTTGGGGTTTTTGAAGGGGTCAAAGAGGATTTTTTGTGAAAATGAGGATTTGCGGATTTTTGTGGTTTGATAAATTTGAGAAAATTTGGCATAACAGTCGAAATGTTTCTTCATATCTTAATATTTTTGCTAAAATTCTCATTTTACAATTACAATCCGCTTATAAAATCATCCAAATTTTCTAAAAGAGGATTTTTATCATTTTTTGAAGAAAAAAAATCCCCAAAAATCGGTCATTTTAAGTTAAAATAAATAGGTAATTAAGTTTCATTTTTAGGCGGTTTGCTCCTTTCCGCTGCTTATTTCGGCTCCTCTGTCTTTGGCGTTGAGATAAAATGGGTCGTCGCGCGGGCTAAAGTCTTTTATATGTAATTTTCTGTTTAAATTTTCGTTTTTAGGGAAAGTCATCTCGGGCCGGTGAGCAGTGGTTGAGTGCCGACCATTCCATCCGTGCCAATTTCGAGCAGTACGCCATGTGCGATGCTCGCTTTTTGGGCGTTATTTTGACCGACTCTTCGCGACCCGAATTTTGGCACCAATTAACCGCCGATGGCACAGTTGACGCGATTATCACCGATCGTACGATTATTTGAAAAAAATCCCTTTTCTATTATCTCTGTAAATTCAAATTTAAGCCCCTGATGGCATTAGTGAGAGGGGGCAGAGACTGGGCACTGACAAACGAAAATTGGCGAAAGGGACACTCAATGGGCACTAAAACGGGCAATCGGAATATAAAAGTGCCAAAAGGAGGTGGGATGGTGGAGGAAGACCCTTTAATGAAAGGGGGAAAGAGCATTGGCATTCCGTGGAATCAATTTTATCTGTTTAATATTTATTTATTTATTCGTCAATAAAATTATCAGCCGAACTTTGCCACGGGAAAAGCGTCGGCAATGAGGACCAAATTGAGCAGTTCGGCGTTTGGTTTTCCGAAAAACAGAAATATGCATGTCCAATGTCTTTTTGGATCTGATGGATTTGGCTGCCCGTTTGCTCCGTTTGGGTTTTGAAAAGTGTACTATCGAAACTGATAATTCTAGGTTTATTTTGATGTACCATAAACTGTTATTGGAAGCGTAAAAGTTTGAACGCGTAACTGCAGTAGAGCCCTTTTTTGATAAACTTAACAACAAAATTGTTTATTTAGGAGGTGTTCATTTCTCAAAAATCATTACTAAAGAAAGGGCTCAACTGAATTATGTCATTCTGATGCCAGCGATTAACAGAGAAAACGAGTTAAAACTCAAGATCTTTTATGGAACCCTTATAATTTTAGTTGGTCTATGGAAAGAATTGAACAATTCTGGCAGGGAACAGATCACATTGGAATATACACTGCTGATTACAACGTTATCCCCGGTAACCCTCGGTATTGGAGCAGCGGTTTTCTGTCTCTTCAGTATGCAATTGAAAAAGCATTCATGCCTCGACCTCTACCTAATCCACCTCTGCCACCACGACCAAATGATGAAGTCCCATTTTCCTGTTGGCCGGTTCCATTGTCACCCCCACTTGGAGTCGATGTGCCTCCTCGACCTCTGCCGCCAAATCCCCCACTGCAATTACTTCAAATATAGTTTAGTCATCTGAGCCACCCAGTCGGGAAACGACGGACGTACTTGTTTTCTTAACTAACTAATTAAATGATTTTCAATCTTTGAATTCATACAAAAAGTCTAACTGATAAAAGAGCAGAATAAGACAATATATTTGTCAAATAGCTAGAATATTATCTCTTTGGATTGCTACAAAATTTAAGCTAAGAAAAAAAAAATCAAACTCATGACTGGGTGACTGATTGGACGCCTACATGACGATGATTCAAAGCAGACCTTTCGGCTGAAAAGGTGCCAAAATCTCTGCCATCTCCACCTCTAGCGCCAAAAGATGACGCTCCTGTACCGACACCTCTGCCGCCACGACCAAACGATGAAGTGCCATTTTGCTGCTGACCGTTTCCACCACTGTCATCACCACTTGGAGTCGATGGGCCTCGACCTCTACCTAATCCACCTCTGCCACCACGACCAAATGATGAAGTCCCATTTTCCTGTTGGCCGGTTCCATTGTTACCCCCACTTGGTGGAGACGAGCAGAAACGAAAACAAGACAAACGGGAACGAGAGCGGGGCGAGCGAGAACGACTGAAAGAAAGTCCGATCAATCAGTCCTCTCAACAGACTTCATTTGAATAGTACAAGTATGACGCCTATTCGTACCTGCGGCTTCGACGGTGTGCTCCTCCTCCGCCTTCTTCGCTTTCGTCCACGAGCTTTATACGGCATCCATGAATGTCCTTTCCTAAATTTATTAAATTATGCCGGAAGTTTAATAAACAAAGCCATCTCAAAAACATTATACCCTGGAATTTGTCCATTGCACGACGCATGTCATCACGATTTGCAAAACAAACGAATCCCTCGTTGGGCTTTTCGTGCGCATCGGCGTAAGTAACCTCAGCGTATTTGCGCATCATGTCCTTGAGCTCCTGAAAGTTAATTTTCAAAAAGAAAAAAAAATCTGGCTAATGGCAATTCGCACAATGGTAATTGGTACAATAGTAAGCACGATGATTCACATACTTTGTGTATGCACGTTTTTTTATGTGAATTCTGTATTGCATAATTGCCATGACATCGGTTATAATCACTTCAAAGTGAAAATGGAATCGAAGAGGGTAATACGTAAAGCTGAAATGGCTACTCCCCCCTCCGAAATTTTTTTCTAGATACGCCCCTGAAAATGAATAACCTGCCAAGAACAGCGCGTCGAGAGGTTGTAAACGCCGAGACGATAACGCGTCTGAACTGGCGGCCCATAACGATTTCTGAAGATCAAAATTAATGCGAAAAAAGCAGACATGAAATACAAACCCAGGTCGGTGCCCAGCGCCGCCACCGCCACCTCCTCCTCCACCACCACCACAAAAACCTAAATTCAATGTTATGAATTCTAAAAAAATAGACATAAAATAACAGCAATCACCATTAAAACCACTTTCACCTTTATTAAATTTGAAAAATTGAGTTTAGAGGGCATTTTTTATTTACGTAAATTTTTCCGACCCCCCTTGGACTTCGTTCGTATTTAGAAGGGCCGACCCCCCCTCCCCCCTACTATTTAACGTATGAACATTCCAGTGTCAGAACCATAAAAATATATTAGTGTAAACCTTTCCGAGACAGTTCAACGGTGACACGCTCGCCCAATAAATTTCTTCCATTCAAGTCATACGCAGCATCGCCAGCGTCACGTAAATCATCAAATTCCTGTTATAAAAACTCATTAATTAGGTGAATGACATAAAACATTATATACCACAAATCCGAAGCCATTCTTCAGCATCACATCTCTAATGCGACCATAACCACGGAAAAAATGTTCCAGATCACGTTCGGTTGCACGAGATGGCAAATGACCAATGTAAACACGTGCACTACTCATTTCAGAATGATATCTGAATGTAAACAGAATAAGTTCATCCTATTACAGTCTGTTCTAAAATTATAAACTCAAGAGATGGACTATCGAACTGAAATTTACCACACCTTTCCTAATAATATTAAGATAAAAAATTGCGTTTTTTCCTTGAAAATTGTCTTAAATCTGCTGTTCCATATAACTCAAAATTCTGAGGGCTCTGCTGCAGTTTACGCGTCCAATCGACTGACCAGCCTAGGTTTCTTTGGCTATAACTTTCTTCCTGATCAGTCAATCCCTACATTCTTGAATAATGTTTTAGAAAAAAGTAAGAATACCGACAAAATAATATTATTATAAACCAGGGTTCCCATCTGCCGAGATCTATTTCAAAGGACCGATAAGGCAATTTCAAAGGACATAAGGGGGAGAATTTTCGAATTCAAAGGACACGGGGGGGGGGGTGCGGAGGCGGTGCCGATAGGCGCCGCCGAGAAAATTTTTGAAAATCTGCGTTATTTTAGTAACAGATTTTGCACAAAATTAGTTGAATTGGAGTCAAATTTGAGAAAATCTAAGATAAACGGGGTCCGGCGGTGCCGATAGACGCCGCCGAGGAAATTTTTTGACAATTTGGGTTGATCTGCTAATGGATTTTGGCTTAAAAATGAACATTTTTTACTTTTTTGGGCAAAATACCATTTTCAAAGGACATCTTTGAAATAAAGGACGCCTAAATTTTCAAAGGATGAATGCCAAAAATAAAGGACGTCCTTTGAAATAAAGGACGTATGGGAACCCTGTTATAAACCAACTTTTTTTTTTTAATTCCTCTAACTTTTTTGACTCAAATTTTTAGAAATTTTCATGTACTAATAGATTCTGAGCCAAATTGACCGTTTATTCTCTTCCGGAGAAAGGCAAATGTAATCTAACACATAATTGGTGAGCGTTTGTCGGTACATGACTAGGCGCATCCCTAACATGACAATTCAGAGTGCCCGATTCAGATTGGCCGATTCAGAGTGGCCGATTCAGAGTGGCCGATACAGAGTAGACCAATTCAGAGCGAACCGATTCAGTGGGACAATTCAGTGTGCCCCCAAAAAAGGACAATTCAGTGTCAAGAAATGTTTGATATTTTAATTTACGTGACAAAAACAAAAAAAAATTCGCTTTTTCACTCTCATCGCTAGAGGGTACCTATTAAACCGACCCCTTGTATGAAAAATTATGATAAGGGCAGGATTTTATGTTTCTACCTTTTTTTCTCATGATGAGGAAGCACAAAAAATTTGTTTATTTCGAAATGTTTTTGTATAGGAGTCATTTTATAGGAATATTTTGAAAACTTAAGCGTTTTAGCACCTAAAAACTTATGAAATGTGCGAATCTTGACCTAAAACTCTTGCATATAATTTTTGTTCATATAGATATGCCTAAACTTACAAATCAAATTCGTAAATATTTTGTTTGGGATTTTCTGTTCTATTTTGGCGACAGAAGAGCGAACACAAAAAAAATTATGAAGATTTTTCTTTTGTAGAACGTAAAAGGTTACGCACCCGGTGGGACTCGAACCCATGCCCCTTCCTTTCCGTGGAATGCTCTAACCAACTGAGCTACGGGCACCCTTTCAGAGGTTCTTCCATGTCCTTTATCCCACTTTCTCCCACACTCCGCTTCCTTCTGGCATCACATCCCGCCTCCCTCGGAAGACCGGTCCCTCGGGCTCTCCTTGGCCCTTCACCAGTGGACTTGGCACACGATCACGGTCCAGAGGTCCCAGCAGTGTGGAGGGGATCCACCCAGGAGCGCCATGTAGAACGTAAAAGGTTACGCACCCGGTGGGACTCGAACCCATGCCCCTTCCTTTCCGTGGAATGCTCTAACCAACTGAGCTACGGGCACCCTTTCAGAGGTTCTCCCATGTCCTTTATTCCACTTTCTCCCACACTCCGCTTCCTTCTGGCATCACACTTTGTTTTTCGAAAAATTAATTCAATTTTTTATTCAAATTTTCGGTAAATATGGGTTTGAGGGCCCAGACGCAAAATCGAACAAATTATATATCATTCGACTCCTCTCGGTGTGTAAAGTAAGAATCCGAAAAAAAAATCTGCGGAAACCACTCCCCGAAGAGTTACAGACCCGGGACTGAAATGTCCCAAACCACTGGGACTCAATTGTCCACCCGCTATTAACGCGCCAAAATTAACTAATTTACTCAACACCGAGCATCTATGTGAAAAAAAATCCAACTTGAGGCCGCGGAGCGGCCCGCCAATGGCGAGCATGCGGAGACGGAGCAAGTAGTGGGGCGCCCGAGCGAGCGGAGGGTTGCGAGCGCCTGATGTCGGGCCTTAATGCACGTGTCCATCTTGGTCATAAGGTATTTCAATGGGTAAACCAAAAACCCGATTTGCTTAAAAAAAACTGAATATTTTGAAATAATTTTTTTCTTTTTGTATAAATTTTTTGGAGACATTGAATCTCATTTATACATCCCTTTTAATTCTTTATCGGATACCAATTATAACAAAAAATTGTTTTACATCAGTTTTTTTTTTTGGTATTTGAAGCTAAACTATTTTGGAATATTTATTTTCTTTTAGATTGGCACTGTAAACGACAATATGAAATGGGCACTATACGGAGGTAGTGCCATTAAAGGGATGAACAATGGATCTTTCTCATATATTTTTCTGGCGGGGCCCTACCATTAAAAATGTAGAATTTTCAAGGCAGACGCGATGCGGGGGAGGGATGGAATGAATCCAGGCCTATTAAAAATTTTGGCACGACATAAAATCTAATAGGGTTAACAAACGATGTCAGATAATCTTTCCAACTTTTCTATAAATGATAAGAGTCCCTCTATATGAGGGTTGTTTGCTTACAACCATAAGAATTACATTTTTTTCAGAACGACTCGGCGTTTGCGTCTTCGATTTGGACATCACTCGAACGTACATGATAAAGGCACTGGAATTTGTTCGATCGGTGGCATTTTTGGGCGGGCGTTTTCTCTTTGTCTCGACCAATAAGTTATTTCCAAATTGGTTTTGGGATTTCGTTTTGCTTTTTCAGGTCCTCAATGCTTATGGTGGAGGCGATGGCTCAACAGTTGGGTCAATATGCGCAAACGCGCCAATGGAGGTCCGGCACATTCACCAACACCAAAGGCACTTTCAAAGGGCCCATTCGGTTGCCCGACACGCTCATTTTGCTGAACACACTGACCAGCGCACTGGATTCGCATCCGGCACTGATAGAGTCGGCAAAAATGTGTATTCCGACCGTGGCGATCGTCGACTCGAACAGCGGTGAGAGAGTGGGAGGCAATAAGTTCATCTCTTGCACTTTTATTTTTGCCTTTCTATCCCACTGCCTCACCAAGGGCAATTTTTAAGAAAATTTATGCCTGAACCATACATATAAATAAAAGGGGTGTCTCAGACCAAGGGGCACACGACAGACGATTGAGACGGGGGGGGGAAGGATGTCTATGGACCGATTTCTCATACGAAGGTCCAAAATTTTTCTCCGGACGACGAACGAGAGGGGGGGGGGGGGGTGTCGAGACACCCCTTGTATTATGGCCTGAACTTTTCACAGTGGAATACCCTTCCTCCTTCTTCAGACAAGACGATGGCACCGTTCCCTCCCTTCCCCCCCCCTCTCTTCCCCTCCCTAACATTGCCTCACTTAGTTTACATTTATTGTCAGAGCCCAACTACGTATGTTATCCAATTCCTGGCAACGACGACTCAATTGAGTCCACCAAATTTTACATGGAAATGTTTGCAAAAGCAATCCAAAAGGGCCAAGCGGAGAGTCGGACATTTGGGGAGGGGGACAACAAAGGACAACAGCAACAGAAGATGATGACGGGCCAAAGGTGGCGATGAGTGAACGGACGGAAAGGGGGGACAAACGAACCGAGGGGGGGGGGGGGGGGAGAATTATTCATTATTGTCAGATTTGATCGGAATTGGATGTGTTTACATTTTAATGTTTCCTTTTTTCTTCCGAATTTATTTGTTTACTTTTTGGGTTTTCTTGCCAATTATCACTTTTTTCTGTCCCATTGATTTATTATTTCATTAATTTCTGTTTTTCGATGAGTTCACCGCTTGGAGCAAATGTGTTAATCACCGGTGCTAATCGTGGCATTGGGCTCGGTTTGGTCAAAGAAATTTTAGCAGTCAGTGGACTTCAAAATGTGTTCGCGGGTTGTCGGGACGTCGACTCGGCCACGGTCATTGGGTCAAAATAAAATTGGCAACAAACTTGGGGAACGGGGATTCCTAATTAGTTTTAATTAAACGTAGCGTCTGGGTGTTTTTCAATTGGTGTTGATCGCTAATTTGACTGGCATTTCCTCAACCAAAAAGACACTGTTTTTCTTTAATGGATTTGTATTGTTTAAGGATTTACGTCAACTGAGCGAACGGAACAAATCGTTGCGATTGATCAGAATTGACGTGAGCGACGATCGGAGCATTCGCACTGCGTTTGGAGAAGTCCAAAAGCAGTTGCTGGACAAAGGTGGACTCAACTTGTTGATTAACAATGCTGGCATTCTACAAAAAGTGATTTTTATGGATCAGTCCCAATTTGACTGATCACACCCCGTCTTGTCTTGTTGGTCAGTCAATTTAATTGGTTGTATTGGCTGATCAATCCTTAATCATTCAATGCATTGGGCTGATCAGTCCCACTGTTTTTATGTCCGCTTTTGAGTGATCAGTTGATTGGTTTTGGTTGGTCTGTTGCATTTCGCCTTTCCTCCTTTAGGAGGGCGTCTCTCTCCATGAGCCAATCCGTGACACTTTTTTACACCATTTTGATGTGAATACTGTCGGTGCTGTGATGACTACGGCTGCCTTTCTTCCGCTGCTCAAAAAAGCCGTCTCCTCCGGCGAGTGCGCACGCGTGGTGAACATTGGCTCGTCCCTCGGCTGCATCGGAGAGTCGGCGGTTTCGCCACGGCTGAGTCCGTACCAAAATGTGGCGTATGGGATGAGCAAGGTCCGACCATTCGGCTATATTTCTATCTTTGGTGGCCTTTCTTGCTCTCAGGCTGCTCTTCACCACTTCTCCAAAATGATGGCATTGGATGAGCCGGACATTGTGTCCGTTGCGATCCATCCCGGTACTCATTTTTTGTCCTCCCCATTCACACAATTTTGTTTTTAGGATGGGTTAAAACTGAAATGGGCGGCGCCAACGCTCCGACAAGCGTTTCCGACTCCGTTGCAAAAATAATGGCGAGGATTTGCGCATTATCAAAAAGGGATTCAGGCAAATTGCTGTCGGGTGAAAAGGAATTGCTGCCCTAATTAATCATTTCGACGATTAGCTGCCATAACCGGAAAATGCCATTCTTAAAATAACTTATTATTAGACCCCGTGATTAATATTTCAATAACTTTATTTATTTATGCATTAAAGAAAGGAGATCAAAACCATTTTTTTTGTTTTAGAAAAAACAAAACAAATTTTCAAATATTGTAGAGGCTTGGGACGGAATTGGCTGGGACGAAGTTGACCTGTTTCGTATAGTAAATTTAAATCGGACTTAAAATTCCTATTAGAAAGAAAAACAGATTTCCAGTTTACCTTTTTTCCTCATACCGTTTTATGAACCTTATATAAAATGTTTTGCCTTTTTAGTGCATATTTTGCCAATTCTTTGGGAAATTCTTGGCTCTGTTGAAGGTTAACCGAGCTTAAAAAATTTACACGACCAAAAAAAGATAACACGACCATAAACCTTTCTTTCTTTGGTTTAAAATTTAATCCTCCAAAAAACGGTTTACAAAACTTAATTAACACTCATCAATTTCATTACTATAATTAAAAAAAAAATTTAGAATTAAAATTATTAAAAAAACAATTGGATAATCAAAGTGACTCAAAAACGGTCAGAATTGATTCCAATGCATAAAAACAATGAGAAAATGTAAATTAAGGGCGCTCTTTGTGATTAAGAATTAAATATGCAAATGTTTTATGTTGAAGAAATGGTAACAATGTAAAGGGGAGTGCTGTTGAAGGAAGAAAACTGGCCATTTATTTGCCCTTTAAATGTCCGTGCAAAATGGTAATTGCTTCCATTTCGACGAGCTAACCCGAAAGGCCAGATGGTCTCCTAAAAGCCCTAAAGGGTTTTGAGCTAACCCTTCGCCCAATGGGTTTGCATTTGGCCAAGACACCTCACACTGCTCCATTAGGTGGGGTGTCGCTCGCTCGTTCCGCCGGGCTCTTCACCCCTGAGGGCCGCGGCCTTTGATCGCCCTTAACCAAGCGTTCCCTCTGTCCCTCTGCTCGTATGTGCGCCCCGCTAATTGTTCCGTCTCGCATGTTCGCTGTTAGCGTGCCGCTACGGGGCAAAGTTGCCAATTTCAAAAAGTTGGGTTTCTGTCACCAAAGGGGCCAGAAGTCATAAAATTGCTCACAAATTCGTCGGTTTTCCAATGCGAGTGACAGACCCTACATAAAATAATGCAGGAAAAGTTTCACTGCAATAAAAGGAAATAGTTTGAAACAAAATCCTTATCATGTATAGGGGTGACCTTTTGAGCCGAAAAAATTAGAAATTAACACTTTTCTCTTACCAATTTCACCAAATTTAACCCTCCCTCTCTCTCCCCCCTTTTTATTACATGACTTTTAAATTGATGAAATACAATTTGTCCTTTTTTGGTGGTTAAACTACTGCTGCTGTCCCGCCCGATTATTTTGAGTTCGTTGAGGCATTCCTAAATAAAATGTGCCAATGAATGAATGTTTGTTTTTGGTATTCAGTGAATGAAAAGTGCAAAAGTTGGCTAGGCAAATGCATTTCTTTCGTTTTCTTTCTGGAGTTATCATTTATATATCATTACTATATATGTTATATTGACTAGGGGTTTCGTTAGAAAAAATTAAGGCTCCCGGCCGAAGGCCGGGAGGGGTCTGAAAGTTGTGCATTGGTCTTACAACTTTTTGCGTAGAATCCGGGAAAATTAATATAAAAAAATCTAGGGCGCCACATGAGCGCCAGGGACCGAGTTGCGGGTCATTCGCGCAGTCTCAGTTCTACGAAAATTTTTCTTTTCGCCCGTAGGGCTTAGCACCTGCTGGGAGGGCGCTAAATTGAAGTGTCCCCGAAAAGATTGTAAGCGACCCCGAAGCAAAATTTCGAAAACCTAAGCCGGCCTGCTTCTAGAACTTTTCAGCACCAGAATGATGAATTTCAGCCCCAGCTGAATGCCGGGCTGGGGGATGGGTGGATCGGAATGGTGATCACAGGCGCAATGTAGTACTTATCGAGCCCGATTTTTGAGAAAAAAAAATTTTCAAAATTTTCAAAAATTTTCGAGCTAGGGGGGGTTATAGTTTTTTCGGGTTTTGGCCTATATGAATTTTTAACGATTTTTTAAAAATATACGGAGACCACTTTCAAGCAGCCGTTTTTGAAGGGCTATCGTTTAAAAATAATTTTAGAAAATTTTTTATTTTTTCAAAAAATTTTTAGGGTAGGCGGACAGTTCAGTCCCGGGGCTGTAGCTCCCCAGTGGGTGCCTGGAGTAAAAAGTTTTTTTTATCCATATTTGTAGAGCATAAAGCGGGCTATTGAATGGTGTTTATTAGGTTGAAAAATTTTCAGAAATTTTCGAGCTAGGCCCCCTAAGAAATTTTCACCTACCTTCAAAAGGGTCAGAAAAATTTCAAAAAATATTTTTCTGGGCCTATTTTAGGCGCTGATCACGAATATCAACTTAGTTTTGTGCTAAAAAAATTTTGGAGGTTGGAAAAAATTTTTGAAAAATCGACCATTTTTTTGGCCTCGGAAATTTGGTGATATATTTAAAAAATCATAACTTAATTATGTTTAGATTAATTTTTATTAAATAAAGTGTTTAAAATGCAGAAAAATACGGCAGTAAGCCTATTTGGGACGCTGATCATGAATATGTAATCAGATTTTAGTTTTGACTCTGTTAAAGTCTCTGAATCCCTACGTTAATGTGGATTCTGGGGGTGGGGCAGGGGGGGTGGGGGGGGACGGGGGAGGGGGAGGGGGTGAGGGGGAGGTTCAGATCACCACACTCAAATGTTTTATTATTGTTTTATTTGCTTTAATTCTTTTAATATATTAAATTTATAATAAATTAAAATATAAACAATTCTCTTTTAAATTTATTTAATGAAAATTATCAGGTGTGATTTATTCCTGCTTTTAAATAAAATTTAAATAATCAACAAGCCAATTTTTGGAGTAAATTTTAATACAAATTAATGTTAATAATTATTTAAATTAAAATAGTGCGTTCCTCTTATTAATTTTAATGCCTTCAAATTAATATTTATTCATTTCTTCTGAATAAAATTTATGTGTCTTTTATCTTTTTCTTACACTTTTAGTCCCTAATCATTCGAACACTCTCTAATCATTGTAATATTCTTTAATCATTGGAACACTCTCTAATGATTGGAACACTCTCTAATCATTTGAACACTCTCTAACCATTGGAACACTCTCGAATCATTTGAACACTCTCTAACCATTGGAACACTCTCTAATCATTTGAACACTCTCTGTCCCGAATCATTGGAACACTTTCAGACCCTAATCATTGGAACACTCTCAGTTCCTAATCATTGGAACACTCTCAGTTCCTAATCATTGGAACACTCTCAGTTCCTAATCATTGGAACACTCTCAGTTCCTAATCATTGGAACACTCTCAGTTCCTAATCATTGGAACACTCTCAGTCCCTTAATCATTGGAACACTCTCAGTTCCTAATCATTGGAACACTCTCAGTCCCTAATCATTGGAACACTCTCAATCCCTAATCATCTCGTAGTTGTACATTTTCCAATCACCGTGAGACATACCTAGGTAGCGAAGCTCGATAAGCGCGAAGCGCTTTGAATACAGTACCCACGCGTGCACGCAGGCGCTAGTTTATATATATATATATATACTTATAAATCTGATTATATTAATACAAATTATTGTATTTACATTCGGCAAAAAATTCGATTTCTATGAGTACTGTAGAAAATAATATGCAGTTAATTTTCATAAAAGTCATGCACCTCCATGCAGAAGCATTCTGTGAAGAATTTTGTGCACTTTTATAAATGGTTTATATCTGTTCGCTAAAAACCAATTTAAAATCCTTTTTGAGTCTCATCCGTTCGGTTAATCCGTCATTTGTCCCCCCCCCTTTTTTTGCTTCGCATCACCGCCCATTAATTGTTTTGTCGCTTCCGCTAACGTTCATCATTTTAACTCGCAAATAATTTAATATATAATGGTCCTTTCTCATTTAATCCCCTCTCCCCCCCCCCCCCAACTTATGAAATGCCAATGCCTTTCTTTTCTTTTTGTCCCCAATTCAATCGCATTTTTGTCATTTTTTGCCTATTCTCTCTTTTCTCTTTCGCTGTTGGCAACGCGAAATTAATGAACACGTACAAATTGCGGGGACGAGCCAATTCTCAAGGGAATTTGCATTTTTGGCGATAATTATTTGTAATTTACGCTTTTCAGAGAGGGGCGGGTGAGAGAGACTTTTCGTTTATTTGCCATTTTTGGCCTAAAAATTGGTCGCTTATAGCAAAACTTTCTCGAAGCTTTGACATTCTTTGAAATACTAATAATTGCTGCTTTTCGCCTGTTAAGTGCTAATTGATTCTGTCCGCTGCTATTAATCAATCATTTTCCTTTCCCTTTTTATTATTTTTTTTCATTCTTTTGGCTTTTTTAGCTATAATTTTCCCTCTTCTCTTTGTTCGATTTCTAATGAATTTTCGTCTCCTTTTCCGCTTTTTCCAACTAATCCCCTCCCCTCCCCCCTTTCGCCCCCCTATTTCTGTCACTACAATTTTCTTCCACCAACAAAATGTAATTTAATTATTTTCCTTCATTTAATTTACGCCCTCTCAGTCATCACGCAATAATTCAACAAAATCTTGTTATAATAACAAATTAACAAATGTGTTTGTGTTCCTGTACAACTCTGTTTGGTTGGATTTCCTTTTGACTTTCCTTTTCCCTTTTACTCCCTTCGATTCCTTCTGTTTTCACCATTTTAATGATTCATGTCAAATCCAAATGACCCTTAAAGTTTAAATTTAATGCCAAAAAAAGCCCAGAAAATTCGCCAACGGTCATCGTACCTCCCCCGCCCTCCCCCCCCCCCCCCCCCCCCTCTCCAAAGGAAGGGCGTAGGTTCGATTCCCACCGGGCACGTCGGATCAGGTCATTTGAGTCGGGCCGTTTGAGTCGGAGAATAAAAAAATGTTTTTTAACTTCAAAAAATTTTTTCAGGTAGCAAATTTCAAGAAAAACTAAATAGAAATTCTTTTCAGGCCTAGGCTTCAAGAAAACCTGAAAATTTCGCAAAATTTTTTCGATTTTTTTAGAAATTCATGAAAATTTTAATGTTTTTCTTGAAACTTAGGCCTGAAAATAATTTCATTAAGCTTTTTCTTTAAAATTGCTGGCAGAAAGAATTTTTTGGAATTAAAAAAAATTTTTAATCTCCGACTCAAACGCCCCGACTCAAACGACCCGTACCGGGGCACGTAACCTTTTATGTTTTACACACCGGAATATTGGGTACCAGCGGAAAATTGGGCACAAACCAAAAATTTAAAATTCATTATCAAAGTCAGATACTCTTAATATTTTGATTCAAATAAATTTTACTGAGAACCTAAATTATAAAATATCGAACATAACAAACAGATTAGAACATTTCAACAGGAAAAGACATGCGAACTAATAATTTTGAACTATTCTAATGGAGGTCTGTGCCCAGGAGACAAAATATTTCAATCCTTTTCAACATTAAATTTAGGAAATTTAAAAATTTCGGTTCTAAGTATAATTTAGTTAATAAAAATAATTAGATCTGAATAAATAAAAGAATTTGTTGGTTAATGCCCAATTTCCCTAAAATTTTTGGTCCCTAATTTTCTGACATTCTCTTCATTCCTTCTCTGCCATCTCTCCCCCCACCTTTCTCTGTCTCCCCTTCTCTCCCCCCCTCCCTATCTGTCCCCCTACCTGCTGCTCCTCTCCCCCCCCCACCCCAATTACCATAATTACTACATCAAATATTCAAAGCTTATTACCCATATTAACATAAAAAATTCTTACAGATGTAATTAACTCACACAAAAAAATAGTTTATTTTGGGCATATACATAAACTTATTGATATGCCAAATTAATTAAAGCGTTATAAATATTTATGAACAATTATTTTAAATATTGAAATTATTGTTTCTGATTAAGTAAATTGAAAAGAGTAGATAGAATCTATTACTTCGCCATCCATTGGCTCCAGTTGATCCATCCCTTTGGTTCTTCCGTTGGCGTTTGCTTTGCTCACTTTTCCAACCAAAACTCACCTCCATTTCCATCCAATTCCTTTTTTATGTTTGCATCTGTCAAACAATGTGTACTCCTTTCATCAGCACTCCCAAAATTCATCTGTTCGAATTGCCATTTCGGCAGGTGTGTGTGTGTCTTTCCGAAGAAGCCCTTTTCAGCTGTCATAATCTTGCCTAATACTTTTCTTCCCCCCGCCCCCTCTTCCCCCTCTTTTGGCACTGTTTTATCTGTCCTTTGCTTGTCTTGTCGCTCCTTCTTTCACCACTCATTTTTGCCCCATTTGTTACCAAATTAGTCAATTAAACCCCTAATTGCATTTTCTCCATAGATTTGATGGACTTCTCTGATGGACAAACACATCCTCCGGAAACGGCGCTTGAAGAGGGGCAGCAACAGCGGCTTTTCCTCTCCAACTTCTCTTCCGCTGATCAGCTCAGCCTGTCCATGGCTTTTTTCAACGACTGTGTGGACATGAACCACTTCTTGTGGGAGTTTCAGCGTGACCCAACTTCGCGTCCGTTCACCGCCGCCATTTTTGCCGTTGTCTATTCACTGATCGTTCTGATCGGCGTTTGTGGCAATATTTGCGTCCTTTTGTCCATCGGCAGGACGCGTTCCCTGCAGACGGTGTCCAACCTGTTCATCTTCGCTTTGTCCTGCTCCGACATCGTCGTCTGCTGTGTGTCCGCCACTTTTACGCCTTACACCGCCTTCACAAAAGTTTGGGTGTTCGGAGTGGCGCTGTGCTCTTTGGCCAATTTCACAGCGGTCGGTGCATTTTTTCAAATAAAATTGCAGACATTTGTCTTTGTTTTGACTTACCTAATTTCCATTCCGTCCTAATAACCCCTCCCCTTTTTTCTAATTACCATTGCAATTGGCACTATTAGCTCTTTTTTTTGCATTGCCTTTGGCATTTGTAAATCAAATTATTTATCTTCCCCCTCCCTTTTTCCCTTAAGGGTACGTCCCTTTGCTTTTCCATTTTTATCCTCGCCGCAATTTCCGTCGACCGCTTTTTGCTCATTCGTTTTCCTCTCAATAACCAGCTTCGTCACAACCATGCGTTGCTCATAATCCCTGTGAGGAGAGGGCGGGGGGGGGGGGGGGAGCGGCAACGGCGTTTCGGCACTGGGCTTTTTTCGGCGCCAAAAAATAAAAATTTTGTTCAAAGCTATTTACTATTTTTTAATTTAAATTTTTGTTTATCTTTTAAGCTTTAATTATGCCACGTAATGCGGTTATGTCCCGGTGAATGTGTTGATCACAGCATCAGCAAAACAATAGCAAATTTCACATCATCCCTTTATGCCACTTTCTCCGACACTCCGTTTCCTTTTGTCATCACAAATTTTTAATCATAGCCAGTCCGATTTTAAGTAATGACTTTTAGTGCCGGATCGCCAACGCCCCGGGTGGGGAAGGGAATTGTGCAATGGGGAGGGTGTTATATTGAATTTGTAAGGAATTTGGGGGAAAAAGTCACAAAATTCTCGCATTTGTTAAGGAAAAGTTAAGTAATTTTGTAACCCCGACAATTTTGGCCATATTGATAAACTCGACTTCGAGTCTCAAACCCCGACCCCGACTTTTTCGAACTCCGATTTTAAGGATGTAACCTTTATTTTGACCATCCCATCATCCAACCCACAGATCCTTTGTCTTTTGGCAATGTTCGTCAGTTTCCCGATGATTTTCACTCAAAAATTGCTGCGGATGGAGGGATACTGCGGGGAGTTTTGCGTCGAGGATTGGGGCCAAAACGAATTGTACCGCGAAATTTACGGAACACTTTTGTTGGTGAGTAAACAACTTAAAAGCGCAAGTCTTCACATGGCATTCGTTCATTTGTCAGATTGTCCAATTCTTCGTCCCTTTGCTCATTATTACCATTTGTTACGTCGGAATTTCGGTTCGGCTGAACAAAGTGAGTGGACTGATCAGCAAAGTGTGATCAAAATGCAAGTGATGATTCAGAACATTTTGATACGCCGCAAAAAGATGGGCAATTCGTGGCTGCGCCAACGCCAATCGATGGCCGACCGGCGAAGGCAGCGGACGAACAGAATGTTCATTCTGATGTATGGTCATGCCAAAAAGTGATCAGCAAATGTCCCTTCCTTTTTAGGGTCTGTGCCTTCGTTCTCAGGCATTTGTTTTCTTCCATTCGCTTCTCTTTTTTTACCCATTTTCTTTTTTCACTTTTCCAATTTTCAGTTGGATTTGGTTCATTTTGTTCAACCTTCTGCGTGACTTGGGCCTTCTCCCGGAATTTATCAGAGAGCAGGAGTTTCTCTACGGCATCCTCACCCATGCCATAGCTATGACTTCCACCGTAATTAGTCCTTTAATTGGCTTTAATTACCATTGCCATACCTTTGCCCCTCACCCTTTTTTGTTTAGATTTGGAATCCCATTTTGTATGCTTTGCTCAACTTCCAACTGCGCTCAGCTTTTCTCCGTTTGGTGCCCGAAAATGCGCGGAAAATTATGGCGAAGCGCAAATTTGGACAAATGGGAAATAAATCCAAACTGACGCCGAAGGACGTCAAATTGATGGCACCGACTTTGCTTATGGCATCCATGAGCCAACGGAAGCATCGCCCAACTGCGGTCGCTTTAACGGCCGTTACGCCCACTTAAAAATTATGCCAAAGACAAAGAAAGGCTAACTGACAAAAGAAGCCAAACCGAAAAGCCAACCCAAAAAGCAATGGGTAAAGCCATCGAATGGCACAAAAACGAAGTGCCGAAGAAAAAAGAAGCGACAAAAAGTGCCTATCGACAAAAATTGAAGGAAATGAAGCGAAATGAATTTGGCCTTTTTACGGTTTAAAACTTGTTTAAATTACACATTTTATTTATTATTTTTTTTGTTGCATATTTATTATAATTTAAATAAATATTTTTATGATTATTAACTATGTATTTAGCATATAAACAGCAAATTTTATTAAAAGTTAATTAATTAATTAATTTAAATTTTCATTTCAAATGAATAAAAACAGGGAATTCTCGGTTGGAAGTGTCAATTCTTTTGCGATTGCCAATTTATTAATTCTTTAATTGCCTTCGTCCGTCATAAATCAGCGGAGGTGGCGAGTGCGCAAAGCGGCAGCGTGTGCCAATTTGTTGTAACTTGAAGAGCGAAGGGGAAAAGCAGCAGCGGAAGGAACAGAAGACAAAGCACCGCGTTGTGGGGGGAAATGCCCATGAGAAGCGCCGACGGGAGGAGACGAAAGGGGGGGAGGAGCTAAAACGGGAGAGGGAAAGGGGCTAAACCGGAGAGGGGCTAAAACAAAAGAGGAGAGCGGGTGGGGGGGGGGGGAGGGAGGGATAAGTTAAATCAAAGAGAGAGAGGGGAGGGGGGGGGGCAAGAAGCTTGTGGAGGGGGGGAGGGAAGGGACTATATAGGAAGGCGGAAATGCTAATGAGAGAGGGGCTAAACCGGGAAGAGGCTAAAACAGAAGAGGAGAGCGGGACTAAATCGGGGTGGAAGGGGAGAAGTCAAGGAGAGGGAGCGAGGAAGAAGCTTTGGGGTGGGGATGCATTGGAAATGCCAATGGGGCACCTCACCTCCTCCTTTGGACTGTTGGGGTGCTGCTGCGTTGCCTTCCCGTGCCGGGTACGACGCTCGTCCCGGACCCTCTCCGTTGGACCGTTCCGGGCATGGACAGTATTCCGCATCGGCTCCTGCATTATTTAGTCCCATTTAGTTATATTTGTGCCCAATTCCGTTCACCCGGTCCTCCCGCTGGCCCCGGCGGACCAAAAGTGCCTTCTTTGCCCACTTCGCCGGGCGGACCCGGTGGGCCGGCAATTCCGTGTGGACCTGCGAATGAATGGCACTTTATCTTGCGAAGAAAGTTAGACTTACCCGGCGGAGAGTCTTCGCCCCGTTCCCCCGGGGGTCCTTCTTCGCCCGGCTCTCCCGGCGGTCCATGTTCACCCTTTGGCCCGGGCTCGCCCTTCGCGTATCCAATGCCCGTCTCGCCCGGGGGTCCTGTTGGCCCAGGCTCACCCAAATCACCGGGAAGTCCAATTTCGCCCTCGGGTCCTTCGTCACCTAAAAAAAACAGCACACAAGTTTTCACAAAGAATTCTTCCTTCGCTCACCGGGATGGCCATCACGGCCAGGTGCCCCGGGAGGTCCTTTCAGCGTGGGAATTGAAATGTGCCATTGGACTGTTTAATAATTGTACCGATTGGGCCTTTTTCACCGCGAATTCCTCTCTTCCCTTTGTATCCCGGGGGCCCGGATGGACCAATTGGACTTAACAAAAGCAAAGCGATGGATTGATGCTAAAAGGACAATCAAATCACCAAGGATGGCACATAGACACGTGAACGAAGTCATCCGAAAGGCCCGAGACTCCAGAAGTCCCAGGCTGTCCGTCTTGGCCTGAATTGGCACAATTAGCACTTTCTTCCCTTTTCATCATTGACCCGGCTCTCCCGGTATTCCGGGTTGTCCTGGGCCCCCTCGCGCTCCCTGTGGGCAAGTTGGACTTGAACTGCTCACGCCCGCGCCTCGCGATGCTCCGCCAATGTTTCCGCTTCCATCTGTCGTTAATTGGTTTAAATACCCAAAATGTGCTCCCTGTTGGCACATTGCCGTCGCTTTCGTTATCGTCTGCTGCTGATTCTCCCATTTGCCAATTGTCGCCCCCTGTTTCATTATGTCCCTCCACATGACATTGCTCATGTCCAAGTGCGCTTGACTTTTCAGTCCCAACTCAAGCTGAAGATTTACCAAGTCGTTGAGCATCAAAGGCACGCAGATTAGAATGGCGCTTAGAGAAGCGACGGACAGAATGACCGCCACCGTCACAGTACCGGTGGGAAGGGCGGACATTTTGCGCTTTTTCTGAATTTATTTTTTAAATTAAGTGAATAATGGCTAAAATAATGTCCGTTTTGTTTTATTTTTGACTTTTCGTCTGTTTATTTATAGGGGGAGGCGTGGGCTTCTGCTGATTTTATCTGTCCGTTGTTGAATAGCCGTGGGATGATGAGCAAAAAATAAAGCATTGAGTGGGCATGGGGCGATGGGACTCGTGAAAGAAATGAGGCGTAAATGCAAATGAAGCGAAGGGATGGCTTAACCAATTAAAGGATGGCATTAACTAATTAATTAATTAATGATGTGGAAGGGGGGGGGGGGAGTCAATCAACGAGTGCATCCCAACTTTATCAGATCAAAAGCAGTAGCAAACATCGCACCATCAACAAACGCAGTTGGTTAAGAATGGCATGATGGAATCCCCAACTAATAATTAACCATTTATCACATCAAATTAAGTGCAATGCCTCCGTTTAATGACCGTCATACTCTTGAAGACAAAGAAAGTCATAGGAAAAAAGAAATATTTATTTGTATAAATTAGGTTTTTTAATGGTGACAATACATTTAAGCGACTCTTTCTTTGTCCAATGCCAATTTGTTCTTCTCTTCCGCACTCATTTCAATTTGTCTTTTATCTGTCGCAATTGAATGACAATATTTTCCAGCGCGGCCGTCTGTCTGCCCAGCAGAAATTCCTGCTTCAATCGCCATTCCTCCTGGTGCCCCAATTCCATCAGTTGCTTCTTAAAAGACCCTTTGTGCCGTTTTGCTCAACTGAATGTTCGTCCCACTTCAATGAGTTCGCATTTGAGCCGTTTCAGTCGCAATTCCACCGTTTCCACGTCACCGACGGCGGAACAATGGTCGAAGCCGTTCAACGGTATATGCGACGAAGTCTGTTGTTGGGAATGGAACGCCCGTCTCTTCCGACTGACGAAGTGCTGCTCGGCGGAGAGACAACTGTTGCCCATAGGCAATTGCTGCTTGGCACTTGACTGCTGCTCAAACTAATTAAAATTTGGCAATCATTGGCCCTTAAACTTTAATCGATCAAAATAAACGGGCAAACAGCCCTCCTCCCCAATAAAATGAAAAATATTTGCCAATTTCTGACACCAAATGCTTTTTATATGCCGACCAACGCACCGAAAGATTTGAGTGATTTTGTGTAAAATTCGCAGTGCGAACAGTTGCGGGCGGACCATTGCGCATCGTCGACTGACTATTGGCTGTCTGTTGGCCTTCTACCGACTGTTGTCGTTGAGGACGTATCGGTATCGGCCCCAGCAAAGAATGGCGACGCATTCCCGTGGCGTTGGCATTTCCTTCCGCCGGCGCGGCATCCGTTGGCCCTGCCAAAGGGATCAGCTGCTGTTGTTGGTCGACTGTGTGGTGCTGTGTATGCTGTTGTTGCTCTGCCGAATGCATGCGTGCTCCGTTCGCAATGCTCCCCATTGCCTCAGCGTCGTCGGTCGACTGTTGCGGGAGAATGCCCAAAATGGCGTTGGTCAAACTGTCACCCATCTCAACTAAAAGTATTCGTTTTGAATTGCCCATTCTTTTTTGCCTTTTGAGGGAATTCGGTAATTGTCAACGCAAAAGGAAAGAAAAAAAGTAATGAGAAATGGGCGCTTTTTCAAGAGAATGATAAGAGGTTCAGTGCTTTTGTTGCGCTGCGTCGCATCGCGTTTGTCGCGCTCGCCCGCCGACCTTTGACAAATGCCGTGGCACTTTGTCTCATCGGCGGAGTGCCGTCTTCGTCCCCGTGAGAGTCAGTTTCGTCCTTCTCTCCTCTCCCCTCTCTGCACGAATGTTTCGTCCTCAGGGAAAGGAAAGTGCCGTCCTTTGCATCTGTCCAAATTCGCCCGTTGCATGCGTTCGGCATTGTTTAAAACAGAAGCAAATGAATTTGTTTTATTTAATCATTTGACTGATCTTTTTCCCGCAACGCCAAAATATTTTTGTGCCATCCGCGCTGGTCCGATCCTTCACGTAAGTGAACCCATCGTGGTAAAACCTCAGCTCACTTTGATACTTTTGCTGATCGGTTTGATCTTCAGCTTCTCCGTTTGACAACATTTCTTTTAGTTGGCACTTTTGACAGAAATAATTTCTCAAAAGAAAAGTAAATGGTAAAAAGGAGAGGGAGTGGAGGGGGGAGTGGGAGAAGAGAGAGAGAGAGAGAAGGGAGAGAGAGAAGGGAGAGAGAGAAGGGAGAGAGAGAAGGGAGAAAGAGAAGGGAGAGAGAGAGAAGGGAGAGAGAGAAAAGAGAGAAACAAGGGAGAGAGATAAAAAGGAGAGAGAGAAGGGAGAGAGATAAAAAGGAGAGAGAGGTGGGAGTGAGTGAGGGGGGAACGGTGAGCGGGAGAGGTAGATAGAAAGGACAGAAACGAAAGAGAGAAAGGGGAGAGAGAGAGATAAAACGAGCAGTTAAATAACAAAAAGGCGAAATAAAAAAAGGCGCATTTGGCCGAATTCGAAAAGACATAAATAAAAATGGAAGAAAACGTATTCAGCGCCATCGATTGAATATGCGGTGAGTGAGAAATGGGCGAGCCAAAAAATGGCGATGAATTCGACCCTTTAACTGGCGGCGGTGAAGGAAACGCATTGGGAGGGAAGGCGCGCCGGGAAACGAAGGCAGAGAAAGGAAATAGTGAGGGGTAAGACAACTAAGCGAAGAAATAGTGAGGAAAAGCGCCTCCACGCGATTCGAATGAGTGGGAAAAGGGAGGGAGAGAAAGCAAAGACAGGCGCCAGAGACGGCGCAATAAAACACATTTACTTTTGAGCACTAATTGAGGCGCCACCAAATGATTCATACGAATTGACACTTATTAATTAAAAATTGCGCCATTTGCCTTTTTTCGCGTGTCGCAGTCCCCGCAATGCCAACGGCGTTTGTGCCAGCGTCGACTCGATGTGCGAAGGTCGCTCGTCCGGCAGATTGTCCTCCGCTTCGTCGTCGCCCAATTCGAACATTTCGTCTTCCCCCGCGAGGAATTCCTCTTTCAGCAAAGCGTCCGCCGTCCCTTCGCCGCTGTGCTCTCTTTCGAACGATGACATTTGGAAATCACCGCCCAACAGCATTTGAATGTGCTCCCACGAAGCTGAGCCTGGCACCGGCGGATTTGGCGGGGCGCCGTGGTAAAAAAGGCGAATGTATTCGCGCTCGGCCGGGGTCAGCTTCACCACAAAATGCTCCATCCCGGGACGCTTTCGTTTTCTTTAAAACGCAAAACAACAAAAGGAACATTGGTTGGCCCCCGTGGGCCGTGCCGTCCCATTGCTCCGAGTGCATCATTCATTCACCTTTCCTGGTCCTCCAATTTGTATCTGGTCATCGACTTGATGTTCAGCAACTTCTTCATGCATTGATCTACCGTCAACTCTCTTCCATAACGAATGTTCAACTCCGTTGTGATTTCTTGCCATGTTTGGTTTCGCACTGTCCAGCCGCTTGCGGCATCCAACTGATCAAAGGATAAGACAACTGATCAGTGATAAGAAAAGCAACAGTTACCTCTATGATCACAAGAAGCCCCCCCCCCAATTTGCACTTAATTATTCACACAGTAACTTTGTGGGGGGGGGAGGGTGTTTAAGTAAATTTTACGGCGGTGCCGTGCCGTAGGCACCGATGGGAAAATAACGAAAATTTGAGTGAAATTTTAATAGATTTTGCTCCTAAATTTGTCTGCTTTTGAGGAGTTTTAGCAGAATTAGATGAATTATCTGTCGCTTTTTTCAAAAACCGAAAAACCGTATCTTCAATTCTAATTCAAGTACAATACATGCGCTACCAAGACATATCCTTCCTCCTTCTCCTTGACCTTCCAACCCGCCCCTTTTCAGCCTTTTATTGCCCATTCTCTTGTCATTACAAATTCGAAATTTTATATCGCATTTTCAAAGTTCCTTTACATGCGCTCACCTTGGTGTGATTGCGCAATTCCTGCTGACGAGCTTTGACCATATGGACAAGTGCTAACACCGCTTCAAGCGGCATATTCGTTCGCCCTTTCATTCCGAAGGCAGCCGAAAATTCTGGGATTTTAGACAGAAATTTACACAAAAAATGTTAAGTGTTCTTAAAAAGGTAAAAGAGCGTTAGTGCTTAATTATTAGAGCTACTCGAGAGTCTCGGTTCTCGATTCCAGAAATTCTCCGGGGGAAGGGGGCGCGGAGGTGGTGCCAATAGGCGCCACCAGAGAAATTTCAATAAAATCGTTATTTTATTCAAATTTTTTCACCAAGCGGGGGAGGGGGGTGCGTGCGGAGGCGGTGCCGATAGGCCTTGAAAATTAAAATTTGGGTGTATTTTTGTAACAAATATATGCGTATTTTTAAACCAAAAAATGCTTTTGGTTTAACACCCTATTTTAATTAAAATTCTCGATTCTCGGGAAATTTAGGGTCTCGAGCAGTTCTCTATTAATTATGCATCAGGAATGAAACTCGAAACAACTAAATTCAATAGCGTAAAAAGGTGTCACGATTGCGAAAAAAAACGCAGCGAATCGCAGCATTCCACCCCGTTGAGTATCAAAATTCTTAGAAAAGCTGAGATATGCTAAGTATTTTAGTTTTGCCGAAGATAGTTTAAAAATTGCAATAATTTTGAATTTAATTCAAATTATAAGATGACCACGGCATTTTCGATCAGTGATCATTGGGGTAAAAAATTGTAAGACTTAAAAAAACGCCAAACATGCGTTAAAAATATGTCCCTAAAAATCCCTCAAATATGCCTTAAAACCCAGGAAAATGGCAAATGCCATAAAACTAAATGTGGGGGGGGGGATAAAGGTTAAAAAGGGCAAAATATGAATCTATAATAATGAAAATTAATGCGAAATTAAATTAAGTTTCAAAGGCAATAAATATTAAAATTTCAAGAATTTTAAATTTTCAATATTTATTTAAATTTAGAATTAAGAAATTCCCGGGCGAAGCATTTGGCATTTACATAATATCCCTATAATTTTATTTCTTTCAAAAAGGCCATAAAAAATTTAAAGCTTTTCGGAATAAAATTCATTTAGGGCTCGATCACTTACGTTTAAAGGTGGTTGTTGTAAAAATTTCAAATTTTAGTGTAAGGGAAAAATGTTAAATGATTAAATTTTACAAAAATATATATTTTTCATTTTATTTCGATCGCTCCGCGCGATTCGCAAAATTTTTTCCGCAATCTGCGGCAATTTGTCGGCCGCAACTCCATCCCTGGTGATGATCAAAAAGGCAATAGCACCAAAAACTGATCTTTTCCTCACGACCGACCAAAAAATAAAGTCCCACAGTATTCACAAAAAAATGATCGTAATTCTGCACAATTTTATGTTCAGACCAATTGGTGCTACTCGTTTTTTCTGCTAAGTGGTCCTTTTAACTAGGGTTGAGCGGTACCGGTAATTTTGGGAAGCACCGGTACCGGTACTTTTCAGGTTGAAAACCGGTACTTTTTGACTGGGAAAACCGGTACTAGGTACTCATTTGTACGTTTTTTTCAGTACCAGTACCGGTTAACTTTTAAATTGGCGCACCTACGTTTTGTCGACTCGACGTTTTGTCGACTCAGCCAAAAATGCACGTTTTGTCGACTGCACGTTTTGTTGACTTGGCCAAAAAAGAAATTCTTTCGAATAATTTTGTGTTCACTGTTCGAAATAAATGTCTAATTGGGTCTGACGAACAGAAAAAAGTGGAAATCACTTTTTGAAAGTTAGAATTTGGCCGAGTCGACAAAACGTGCAGTCGACAAAACGTGGGGAGGCGTTTAAATTAGTACCACCTAAGTATATGTATACGTTAACATAAATAAGAAAAAATAAAATTAAGTAATTTTATTATTATTTTCGCTAATTTTTGTTTTGAAATTAATAAAAAGGGATTAGAGAAAAGGAGAGAAAGGAAAGGTTTGTTTGATGCTATCTTTCAATGGTATAATGCTAGGAATAATAAAAAGGGGAAGGAAAGACGAAAATAATGTAAGAAGAAATCAATAGAATTAGTAAAGGCAAAGCGCGAGAGAGAAAGAGTAAAAAGAGAAAAGGGAGGAGAGAGTGCGGGGGAGAGGGGGAGGTGTGCGAATTAGAGTCAGGGAAAGGAATGATGAGAGAAAGCATAATGGAGCAACAACGGAAGGACGGACGGACAGACGAAAGACCGACCGCCGATGGGCAAACGAACGGACGGACGGACGGACATTAGTCGAGCTGATGAGAGAGTGAAGGTGAGATGAAGGCAGCAGACGAAAAGCGCCAGAAAATAGTGTGTGGGAGGGGAAGTAAAAAAAGAGAGAAAGAAAGGGGAAAGAGTAAGAAAAAAAGAGGAAAGGAAAAAAGAGAGAAAGAAAGAAAGAAAAAAGTTTAATTAAACCGCCCCCAGCAGGGGTTCCATTTTTCAATATTCTTTTTGAGAAATTTAAAAATTAAAATTTTTATTCAAGAATTGCGAGAAATAAAAAAAAACTTTAATTCGATAATTTGATCAGCAAGACCTCTCCCAGGGTCCCTGTCTTCCCTTCAGGACAAACTCGGAATCAATTAATTCCGTTTATTATTCGTATCATTCGGTACCGTTTTGATGCGGTGCACCCCAAAACACCGCCGGACGAGTCTATTAGAATGAATAGAAGTCAATTCCAAAAAATTAGTACAGTTACTACATAAAAGAATGCTTGAATTAAAAAATTCAATTTTACCAAATATTTGGAACTTTTTCGGCCGTCACTTTGTCGAAATTTGACTGCCAAATTGGGCAGTTTCTCCTTCTTCGCCCCTTTCTCCTCCTCCACGACATTCCGTCTAACTTTTTGAAGAAAGACCAAATTCTTAAATGTGAATTGGTTCGAATTCGGGTTTTTAGTTCGAAAGTTGGTTGGAATATTTGGTGCCCCCAAAACAGCGTTTTGGCTTTGAAGGCAAAAGATGTCTATCACTCGTACGGCTACTGGTCCGAGTGTCGAATAGTGTTAAAAATGTTCGAGTTTTGAATAGTTTAATAAAGTCAAAGTTTCCTTTAATAGCATTCGAGGCATTCATTAAAATTAATCCTTTATATATTACAGGATTTTTAGACATGGTTCCCAGATGAAAACTTTGAATAAAATGAACTTTCTCCATAATTATTTTTACGTCGGGGACTGACTGTGATCATTGATCCTTAAATGAATGTTTATTTTAATCCTTAAATTTTGAAAATTTGTGCGTAATTTATTAACAGTTGAGCGAAAAAGGTTATTTTGGAGAAATTTTGAGATAAATTTTTGAGAAAAACTAAAGAAAAAGTCGTCGAGTGCCGATAGGCGCCGCCCGGTCTTGGCGGCACTCAAAGTCGGGACCACCTGAGAAAGCGGGAATTCCCCTTTCGATTCCGCTCTCTCTCTCTCTCTCTAATTAGTACGAATTGAATGGCGTAATAAGTTTAAATTACTTTTAACTTAGATTTTCACTTCTCTTTTTTTGTTTGCTTTCAGCTTCTCATCTTTCATAATTCAATTTCGCCAATTTCCATTTTATTCCTTTTTTCTCTGTCCCCTCCCCCCCCCCCCCATTTTCTCCCATTTTGCCTCTCTTATCACTGAATTCTCTTCACACAATTTCTTTTTTGGTTAAGCCTCCCCCCCCCCCCCCCCCACCGAACATCGAACGATTGTCCCATGGCGACGCCAAAAGATGAAACAAAACGACAAATGAATGAATGATTCATTTGCCACTGTTCACTTATCAGCAGCGAAACGCAGCACATTGGAAGAAAAGACAGAAAATTTGGAATTGGCCAAAACTGTCGCAAATTGCAGCAAAAGAAAGTGAAAAAATGTTTTATCATTGGAAAAATTTGGGGGGGGGGCAAAAGTATTGGCAATTGGGGCGAAGGAATGTTCAGCAGGGGAAAAGCGAAACGAACAGTTTCGGCCCTCCTTTTGTGTTTTGACTTCACTTCTCTCACTTTTGATCATTTGGCCCTTTCTTTTTTCCTTCGCTTTTGAACTGGAGCCCCAAAAAGTTGACCAAAACCCTCCGTCGGACATTTCTGCTGCTGCTGACGGCGTTGAACAGTCGCTCGAACCGGTGGACGGAGTTCGACTTCCCCCGACACTGTCGCCACCACCGACGATGCCTTCCGTGGTCAATTCCGTTGACGGCGGACAATTAAAAAAACAAAAGTCAAAAAAATTGTCCCCACGGAGCATCACTTTGTTTGGCGCTGTTATTGTCATTCTCGCCTTCGTCATTTTCGGTGTGTGAATGAAAAGGAAGTGAAAACAACAGAACTTTTTGACACTAAATGATTAACTAATGAAGACAATTATGCAATTTACAAATTAATAATTAATCAAATAATGACCAATTTGTGTAAATTGTTTTAAAAATGCTGATCAATCAATTGTTTATCCTTAAGGAGTAAGCCTTGCCACGCTGATCAGAACAATTCAAAATGGACAAACAATCGATGAAACTGTCACAACGGCGTCTCCGACAGTCACAACAACGACAAATCCAACGACGACGAGCATAGAACCAAGTAATTATAAAAAATCAACTTGTATATCTGAATAGAAAGTGTTAATTGTTCATTTCGTTTAGGCTCGACTTCAGCCGTCCCGACAACTTTAAGCCCTTTGGAAGAACTTCACATTCCATCGCCCGCGAAATTGACAAGGGACGACAATCCCATCAAATACCAAGTGATTTGTGCTTTCCGACTTTTCCATTGCGTAAAAATAAGAAAATATTCCATTTTTCGGCTTATACAAATTTCACCGACCGATTGGCCAAATCGGTGAATCTTCGCGAAGATCCGTGCAACAATTTTTATGAGTACGCCTGCGGCAATTTTCAACGACCGATCAGTTTCGACGAATTGACAGTGGAAAATGTAAAAACTTTTTTGGGAAAAGTCGAAGACGAAAGTTACACCAAAAATCCAAAAGTGAGCAAAAAATAGGGACAGATCAAACACAGAAAGAATCACCCATTTTGTGAGTTCAGTTGCCATTGCCCGTGAAACAGTCCATTGAATTCCATCGCAAATGCATCGGGGCAATGGACGATTGGAGGGCCGAAGTGGGCGATGGGAGACGACTCCGAACGAAAATGATAATGCTGGAGAATTTGCTGGACGGAGTGCCATTCCCCGCGGTGTCGGGCAAAACGCAACTGAATGTGACCACAGATCGAAAATTGGGCATATTCATTTCCAATAATTGTCCCGTCCTTTTTGAAGATGCTTAAACGCCCATCCGTCGACACTTTGTCCATCGTTTTGGGCTATTTGAGCAACGACGAAGGCGTGAACACTTTGGTCACGGTCGGAGTGTCGACCAATTGGCTGGAGCCGCACGGAGAGAAGCCGTACACGCTCCATTTTGACCAAGTACTGCTCGGAAAAGAGGGAGGGAAGGGCAAACGAGCAAACACTTTACAGGCTCGTCTTCTGTTGCCCACCAATTACTATTTAAAAGCGTGGGACAGTGTGCACGCGATGCTTCACGCCAATTTGGTCTCCTCTCTGAAGGCGTATGCCGAATTTGTGGGTGCCAATGTGACAAATGAGGCGATCGAAACGGACGCCAGGGAAGTGATGGAGTTGGAACTGAACATCGCCACGCAATTGCTGAAGGCACCGGACCAAAGACGCAAATTTGGACCCCAAAGCAACAGTTAGTCATTGGGATAAAAGGCGAAATGGACAAAAGAAACAATTGGCCGTTGAAGCGTACACTTTCGAGAAGGCGGACGAAGAGATGGGCGAGTATTTGGACTTTGAACTGTTTGCCTTTTGGGCGACAAAAGTGCCGGACGGCGTCGACCCACGGCAAATGGAACCCTTTTACATTCACGAGCCCAAAGTGATCAAAGGCACGATGCAACTTCTGAACAAAGTGAACAAAGGCACAAACACTGTTTAAAATGGGCATCTGATGCACAGATTTCTCCCCGCACTTTGTACAATTATTTGTTCATCCGTTTGTTGTCCGCCAACCTCAACTATTTGCCTGTGCCGCATCGACTTGGCAAAATCCCGGGCCTTCTCAGTTCCCGCGCAATTGGCATTCCCACTCTCGACAGCAGTGGCATTATCTCAAATCCATGGCCCTTCGATCAGAATGACCTCGACTTTGGTGGCCCCGAGGGGCGCAATCGGGCACTATGCGCGTCAATCAATGCCCAATACTTTACCTATGCCAATGCACGAATTTTTCTTGATGCTCAGCTGCCGAAAAAGGAACAGCGAACGAAAATGCGAGAAACTTTGCGGACGATGGTGGCGGGGGTTATCAACTCATTCAGGGTAAAGGCAAAAAGAAAGAACGAATCCCCAATTTAAAGCAAAGACAGACAAAGTAACGGACATTAAAAAGCAGCAAATTAAGCATTGGAAAAGCCATTGAAAAGAAAGCAAAGATCAATTAGCAAATCATTAAGACATTGGCAAATAGTCCCAGCCAATTAACTAAATGCCGATTTGACAGGGAATGGTGGCACAGTTGGGTTGGATGAGCGACGAAGCCAAAAGGGCGTCCTTTCTGAAAATGGACAATTTGGTGACCAACATGGCATGGCCCGACTTTATCGAAGACGACGACGCCCTTACGGCGTTTTATGCGCCATTGGAATTCAAAAAAGAGGAAACATTCACGCAAATGGTACAACAAATTCACAGGGCAATAAAGAATTGAGAAAAGGTTTCAGAAAGACAAATTGCGCGAGTTTTGGACGGATTCCCAGTCAAAACGGCTTTTCTTTGCCAACGATACCAACCGATTGGACTTTGGCATTCCGGCCATTGTAAATGCATGGTATTCGGTACGTTTAAGCACTCCTCCCCCCTCCCTTCTTTTTCGTTGCCGATCAGCACGTCTTTATTTAAGCCTTTGCGCAATTCGATCACTTTTCCCCTGGGCATTCTCTCCAAACCTTTCTACGACCCCAACTTTCCCGCCTCTGTCAATTACGGCGCCCTCGGCGTCATCGCTGGCCATGAACTGTCGCATGGATTTGGTCAGTGTTTTGTCCCGTGCGCTTTTTGTTAATCATTACCATTTGTTTTGGCATTTCCCCTCATTAATTATGTTATTCTTTCATCACAGATGACGAAGGAGTGCAATGGGACGGCACGGGAACACTTCGCCGATGGATGGACGCCGATTCGGAGGCCAATTTTGGGCAAATGGCTCAGTGCGTCGTGGATGAGTATGAACAGTTTGAGCCTTTGGCGGGCGTACGCATTGACGGGATGATGACCCAAGGCGAAAACATTGCGGACAACGCAGGTCTTTATGGGGACGACAACAGAAGAAGGCTTCAATTCTTCCACTTTTAGGGGTTCGTGCCGCCTTCCGAGCCTTCCAAACGCACGTCGGTTTTTTTGGGCCCGACCCGCGTCTTCCGCACGAATTGTTCAGCCAATTCACCCACCATCAGCTGTTTTTCCTCAGCTTTGCCCAAGTGCTTTTGCCATTGTCCGCTTTTCTCACTTCCTTTTCCACAGATTTGGTGCCAAAAGCCCCCCGACCCGCAAGAATTGTTCTTCAATTTGCTTGTCAACCCGCACTCTCCGTCAAAATTTCGAATTTTGGGCTCTCTCCAAAACTTTCCCGCCTTCCGGCAGGCGTTTCACTGCGCTGCCGACACGAAATATTCGCCGAAAAAGCATTGCAATGTGTGGGAATCGGAAAGTGCACCGGCGGGTGAGAAAATGGAAATTGAGAAAAATAATAATTAAATTAAATTAAAAAAATCAAACAAAAGAATGGTCATTCTATTTGATAATAAATTGCTAAAAATAATTTTAATTAATTATAATTAGTTAATTAATCGATTACTAATCGCTTACCCCCCCCCCCGCCCCCTTTTTGTTTGAAGTGATCGGTGTCCCGCCCACTCCGATCACGGAGCACCTTCTGAACATCCCAACACAGCCAATTGAGACCAATGACAATTATAAACGAGCGGCCGATATGTTCGAACATTCTGTGGACACACGACACGACCCATGCGACGTACGAAATTGGGAATGTTTTAAGCTCAAAAAATATTTTAGTCTTTCTATGAATACTCTTGCGGTCGTTTCTCCAACGATGCGCAGACGAGTTTTGACGCAGCGCAGGGGGCGGCATTCAATTCATTGTTGGACGGACTGAGCGAACCAATTGATGCAGCAGTGGATGTGGGATATAAGCTTATTCCAATCAATGATTAGATTAGCAGCATTCAATCCCTGATTGATCCAATCAATATCATTCCCTAATTGCCTAAAATCAATACAACTGCTAACTGATTAATACAATCAATAGTAATCAATCACTGCGTAATGAAATCAAAATCATTTTTGAATTGCGCAAATTAAATCATTAACTGTTCCCCCCCCCCTCCCTGCTTTAAAGATTCGTCCTGTCGTTCTCGTCAAACAATTGTTCGAGCAATGTAAAAATACAATTCCAAAATGGCGCAAATGGACACGTGGTGCTGTTAGGGCTCGGCATGCGCTGGAAAAATTCCGGCACGCAACAGATTTGGAATTTCCTTTGTTCCAAAGCAAAAGGAAAAGTCAAACGCATTGGCCAAATGCCACCGAATTAGGCAATGCCCTCGGCTATTTGAGCGGTGTGGAGGGTGTGGACACATTTCTGACCACTTTTGTGGACATCGATTGGATGGAACCGCAAACGACCGATGGGCACTCTTTTCGTCTTTTCTTTGATCAGGTGGCCACGAAATTCCATCCCTTAAAACTTCAAAAAAAAAAGGCTTCGCTGGCATTGCCTCGTCCGTATTTTGTGGGAAAAGCGTGGCAATTAGTGCAAGAGGCGTATCGAGCAGAGATCAGCGAACTGTTCAAAGATTACTCAGTTGCGACGGGGCTTCGAATAAGGCAAAATTTGTGGAACACAGTGGACGAAATAATGGAAATGGAATGGACAATTGCGAATAGATTGATGAAATCGGAGGACGAACGAAGGCATTGAACAGAACAAAAAACAAAATGAAGACGAAGACAATTTCAGGGAGTACAAGTCGATGTACCATCCGGCAAAACTGAACGACGCCAATGTGACCTTCGTCGAAATGGTGCCCTTCGCAAAGGCACTGCTCAAAAAGGCAAACCCTTACAATTCGGCACGCATTTTGCAACTGCTCACCAGCAAAGCCGTGATTTTTGCTGAGCCAAAACTGTTCGAGCAGTACAACACGGCTTTTACCGAAACAAACACCTTCGGTTTCAATGCTGATCAGTTGGCCAATTACTTTTATTACCGATTACTTTTAATGTACCAAATGTTCATCCCGGTCAGTTCTGTCCTGACTTAACCAACCCAATGTTGAACTAATTCTCCGAACATTTAGAGCACAAGAGGTGAAAATGGAATAGGAAAAGAGCAACAGCAGCAAAACAAAAATCAAGGGCATTCTGCTGATGAATTAAAAGGATTCAAACCGATGGAAATGATCGGACCGATGGAGGGCAAAAGAGAGGGCAAAGAGAAGGGGAAGACGGGCGAGGACGATGACCAACGGCAGGGGCAGGCGTGGATGAGGAGGAGAGTGATCAATCGCTATCAGTGGAAAAAGCCGCCCATTGGCAGGCCGACCTTTCGGAAGACAAAGTCAGTCACCCAAAAACGAACTGAACAGAGGGCCAAAGAACACTTTGTGATTCAGACGATTACCTGCACTTGAAAATTATGGATTTGTGGAGGAATACTGCGCAATGCAAACGATGGACCATTTGCCAAGTGCCAATGGGAGGGTAATGGTGGACAGAATGTTGCCCGGCACCAGGGAACGGACCGTGTTCAGGTGGCGGGGCACAAATAGCCAAAAAACCATTGGCATATTTACTCTCATTCACCCAATATGCTAATATCAGAAACAAAGTTGGAAAATTCGTATCTGCTGTGGTGGACGGCTTCAAGTCGATGTTGGAACAGTTGGAGTGGATTGAGCCGACGGATAAGCGAAGGGCCATCCAAAAGGCGGAGAATATTGTGAGGAACATTGGCTATTCCGATTTGATCACGGACGATCGGAGACTGACGGCGCAATTGGACCGATTGAAGTGGCGAAGTGGCCCAAACACTTCCTTTTTCGAAATGGTGGAGGACATCGAGCAGTTCAGCAGTGCCAACACATGGGACGCTCTGCTGAACATCGGACCGGCGGACCGACAGCAATTTGACGCATCGCCAGCAATTGTAAAATTCAATTTCGGAGGATGACAATGCGAATGAATGTTCCTTTGGTTGTCAGGCTAATGCGTGGTATTGGCCCCAGTTGAATTCCATCACTTTCCCATTGGCCATCCTCCAGCCCCCCTTTTTTGATCCCGAATGGCCCGACTCCATCAATTACGGTGCAATTGGCGTTATTATTGGCCATGAGCTTACCCATGCATTTGGTCTGTCCCCTTGCCATTGTTTTGGCAATCCATTCACTAATTTCAGATGACCAGGGAATTCAATGGGGTGCCGTGGGGGGCCTTCGCGATTGGTTGGGCAAAGCCTCGTTGGGTGCGTTCCGCACAATGGCCCAATGTGTGGTGGACGAGTACGGCGCTTTCTGTCCTCTGAATGGCACTGGACTGAGTCCGTCGTGCATCGACGGCAGTGCCACCCAGGGGGAGAACATTGCGGACAATGGCGGTTTGTCCGAGTGCCTTTCTTTTGCCTTTCTTTTGCCTTCGCTATTGCCCCCTTCCCGCCTCCTTAGGCATTGAAGCGGCTTTTCGTGCCTTTCGCAATTCGCTGTCCTTTTTCGGCCCCAACCCGCGCCTTCCCGGCCCATTGGCCTCACAGTTCAGTGACGATCAGCTCTTCTTTCTTTCCTTTGCCCGCGTTTGGTGAGTTTTGGCATTAAAAATCCAAATTCGCAACAAAGAAACAAAAAAAGGTGCGAACGGCCAACGGACGACGACAAAAACGAAATATTGGCCACACTTTTGTTGGACCCCCACTCGCCGCCCAAATTCCGCGTCCTCGGCACTCTCCGCAATTTCCCCGCCTTCCGAACGGCTTTTAATTGTCCCATCGGTAAAAGATACGCCCCAAAGGAGGATGAATATTGCAATGTGTGGGTGGACGAAATAAAAGCAGGTGAAGCAAAGGGGAGACGGGGAACGGCAAAAATGTTGGGGACCACCGTGGAGCACATTTTGACAAAGAAAGGTACCAAATCGGCAGAAAACTCACATGGCATATAATTTTCCTCGCTTTTGCACAGTCTCTGTGCCATTTTTCAGTGCACAGAGACTCGGCTTAATAAACGAGAGCTTAATAAACGAGAGTTTTGAGAAGGAATCGAACCAACGCAAAACGGACTAATGGGGACAGAGTCATGCACCAATTGGACAAACGGACTGTAGATAATTAATGAATATTTAGTCAATGGAGTGCCAAAAAATGAAGTGGAATTGCCGACAATAAATGTGCCAAAATTGGAACAATCCAACAACGAATTGTTCATCAGAACGGCAAAAATATTTTCTAAATCACTGGATAACAGAAAAGTGGATGAAACTTAATAATGTAGAGGATAATAATCATTTGGATTTTTAGGAGCCGTGCGATGATTTCTACGGCTACGCCTGTGCCAATTTCGAAGGTCCAATGCATTTTGATGCAATTCAACAGCAAAGCCTTTTTTCTTCATTTATTGCATTGCTGGACAATTTTATGGACTCTCCGAAGGTTCAAAAGTCTAATGAAATTGCCATTATTTTCGTTTTAGACTCTCCCCAAGAGACAGTCCAAAGAATTCTTCGGAAAGTGCCTACGGGACATTGCCAATTGGCGACAATTAACAAACGGAAATCGCATCGTAATTGACCATATGGCCATGTTCAAAAGGCGCGCATTTATTCCCTTCCCTTTGGTGGACGAGGCCAATGGGTAAAGAAAAAGCGAACCGAATTTGGAAAAATGGGACAATTTAAAGAAATCAAATCGCTTATAAATGGCCAAAAGCTGTGCAAATGGGTGAGGCGTTGGCCTATTTGAGCAGCAAATACGGCACCGACACTTTGTTGAGCATTTTTATCGACACCAATTGGGGTGGGTTTGAACTTCGAAGCAACTAATTGCCAATGGCCGACAATTATTTCGCGATTAATTAGCCTAATTAAGTACCAAACCCATTCAGGCGATCCCCAAGGAATTCAGCCTTATTCCCTTTATATTGACCAAGGCTCTTTGGCACTTCCTCAAAGGTTTTGTCTTTGGGGCTACGCTAAAGTTTTGGTGCTATTTTATGCAATTTAAGGTATTACTCGGACCAAATTTGGGCAAAAATTAACAAAACTTACGTGGACGAAGTGGCCATTTTGTTGGGCCGATATGCCCAATCAGTGGGGGCGGAGGTAAATGAGACGAAAGTGAGGACAGTGGCAGAAGAAATTGGACAATTGGAACACATTTTGGCAAATCAAATGATGACGGAGGGCGAGGGAAGGACCAATTTCAGCAGAATGTATAACCCAGTGAAGGTGAATGGATAAAGAGGGAAAAGAACAGGGGACAATAGGGGGAGGAAAATCAAGAGACTGATCAGGATTAGGGGAAAATCAGGAGACTGATAAAGGGTAATTAAAAAGCAGATAAATGATCAGAGAGGAGGTAAAGGGACGAAATGATGAGGGAGGAAAAGCAGGGAAGTGTGATCAGGGATAGGTGAAGCGAACTGATCAGCAATCAATCACATTTTGGCATTTAGCTTATGAAAATGGACGATTCTTTGAATTGGGTGAATCTGCTTGCGTATATTATGGAAGTGCTATTCACTTCTAATAATCCGGAATTTCTTTACCGAATGTTCGACGAACGGAATACGGTAGTGATAATGGAACCAGAGATAATGCGAAAGAGAGGCAGTGCATTCAGAGTGAGTGGAAGGGAAGACACAAAAATTGATGGAGAGGGGGTGAAATTGTCCAAATTGGCCAAAAATTGTTTCAAGTCCAATTGGAATTCCTATTAATCCCCCTTTAGCCAAACAATCCCTTCGGCTTCGTCCCCGCCCATCTGTTCAATTATCTGAGCTTTCGTCTGCTCCTCTCTCTGTCCCCGTTCTTTGAGAGTGACTCGCCCTTCTCCCTCAAATTGTTCCAAAGTGTTTCCTCCGAGCGTTACATCCGTCCGCCCATTGGGAGGCCCCGTTGGGAAGAGCCCATTTTGGACGTCAACAAATTTTTCGAAGTCAATCAGCAGGAAAAAGAAACGAAGCAATCATCCGAAATGATTTCTTTTAAGTGCGATAGAACATTTGGGCATTTCCAAATGTCGAACAAATGAATTCCGACTTTCAGGGCACTGGTCGAATGCACTTTGTTCAGCTTGGAATTGCTGCCCCATCACAGTTCCCGACTCTATTTGGACTTTGTGCTTCCCAAAGAGAGCGATCGGCTGACTTTGCGAAAGTCAGTGAATAAAATTGTCGAAAATGTTGTGGTGGGCTTCGATTCGATGTTGGACCAATTGGGATGGATGAGCGAAAAGTCAAAGAAAAAGGCAGCGGAGAAAGTGGACAATTTGGTAGGTGGGCCAACAAAAGCCCAAAAAGGAATAATTATGGGCACATAATGACCCCCCTGTAAGGTGCGCAACATCGGTTTCTCCGATTGGCTTACGGACGACCAGCGACTGATCACTTATTCGGAAGCATTTCCTTTGAATTCTGAGGACAATCTGATCGAGACTCAGTTCAAAGTTGCCAATTTCTTCTTGCAAGAATCGTTTGAACTTCTTACTTTGAAAGGGCCGACAAATCGCACAAATTTCAACGGAATTCCAATGACCGTAATTAATTATTTGTTTATCCGCTTAAAAGGGGAAATGACAAATCGCAGGTGAATGCCTGGTATCAACCCCAACTCAATTCCATCACTCTTCCTTTGGCAATTCTCGCCCCGCCCTTTTTCCATCCAAACAATCCTTCGGCACTCAATTACGGCATTTTGGGTGCTATTGTGGGCCACGAATTGACCCATGCATTCGGTAGGCCAAAATTGTCTGAATTTTCACGATTCTTCTTTATCGGTACCGTTAGATTCGATTGGCACTCAATTTGACGCTTTTGGAAAACTTCGCCAATGGATGGAGCCTAATTCGATGGCCGCGTTCAACGCGATGGTCCAATGTGTGATTCGTCAGTACGGCCACTTTTGTCCCATCACTAAGCAGAATGGCACCCAAAACTGCGTTAATGGCATTCTCAGTCAAGGAGAAAATTTGGCAGACAATGGAGGTAATGGTGGCACCGGCAAAGTTAATTATTTGTGCCGCCAAAGGGATTCGCGCCGCTTACCGAGCGTATAAAAATGCGATGGAATTGCGTGGGACTGAGTTGGCGTTGCCCGGTCCGCTGCTGAGTCAGTACGACAATGATCAGCTGTTCTTTTTGGCATTCGCCCAAATTTGGTGCCAAATGCCTGAAGACCCGGCCAAAACGTACCAACGCCTTCTTCTCGACCCCCACTCGCCGCCCAAATTCCGCGTCCTCGGCACTCTCCAAAATTTCCCCGCCTTCCGAACGGCTTTTAACTGCCCTAAAAACAGTTTATATGCACCCAAAGAACACTGCGATGTGTGGATCAGCGAAGTCAAACCAGGCAAGTCAATGGGAAAAGTAAGGATATTTAAGTACGGTACACATCACTTGAGTGCCGCACGTTTCAGTGCCAGCCGAAGTTTTTGTCCATAATGCATCTCTAAATTTTTGATATCATTCGAAAGCTATATGTGTTTAGAAGCTATTCTAAGCAGAAGCTAAGAGATTAAAAAATTCTCGAAAAAGTTTTAGGATAAAGTTTAAAAAGTCCCGTTTTTTTGAAAAAATTTAAATTATAACTTTTTCGAGAATTGTTTCATCGCTTAGCTTTCGCTTATTGATAGGTTCTAAATACATAAAGCTTTCGAATGACATTAAATTTTTGGGATTTGGTTATCAACAAAAAAAATTATAGCCGAAAAACATCAGCTGGCACTAAAACGTGCGGCACTCAAGTGAACTGCTCCGATTTAAGTATAATACAAAAAGCTGAGAAGACCTTTCATTTATATTTTACCTTATGTTTTTGTTCAGTGAATGGTGTGCATATTCCGTCGCCGCCTTCCCTGAACATTCCCACCAAAGAGATTGAATTGTCGCCAAAGTTCCGCGAGGCGTCCGAATACTTCGAGAAATCGTTGGACATCGCGCAGGAACCGTGCACAAATTTTTACGAATACGCGTGCAATGCATTTGAAGGGACAGATCACTTCAGTCGGATTAGCATTGAGAATCTGATCACTTTGACACACGCATTGAAGGCGGACAACGGAAATGAGCAGGTCAAATTGGGGGAGAGGGGCAAAAGCAGGAGGAAAAGTGTAGGGCATATTGAGAGGGAGAGGTGCAAAAACAGGGGAAAAAGAGCAGGTCAAATTGGAGGGAGAGGGGCAAAAACAGGGGGAAAAGAGTAGGGCATATTGAGAGGGAGAGGGGCAAAAGAAAGGAAAGAGTAGTCAAATTGAGAGGGAGAGGTGCAAAAACAGGGGAAAAAGAGTAGGGCAAATTGGAGGGAGAGGGGCAAAAGAAAGGAAAGAGTAGGCAAATTGAGAGGCAGGGGGGAGTGAGGTGGCTAACCTGAAGAAGGAGCAGGACAAATTGGACGGAGGAGGGAGGCGGGGGACAGATGTGTTTGACTTACTGACCCTTCAGATCGAACCAATCCAAAAGATCAAATTGGCATTTGATAAGTGCACTTTTATGATGCAACATCACAACCAAGTGCTCGCAAAGGCCGACTTGCCCCGGGAGAAGTTCTTTTTGTTCCAGAAAAAGAGCAGATTTGTCGGTTTTTTTTGTCACTTGTCAGTCACACAACCAATGTTTTTAGGATTTCCCCGTCTTCGCTGGCCAAACGATGGATTGGCCCAGCAGAGACGAACTGTCCAAAGCATTGGGCGCAATGGGCGGAAGCATTCTGATCGACACTCTTTTCAGCTTTTTTATCGACACCAATTGGGCCGACCCCAATTCCGAAGAGATGGTCAAATGAATGGCCGTCAAATTGACTTACGTTTTTCCCATTTCAATTTAAGCCGTACGCACTGTTCGTCGATCAGCCAACTTTGGCATTTGACGCCGTTTATTATTCGCCGGAAGTGTTTCCGCACATTAAACATTTGATGGAGTGGGCCAAATTTGGGGGCAAATAAAAAATAATAATAATTTGTTAAGACAAACAGTGGACGAAGTGCTGACAGAAATGGCCAATTATATGCGAGTGGAATACGCAAAGAAAGATTTGGACAATGCCGTTCAGGTGAAGAGAAGTGGCAAAGAAGCAATTGAGAAAAGTCAATGCCAAAAAGCAAAGAAATAGGGCAAATTATATGAATATGAGACCATTCGAAATAATTTTTTTGCTTTTCCTCCTTTTTTCAAAGCCGATCACTAGTCACTCTTTTTCCCTTTTTACCCCTTTCCTTCACTCTCACACATTCACTAATTTCTCCTCTTCCCCGATTCCGTTCCGACCGGTCACTGATCACTTTTCTTACTTTTTACCCCTCCCCTCACTCTTTTTTCTTCTTTACCCCTCTCCCTCACTCTCCCCACATTCACTAATTTCTCTTCCCCTCTCCCCCGCTTCCTTTCCTACCGGTCACTGATCACTTTTCTTACTTTTTACCCCTCCCCTCACTCTTTTTTCTTCTTTACCTCCCTCCCTCTCTTTTTGATCAGGAAGTGATTGCCTTTGAGCATTTGTTGGCCAATAATTTCCTCGTCAGCGACGATATTCGACAAAATGACCTCGTCTCGCGCTTTAATTTGTTCACTGTTTCCGATGCTCAGCTTCGTTTTCCCTTCCTCAATTGGTCGTTGTTCCTCCGTGAATTGGCCGAAAATGCCCCGCAAATTATCAAAGAGAAAGTGGGCCAGCCGAACTTCCGTTTCGTTATTGCCGAGCCGACAATTTTGGCAGAATTAGGAGACGAATTGGGCCCAGGGAACAGCCACAATTTGACGGCCAACCATCTTTTCAATTATTTGTACTTCCGGATGATACTGTACTATTCACCATATATCCCTCAGGGCAAATTCATGAAAAATTACGGTAAGAAACCCACGAACCACAACTTTTAGTAAATGATTTATAATTTATTGTCTTTGTCACCGTTTAGTGACTTTGAATGTTCCAATTACGGAGAATTGGCCTAAACTAACAGCCAAATTTGACCACATAATAAAGCCCATCAGCAGCAAAGATTACTTCCTCTACAGACCATCTGTTGGAAAACCGAAACGAATGGAAAAATTTGATGAACAGAAATTACGAAAAGTCAATTTCGAAGTGGTAAGTGCTGTTGGCACTCCCAATAAATTGACAATGATTTCTTTTGGGTAGGATTATTCGGACTTTCTGTGCGCCGAGTACAGCTTGGTCATGATGGATTTGGTTGGTGATCGTCTGTGGCTTGACCGGGCGATGCCAAACGAAGAAAGTCGGCAGAAACTAAGAGAAGGGGCCCAAACATTGGTGAACAGGTGGGCCGAGTGCTCAGTTGCAGTATAACCTCTTTCCAACCACAGCATTCTGCTGAGTTTCCGCTCGATGGTCCAACAAATTTCGTGGATGTCCCCCCGGGCGAAGTCGTCTGCCCACTCCAAAATTGACAAAATAACGACAAACATTGGCTGGTCACAAACCGTTGTGGACAACGACAAATTGGAGCAGTACTACAAACAGCTGCAGTTCACAGACAATGACAACTTTTTGGCCATTTGGGACAATGGGCTGAAATTTGCTTATGCGCGACAATGGGAACATTTGCTGAGGAGAAATGGGACGGACAGAACAGAATTCAACGGACTAATTATTCTTGTAATTGGCCACGGATTAATTAATGCTTTAATTGATTATTACTTTGTTGTAATGGGCAGGCCAATGCGTGGTATCAACCCGAATTGAACTCCATCACTGTGCCCGCCTCAATCCTTTCACAGCCGTTTTTTGACACCGAATGGCCCGACACAGTGAAATACGGCGCCATGGGCGTCGTGCTTGGCCACGAACTCAGTCACGGTTTTGGTGAGTAGTTTCCCCCCGCTTTGGCAGGAGAAGGACACTACTTTTTAGTGTGACAATCAGTTACCACGGGGATGGATTGTCCCATTTTGTCAGATAACCATGGCGTGCAATGGGACGCCGAAGGGGCGGCCAACAAATGGATGGACGCGCATTCGCAACGCGCCTTCGACAGAATGGCTGAGTGTGTGGCGGACGAATACTCGCAGTTGTGCCCATTCCCGCGCGATGGTCCCATTCAGCCCGCGTGCATCGACGGCAAAAAGACGCAGGGCGAAAACATCGCGGACAACGGAGGTCATCCGAAAGAATTATGAACTCTGATCACGCAAATCCTCAGGTGTCCATGCCGCCTTCCGTGCCTACCGTTCTTCGCTCGAAGTTGACGGGCCCGGCAAAGCGTTGCCCGGCCAATTGGTCGGCCGCTTCAACCACGACCAGCTGTTCTTTCTGTCCTTTGCCCAGCTGTGGTGTGAGGAGCCCAACGAGTTCCAAACGTTCCAACAATTACTCGGCGACGTCCATTCGCCCGCCAAATTCCGTGTGCTCGGTTCCTTACGCAACTTTCCCGCTTTTCGCGACGCTTTCAATTGTCCGTTGAACTCAAAATACGCGCCCGAAAAACATTGCAATGTGTGGGTGAGCCCAGTGAAGGGGAAAAGGTAAGTGAAAAGGAAAACAAAAAATATTAAAATGGAAAATGGCACATCAGCACAACACAAACGGACCAACAGCAGCAATTGAAGCACTAACAGAGCTTATGGGACGACGGATGAATTATTGTCACTTTTCGGTGCCCAAAAAAAAAGAAAAAGCAAAGCCAACGGGCCAATTTTTATGGGAAATAAACATTTAAACGTATTAATCAACAAATTGTTATTATTGTTTTTACTGTTGTATCAAAGAAGAATGGATAAATCAGAATTGTTCATAAATTATTCTTTTTGTTCTCCTCTCCCTCCTCTCTTCCTGCTGCTTTTTGCTTTTTGGTCGTCAAAAGTGAAAACTCGTTCATTGACTTGACCTATATTTGTTGGGTTCCATTAACTGATCAGGCTGATCCGTCAGCAAATCCTCTGATCGCTTCGCTCTGATCGGTCACTCTCTCGTCAGTGTCTTTTCGTCGGATATTCCGACGAAAATAGCACATAAATCGCAACCAACAAAAGTCCGTGCCCAAAATGGTGCCGTCGTCGTCTCATTGGCGGATGTTTCGCTTTTGTTGTTTCGCTTTGCTTTTGTTCGGTAACTTTTGCCATGAATTCCTTCCATTGGTTTCTTTGGTGTTTTTCTAAGGCATTCCCTTCACTTTTGCCCTCCCAAAACCTGTCGAAGTGCCAATTCGAATTCCCTTTTGCCCGGTCTTTTCCCGCGTCATTAGGAGGCCGGACGGAGAAGCGAGGAAATGCCTTCCCCATCAGCTGAATCTTTGTTTGAATGCTTTGGACGACCAATCGCTGGTCCTTTTTGCCAAAAACAGTTTCAATTGAAATTTGAAAGTATTCATTTCAGATCGATGCCCGGGGCGTGTGCTGCTACCATAATCAGGTACGGTATCCACACCAATGGTATTACGGTATCCGCCCCCCCCCCCAATGTTTGTGCAGGTCGACTATTTTTGCTGCATGGATATCCCAACGCGACTCTGTGAGTGCCAAATCTTTGCCCTTAACTAAGGCTGCTTTTCCTTACACCGTTTTGTGCTCCTCAAAATATGTTTTCCTTGCCAAAGGTCCGTCCTATCGAAATGTGACCGTCGTTATTCACAACAATTTCCCGCAAAATCCATTCCCGGTAAGCAAATGGAGCCAACGAAATTTCCTTTAATAAATGACATTTAAATTATTATTATTTTTGACACATTTAGGTGCGTTCTTTCCATTTCCGGAAGGGTTTAGCCAATGAAATTGAAAGTTTATCAGCGGCAAAGAATTTCAAGAAAAATTGAGTGATAATGGAAAAAGAAAACAAATGCATTTAAAATTAAATTATAGAATAAAAATATTAAAACAAAACAACTGCAGTAAAAAGTGCAACTTCCGATGATTTGACAATTATTTTGCGATCAGAACAAATTATTCCAACAACGAAAAAATGAATGCGTAATTTTGGGATATTACTGATCATTTGAATTGATTCTGTTGCCACAGATGCCAATGCCAATGCGTGCCAAACGCGACGACAATGGAAAGAAAAATGAGAAAAACGCGGTGTGGCCCAATCGGAGGCCAACGCATTTTTATTTTTGTTTGAAGCTTATTGCTATGTTTTTATTTGACTTTTTGGGATTTAATGACTTTTTTACATTTTTGTGATTTTATCATAACTTTTATTTAGAAATGTATCCCTAAGAATTGGTCTTTTCAGAACAAATATAAACCCCCGGGGACTAGGATTTGTCCGGACGACAATTCGTCCGCCCGCCCAACCAAAAAATACAAGAAAATGATAAGCAAAAAAAAAAAAAGTTAAAGTTGACAATTGACAATTTCTTTTAGTTTTCAAAATTTCCCCGGCGGCGCCTATTGGCACCCCACGGACATCCGAAACTTCGCAACGCCGAAAGTCGCGACCGATGCCGGTGGCGATATGAGCAAACATTGGAAAAGTAAGGCGAAGACGATAGCAAAAGGACGAAGGGAGCGAACATCGGCGGAAGAACAGCGACAAAATCTGACAAAAATGGCACGGCATTTACCCACCCTTTAGGGCAATCGGAACAATCGAATGGTTGCCAAATTGTTGACAAAAAGGGCAAAAATGGGGACAAAGTCCATTTTTATTAAAATGATGTTGTTGAAACAGAAAATAAAAAGGAGATAAACGAAGGCAAAGAAAGAATAAATAATGTGAAAAAAAGAAGAGGCAATGAGCGAATGGTAGAAAAAACGAGATGAATATTGCGAATGCCATCAATTTTAATGCTTCTTCAAGGATTCTTTGGTAAGACTCATAAAAAAAAGCGGGGGTATAAGCCCTCGAAAATGAAAGCGAACGAAGTGAACGGCGGGCGGGCGGACACAGTTGATGATAAATTCAAATCAAAATGAAATAATTGTAAGAATTTCAACAACAATTTTGATGAATGCTCCCCTAAAGACAAAATAACTGATGTTGCCATTGGTTACCAAAGCCAAAGGATTTATGGATGAAATGCCAAATGGAAATTGTGCATGGAAAACAGCGGATGGACGCAGGAGGGAAACCCTTCGGGGAAAAGGTGATTAAATTCATTTAGAAGAAAATTAATTTCTATGTTAAGCATTGAAATTTTTGCCATTTGCTTTAAAATATGTTATTTTTGGCATTATTCGTTTCCTCTACCATTTTGCCAATTCTCTCTCTTTTAAGTGTTGCCATTGCCAATTCCCCCCCCCTCCGCCCCCCCCACTCTCTCTCATCCTTGCATTTTCCTCTCCCCTTCCCCTTTTTGGAATGTCTCATCCACCATCGGCGGATGATTTGGCCGTCCCTTCGTCCGACCCACGCCCCTCCACCTTTTGGGAGGCTCTTTCTCACGCGGTGACCAATCGTCGATTGATCAAAATGTATGGAATAACTTTCATGTTGGCACTTGCCATTCCGCTCATTGTCACTTTGGCCATGAGAAAATGGAGAGAACGGAACACCCGACGAAAGCTGAAGGAAAGCGAAGGTAAAAGGGACAGAGGGAAAAAAAAGCCAAAGGAAAAATGGGCACAGAAAAAGAGGAAAGAATGGCCAATGAAACGGGCGGAACATTCAACAAAGCCATTCTGAACTCATTGCGCCATTTTGAGATGAACGATCACAACCCCAACCAAAATGAGGTGAGTTTGATAAAGAGGGGAGGGGGGGGGGGGTAGGGGGAGAAGACGCCGTGGGGGGGGGGGGACAGAAGACGCCGTGAGGGCAGGAATGCGATCTCGAAAGTCAAAAAGGGGGCGCCGATAAAAATGTCAATTTTTTTGTCAGAAAATTGAAAAAAACGAATAATAATCATAATATTGGGCATTTTGTAAAAAAATTTAAAAAATTTACAAAATTCCAAAATTGGTGGCAAAATGGTGGTCCGTTTCATTTGGAGTCCTAAGTGTTACTAAAATGGGTTGTCTACATCATTTTGGAGCGGCTCAACTTGGTGCCATGCGATATAACTTTTCTCAGAAACAAAAGAACTAAATATTCCTAGTATCATTAGATAATTTTCTAAATTTTAATTTTTCGAGCGTAACTTTTTTTAAACTGGATCAACTTTTAAACATTCGCACGACGCCAACGGGCGATTCCCCTAAAAAAATTCAAATCAAAAAAATCTTTTTAAAAAAGTCAATTTAATCAAAGAAATGCAAAAGTGGACAACTCCAAACAACAACAGAAAAAACAACATCTGCTGCTGTTGATCCAGTTGTGAATGCGGAAAATAAGCAGAAAAATGAGGAAAAGGAAGAAGAGGAAGAAAGAACAACGAAGACACTGTTGGAAAAGGAAGAGGGCAAAAAAACGGTCAGACGACGAGCGGGAAAGAGAGAGATAACAGGGGGGAGGAAAAGCACACAAAAGAAGAGAGAGAGAGAGGAAAAAGATGGATGGCGCAATAGAGAAAGGCATAGTGAGAGAGATGTGAGTAAGGAATAGATAGAGAGCGAGAGAGAGAGAGCGAGAGAGAGAGAGACAACCGGCGTTTGGCGCTTGTGGCAACTGGTCCGAATGTCGAACCACCAGAATATCGAATGACCCGAAAGTCAAAAGTCCGAAATTGGTTCGAAATTCGAATGAATCATAAGCATCCGATGGTTCGAATATTGACCTCTGAAACAGTGACGGGGAGGGAGGGAAAGCGAGAGAACAGAGAGAAGTGAGAGAGAAAGAGAGAGAGAGAGGGGAGAGAGGGGGGGGGGGAAGAGACAGGGAAAAAAATATTGAAAGGTTTATATTTATGAACAGAGAAAAGGACGGAAGAAATACAAAGACCCGGACCCGGAAACGGCAGAAGGGCTCAAAAAGCTAATAGAGAACGGACTTCACGGAAAGGTGAAGGAAATATTTCAAAATTATTCCTTAATTTTTGGAAAAAGGGAATTTTTGTTTTGCTTTAAGTTAGCGACTGCACAACTTAATGCCAAAACTCAACTTTTGGAAGAGCAAATGAGCGACGAGGACAGAGAAAAGGTTTTGAAAAGTAAGAAAAAAAATAAAAAATAAATTTAAAGGAGCGAAAGGCACGACAAAACCAATTGGAGGCCATTTTCAAAATGATTGAGTCGCAGAAGGAGAAGTTTGGCATCAATGACAAGGACGAATTGGTGGAACAGATGAAGATGTACTCGGTGTAAAAGAAAGAGGGAGACGAAAGACAAAAACGGAAGGAATGGAAGGGAAAAAGAGGGAGCGGAGCGAGAAAAGTGATCAGAGAGAAAAAGTCAGCGGAAAAGTGATCAGAGAGAAAAGTGATTAGAGAGAAAGTGACCAGCAGGAAAAGTATTTTATCAGTAAGTGATCAATGGTAAAGTAATTCTGAGAGGGGGGGGGGAAAGATGAATTCATTTTGAGCATAGGTGAGGTTACTATCATTCAGCAGCAGAAGTTTGAGTATAATACAGAAAATAAAAATAAGGACAAAGACCAGAAAAGAGGGATTGTGAAAAGTTTATGCTTTAATTGCTCTGTTTCTTCTCATTATTTTCACTATTTTTGGAAAAAAATAAATAAATTGCATTTCACTTTAATAGGATTATATTCTTCACATCTGTTGGTTGATATGTTGCCAATTATGAATTCATTATTTTTGCATTTCCGTATTAATTTCGAAAAGCTGCTGCCGCATTCATTTGTCGCTTCGTTCTTTGTCCCCATCCCTTTGTCCCACCATCCCATGTCTTTCCAAGTCCCTTTCCGCCGATTGTTTCCTCCAATCATTCTTTTCTTACGTCGGATCCGGTCCCACACCGACTCATCTCTCCTCCGCGCTCCGATCGGAGAGGATTCTCCCATTATTATTAGAGCCAATCTTGAGCTACGGGACGATAATATCCAACATTGTTTAACTCTCTTCCACTGTTTAGGGACAATTTGACTGACAGAACAGGGGAAATAGTAAAATGATATTGCTATTGTTGAGAAAGGTCTCTCTCTTCCGTCGAATTTCCTAATCGAATCGGATGACGTCATTCGATTTGCATATGGAGACCAATCCAATTCGAAATATCACAAAAGCAACCAAATTCAAATCGGTCGTCTCTTTGTTTTAGTAATATTTGTTTTTTTCAGGTGTACAAACAAATTAATTGTAAATAAAAAATAACATTTCCATAAAAAATACACGTAATAAATCGAATTTCCCCCTAGAAAAATGCTGCTTCTCATTTTTGTATGCTTTTCCTTCTCCAAATTATTCATTGCTTTATTTCCTTTTTTTTTGTTTGCCTTTCTGACGCAAAAACGCACATTTAACCAAACGATTTGCTTTAAACCCTTCGGAAAGATTTTGCAAGAGAAATAGGTGAAATAATGTAAAAAAAAAAGAAAAGATAATGTTCCGAGTAAATAACGTTCGAAAATTCAACAATTTGTTTTCCGATTATAAATAGAAATTTATTTTTCGATTGTTAAAACCAATCCAAAATTAGCTAATCTTTCTTTAAATTCAAGAAAACTCAGCAGTCAAAATACCAATTCATTAGAAAGAGAGTAACATTAAATTTATGCAAATTAATTCTTCCAAATCATCTCTTCAAAATGTGCCGGTCAATTCCGAATTTGAACTATTACTCCCCGTTTTATCGGCCCAACACTTAGCGAAATGTTCGGCAACGACGACGAATGGCACTGCCATTGGCGTGTTATCCAAAAAGTCGTCGTTGGCACTTTCTCTGCTTACTGTCACTGTGCTTTACCTTTTTTACTCTATTGAACTTCCATTGAGAATGAATTCGATGGACACTTATTGGACATTAATCGGGAATATTAGCAAAGAAAAAGTGAAAGACATCAAAAAATTAGTGAGACTTTTACCGAAATAATAAATAATTTAAAAAATATAATTAAGTTAAGTCAAATAGAAGGAAAAGAGAAGAACGAAGGTGGCACTCCCATTAACAGAAATGGCACTTCCATAAAAACTTCGGCAATTCTTCTTAAAAACATTAAAAGAGTTTGCTAAAGAGGGTCCATCATAATCATTTAAAAATGTGTCCTTATTGAGTTGCAGTTGCCAAAAGTGAGGCCCATTATCCTCGGGTGGAACAATTTTTTCGACAAACCCATCTATGAATTCCGCTATTTGAAGTGGGGCTTTAACAATTGCTCATTCAAATGTGTGTTCACTGAGGACAGACAATTGTAACGTTTTAATGAGCAAACAATTTGATTGTTCCAAAAATATTTTCAGTGAAGAATTGGCTTCGGTTGTAATGTTTCACGCAGGGCAAAGATTGGGCGAATTGCCGGAACAGCGGAGGCCCGAACAGGTGTTGCCCTGGGGTTTTGTTAAATGATATAATTCTGTTCTGTAATTTTAGCTGTTCACGATGGTGACACATGAAGTAAATAAACGAACACCCAATTAAACGTCTTCCTGAATTGATTTGCCAATTAATTAGTTTGATCAATGTTGATTGATCAGTGATTAGCATCTGACTGATCAAATGAATTAATACTTGACTAACTGATTAGTCAATTACCAGTCCTGATCAATGAATACCCATTGATTGATCAATTAATTATCGATTAGCAACTGATTAATCAATGAATTCATTTTTAACAACCTTTTGACCAATTAGTTACCATTTTGGTTGACCAATGCTTATAAATTTGCCAATTGATTGATAATTCATTAATTACCTCCAAAGTGTCCTCATCTGAGCTATTCCAACTTGGCCCATTTGCCCGACAATTACTTCAACGTGTCCATCACGTACCATAAAGACAGCACCATTTACATTCCATACGAAGAGTTCGATAGAATCACTCCGCAAACGCCGCAAGAAGAAATTTGGAGCGAAAACGAAGTGAGCGGCCGATTTGCACAGTTTATGAGAGAAGCAATTAAAAGGGAACACCCACTTGGTTTTGTATCCCCAATTTATTTTCCCAATAAATGACCTTCAGATTCTGCAACGACTTTCTTTGAAAAAGCGATTGGCACTTCAAATTGTGTCCAATTGCAACGCGCCCTCCGGGAGAGATGAGCTAACGGCACAGCTGCAGCAACTGATGCCGTTGGATGTGTTCGGCCGATGCAATCAAAGGCCGTGTGACAAGGAGAAGTGCTATCAGCAACAACTCGGTGAATCAAATAACATCAATATACTGCTTCAGCAGATCGATATGATTTCTTTTGGGCTAATTACGGGGGTAATCTTGGCCGTAATTACTTTTCGTCCCCGCGGGTGCTGCTTTTGGTCATTCCATTCCGCGCCTCCTCCCCTCCATCTCACCCCAGGCGCTGTCTTTATTTTTATTTTTTTTGAATGTGTTCGTTCAGAGTCAGTGGTTTAATGGGGGGATCATTTTTTACAAGTGCCGCCCCAGGCGCTGCCTTTGACTCCGTCTGCTGTTCCCTTCTGCACTGTTTTCACATTCTTTTCAGATTCCCACTTTTTCTACATGGCTTTTGAGAATTCGGTCTGCCCTCACTATGTTACGGAGAAATTTTGGAACTCTTTGCGCAGTTTGGTAGTGCCCGTGGTGCTGAATCGGTCGGTGCTGAAAAGTGTTGGCGTCCCGGACGATGCGTACATTTCGGCAGATGATTTTGACAGTGCCCAACAATTGGCGGATTATCTGAAGGCACTGCAAAAGGATACGGACAGATATTTGAGGTCAGCTGTTAGCAAACGCAAAACTGAAGTATTTTTTGGCATTTTAGTTATTTTAAATGGACCAAAAAGTATCGAAAACATTGGGACCACAACACAAAGCCAACGGCACTGTGCCAATTGTGCGAAATTGCGCACAAACAAACGCGGGAGGAGGACAAACACCGAATCTATACGGTCCAATTGGAAAGATTTTGGAGCGAAAAAAACTGTCGAAGGAATTTTGTACAGAACGAACTATTCAAAAAGAATCAGAATGGGGTCAAAAAAGTGGCCGAGCGGGAGCCTAATAAGAACGGACATAGGTAGGGGAAATCAGCGACAAAAACGGCATATTTGTCGGAAATTTTTCTAATTTGGATAATAAACTCCTTAATATAATTCAGAGATGTGATATCTGAGTATTTTTACTCATTTTGTGGTTTTTGGAAGGTCTATGAGTATTTATTTTAGAAATAGTATTTGAGGAGTTTACGTCTTTTGAGAAATTTTTGTGATTTTAAGATAAAAAGTAAAAAATGTGCTTGATTTTTTGAAAAATTAAGAATATTTGGCATAATGTTATCAATTTTTTCTTCAATTCTTAAGTATTTTTTCGTTTACAAGTACAATCCGTTTACCCCGTTTACAAATCAGACCCAAATTTTTATTGAGGTCTTTTGTGGTTTTTGGAAATTATAAATTCTTAAATTGGGTCATTTTTTGTTTTTTTAAATGAGTTTTTTCATGTCAAATGAGTACTTTTTTGTGTCCCAATGAATATTTTAAAAATTTTGAGATCACATCTCTGATATAATTGTTACTTTTAGTGGGGTTTGAATATCAATAGTTGTTTTTGCTTCGCCTACCGGCACAGCCGGACACCCACTCTTACATTTATTTTATATGTTTAATCCTTTCAAGAAAACTACTCAAACAATAAATTCGTACCATTTTTATATCGAGAATAAAGCGAGAAGTAAAATCAAAAAGCAGACAACCGATAACTGAACCAGAATATTTTTTAGAAAATGCAAGTTGTTTTGAAAGATGCTTGTAAAGTGATATCAGAAGAAATAGGCTTTTGGTATGAGCAGAATAAAAAGAAAAATCAGTGGCGGACACGAAAATTCAGCCCCGTCAATTTAAAAATTTAAGTAAGAGATCGTCAGAAAGACCGAACAAACAAATTCCCAAATCGGATGAAACTCCTCCAAGTTACGACATCACCATACATCGTTGACATCCACGACGGAAGGCAACGGAGCCGCAGAAGAGTTCTGCACGGTCGCGTCCTTTGGCTCTCCATTCGCTTCTCCGTCTTGAGCACGCGTACCAAGTGGCACCGAGTTAGCACCGGTGCCAGCCTCACGATCAGCAGCAACAGTTGCCACAGAATCAGCCTCGGGAACAGTTGTCGACTGGGCGAGAAAGCCAATCGGCACTGAATTAGCTCCGCTGGCTGCCTCCGATTCGTCGAGTGGCATTTTGCCTTCGGCCACCAATTTAAGCCAGTCCGGCACTTCCTGATCTTGAGTTTGAAGTCCCTATGGAAAATCAATTGTAAACCCAAAGAAATCAAAGCATGGATGCGGCCAGCGGTTTCTAGAAATACATCGAAAGCAAAAGGGATCCGAAACCGCCCGTTTCGAAAAAATCGAACCGATTTTCTCGTTTCAGTTCTATTTCAACCGCCGGCCCTAGGGCGAGACTGACTTCAACTAGTTCTTTTGCCAGCTCAACATCCTCTGAGAGGTCAAAAAAGGACGTAGACGCTCCTTCACGAATTCGGCCTGTGCGCCTGAACCAAACAGCATCAATTAGTCAAGCAAAAATGCAGTAAGTCATAGAAAATGTCGAATAACCCACCAACCAAACAAAGCAAAAGGGAAAGAATTGAATTACCCGATACGATGGACATAAGTAGTGTAGTCAATGGGCAGATCCATGTTGATGACCTGTGATATTTTGAAATGTTCCAATCTGATTGGTAATAGGCAAGGCCAAGCCCAGCAGACAAACATGGTCCAATTCCTTGAGATCAATTCCACGAGCACAGACATCAGTAGTGACGACCACTTGATAACGGCCGGCTCTAAAGTCATCCAAGGCCGCGTGTCGAAGCTTTTGCGGACGATCCCTGAAACTTTTTAATTCTGAAACCGAAAAAGCCCAACCACGCACCCATTGATGGTGGTTGAAGCCACTTTGTTGAGGTTCAAATACGTAGAGATGACATCGGCTGTGCGTTTCATTTTCACGAACACCATGGTCGGACGTATCTTTGGCTCGGGCTCATCAGCTAAAATGAATAATCTCCGGTAGGGGGGGGGGGGGGCTTAAAAAACCCTACGTTTCTCCGCTTTAAGTTCAGCACGTTCTTGCTCAAATAACTAAAAGAGAATGGTCGACATTTCATAAGCCCCTCTAAAGAAGTCTATTGTAAGGTAAAACCTTGAGCAGTTCGTGGTTCTTGGAGGAACGACTGACTCGGATGAACTTCTGGACAACCTTAACATTCGCGGAGACGGGCTTCTTGTTGGAAACGAAGAGCGCCGTGGGCTTTACCCACTCGTCAGCCCATTTTTGGACTTCAATCGGAAAGGTCGCGCTGAAGAGCAATGTCTGACGGTCCTCCACCTGAAGAGCAAGAGTATTCGGAATAGAAACTCAGCCAGGAGAAGGGTTTGATAAATTTACACAATATCCTATCGAGAGCAGCTCACTCCCTTCTTCGCGAGTGTTTTCTTTAGGAAAAAACATTTTGTTTTCTCTCAAAATTTCTAGTAAGTTTTTCAGATAAAGTCAATAAATAAAAACCTTATCAAGTTATCAATTTTTCGACAAAGAAAGGTGAGGGACGAAATGGAGTGCTCCCATTCCATCGTACTTACCTTGGGCCACCCGTCACACTTAGCAATTTGGCGCAAATCGCGTGCACTCTCATCTTCCAGCAATTGGTCCGCTTCATCCAAGACCAAAATCTTCATTTGTTCCAACAAAACCTGTGGCCAGAAAAAAACAACATTTGAAAGTGTTGCAAAATCCATTACCAATTCTTCTCTAAGCATATGTTTAAAGCGGCCAAGTGTTCCGATGAGAATATCACAGCCATTCGTAGAGATGTCCTTCAGGTTCTCGCGGAATTTGTACTTCCCATAAGAGCGTGAGACAGAAACATCACATCCTGAATGATTAGACACTTACGATTACAACATTTCTACGTAAAGAAAAGAAATAGGATATGAATGAAATAAAAATACCAATAACGACGCACACTCACCGTCTGCCAATTTCAGCGCCTGTTCGTACAGTTGGATTACCATTTCCCGAGTCGGCTCAATGATTAGCGCATAAGGGCAAACGCGCTTGGACGTGAATTCGCCGTTCTTCTTCTTGACCATAATTGTATTGACAATTGGCAACAAAAAGGCAGCGCTTTTCCCACTGCCCGTCTCCGCATGTCCTTTGATGTCATGGCCTTAAAATTGTGGGTGAAAAGGGATATCAATGACACCCAAACAGACCATCCATTATAAGTGGGATGGTGCGAGATTGGATTTTTCGCGGTAATGTGTAGCCCGAACGTTCGATGTTTTTGATGAGCTTCTCTTCAAAGCCCGCTTCCTTCCAGTTGCTGAAGAGCAACGACAATAATAACAGCATAAAAGCAAAGCCGGACACTTACTCCAAAGTCTGTTGACAGTCCCCACTGTTGGTTCCGGTAATCTCCACCTCATCGTCATCCTCGCGAATGTCCAGATATTTGTCTTTCACCTTCAAATCATCGCCAAAAATCTCATCGATGGAGCGAGTGTTTGGGATGTAAGCCTCAGCACGCGCACGTTCTTCGTCCGCTAGAATTGCGAGTTATGCCCAACCCATGTCATTTATCTAACTTACTGGAAAATTTTGCACGTTCTTCACCGTCGGAGCGAAAACCACCAAAAAACCCGAAATCTGAAAACACACCAACATTTGAAAAAGCGAGAAAATTATCACAAGATAACTAGTTAAAACAATAGGGGTATTCCCTGCCGTGAAGCCTCATCCCAAAGTTAAAATGCAAATTAATTTAGAGAATAAATGCTTACTGTTGTTCTCTCGTCTAGGCCCACGATCTTCGCCACCAAACCGATTAGTTCCACCATCACTCCTAAACCAAATTAAAAGTTTAGGCAAAAGATACACAAAGTATTAGTGAATGTATCAGAAAAGGTTATGACTAATTTAAAATTTGTTTTTTCTCCCATTATATAGTCCAATGTGCAAAATAGAATCTCTAGAAAGTAGAAAAATTTTCGTCCCGCACTCTATTTTTGGCACATATTTCGTTTTTATGATGAAGTGTGCAGCGTACCTATCGGCTGAAAAGGTGCCAAAACCTCTGCCGGCTCCACCTCTACCGCCAAAGGATGATGACCCAGTGCCAAAATTTCTACCGCCACGACCAAACGATGAAGTGCCATTTTGCTGCTGACCGTTTCCACCACTGTCATCACCACTTGGAGTCGATGGGCCTCGACCTCTACCTAATCCACCTCTGCCACCACGACCAAATGATGAAGTCCCATTTTCCTGTTGGCCGGTTCCATTGTCACCCCCACTTGGAGTCGATGTGCCTCCCCGACCTCTGCCGCCAAATCCTCCACTGCAATTACTTCAAATAATGTTTAGGCATCTGAGCCACCCAGTCGGGAAACGACGGACGTACTTGTTTTCTTAACTAACTAATTAAATGATTTTCAATCTTTGAATTCATACAAAAAGTCTAACTGATAAAAGAGCAGAATAAGACAATATATTTGTAAAAGTAATGGCTAGAATATTATCTCTTTGGATTGCTACAAAATTTAAGCTAAGAAAGAAAAAAAATCAAACTCATGACTGGGTGACTGATTGGACGCCTACATGACGATGATTCAAAGCAGACCTTTCGGCTGAAAAGGTGCCAAAATCTCTGCCATCTCCACCTCTAGCGCCAAAAGATGACGCTCCTGTACCGACACCTCTGCCACCACGACCAAACGATGTAGTTGTCCCATTTTCCTGTTTGCCTTCATTGTCACCACTTGGGGCTGATGCCCCTCGACCTCCGCCAAATCCACCTCTGGCACCACCACCACGACCACCAAATGACATTAATGAAAGAAAGAAAAATTTGTCGGGCTGAAAAGTCGAATGTCGTTTTGCCGAATTCAGTAAACAGCAAAAAATGGCGCTATATGTATGAAAAGTGACTTTTTCGAAAAACGCAAAAAAGGCATTTAAGGCAGGAAAATCACGAAGGCAACAAAAAAAAAAAAAGGCATTATAAAAGTCATCATAGAAGCTTCAAACCAAGTGGAAAATGCGTTCTTTATGCTTAATATATCGGAACTAGTGCGCAGAAAAAGAAAGTAATTGCCTCAAAAGCTCAAAACGGTTGCCTTAAAGAAAATTGGAAAACATACCCCTAAAAATTGACCTTTCAAGTTTTAAAAAGTATACCTCTAAGAATGGAAAACCTCAAAAATTTGCACCCTTAAATTTAAAATTTTTATCCAAGTTTGTCGTGGCATTACGTTATTAAGTAATTTTTTTAAATAAAAGAAAAACTTTGACAAAAACTCCATGACTCATTTTTTATCATTTCGTCCGCACAAAAACCCAATGTCGAATTAAAGAAATCGAAAAGATAAGAAAATTATAAAATTTTTTGAGAATTTGGATAAAAATTTTAAATTTAAGGGTGCAAATTTTGAGTTTTTCCATTCTTAGAGGTATACTTTTTAAAACTTGAAAGGTCAATTTTTAGGGGTATGTTTTCCAATTTTCTTTAAGGCAACCGTTTTGAGCTTTTGAGGCAATTACTTTCTTTTTCTGCGCACTAGTTCCGATATATTAAGCATAAAGAACGCATTTTCCACTTGGTTTGAAGCTTCTATGATGACTTTTATAATGCCTTTTTTTTTTTTTGTTGCCTTCGTGATTTTCCTGCCTTAAATGCCTTTTTTGCGTTTTTCGAAAAAGTCACTTTTCATACATATAGCGCCATTTTTTGCTGTTTACTGAATTCGGCAAAACGACATTCGACTTTTCAGCCCGACAAATTTTTCTTTCTTTCATTAATGTCATTTGGTGGTCGTGGTGGTGGTGCCAGAGGTGGATTTGGCGGAGGTCGAGGGGCATCAGCCCCAAGTGGTGACAATGAAGGCAAACAGGAAAATGGGACAACTACATCGTTTGGTCGTGGTGGCAGAGGTGTCGGTACAGGAGCGTCATCTTTTGGCGCTAGAGGTGGAGATGGCAGAGATTTTGGCACCTTTTCAGCCGAAAGGTCTGCTTTGAATCATCGTCATGTAGGCGTCCAATCAGTCACCCAGTCATGAGTTTGATTTTTTTTCTTTCTTAGCTTAAATTTTGTAGCAATCCAAAGAGATAATATTCTAGCCATTACTTTTACAAATATATTGTCTTATTCTGCTCTTTTATCAGTTAGACTTTTTGTATGAATTCAAAGATTGAAAATCATTTAATTAGTTAGTTAAGAAAACAAGTACGTCCGTCGTTTCCCGACTGGGTGGCTCAGATGCCTAAACATTATTTGAAGTAATTGCAGTGGAGGATTTGGCGGCAGAGGTCGGGGAGGCACATCGACTCCAAGTGGGGGTGACAATGGAACCGGCCAACAGGAAAATGGGACTTCATCATTTGGTCGTGGTGGCAGAGGTGGATTAGGTAGAGGTCGAGGCCCATCGACTCCAAGTGGTGATGACAGTGGTGGAAACGGTCAGCAGCAAAATGGCACTTCATCGTTTGGTCGTGGCGGTAGAAATTTTGGCACTGGGTCATCATCCTTTGGCGGTAGAGGTGGAGCCGGCAGAGGTTTTGGCACCTTTTCAGCCGATAGGTACGCTGCACACTTCATCATAAAAACGAAATATGTGCCAAAAATAGAGTGCGGGACGAAAATTTTTCTACTTTCTAGAGATTCTATTTTGCACATTGGACTATATAATGGGAGAAAAAACAAATTTTAAATTAGTCATAACCTTTTCTGATACATTCACTAATACTTTGTGTATCTTTTGCCTAAACTTTTAATTTGGTTTAGGAGTGATGGTGGAACTAATCGGTTTGGTGGCGAAGATCGTGGGCCTAGACGAGAGAACAACAGTAAGCATTTATTCTCTAAATTAATTTGCATTTTAACTTTGGGATGAGGCTTCACGGCAGGGAATACCCCTATTGTTTTAACTAGTTATCTTGTGATAATTTTCTCGCTTTTTCAAATGTTGGTGTGTTTTCAGATTTCGGGTTTTTTGGTGGTTTTCGCTCCGACGGTGAAGAACGTGCAAAATTTTCCAGTAAGTTAGATAAATGACATGGGTTGGGCATAACTCGCAATTCTAGCGGACGAAGAACGTGCGCGTGCTGAGGCTTACATCCCAAACACTCGCTCCATCGATGAGATTTTTGGCGATGATTTGAAGGTGAAAGACAAATATCTGGACATTCGCGAGGATGACGATGAGGTGGAGATTACCGGAACCAACAGTGGGGACTGTCAACAGACTTTGGAGTAAGTGTCCGGCTTTGCTTTTATGCTGTTATTATTGTCGTTGCTCTTCAGCAACTGGAAGGAAGCGGGCTTTGAAGAGAAGCTCATCAAAAACATCGAACGTTCGGGCTACACATTACCGCGAAAAATCCAATCTCGCACCATCCCACTTATAATGGATGGTCTGTTTGGGTGTCATTGATATCCCTTTTCACCCACAATTTTAAGGCCATGACATCAAAGGACATGCGGAGACGGGCAGTGGGAAAAGCGCTGCCTTTTTGTTGCCAATTGTCAATACAATTATGGTCAAGAAGAAGAACGGCGAATTCACGTCCAAGCGCGTTTGCCCTTATGCGCTAATCATTGAGCCGACTCGGGAAATGGTAATCCAACTGTACGAACAGGCGCTGAAATTGGCAGACGGTGAGTGTGCGTCGTTATTGGTATTTTTATTTCATTCATATCCTATTTCTTTTCTTTACGTAGAAATGTTGTAATCGTAAGTGTCTAATCATTCAGGATGTGATGTTTCTGTCTCACGCTCTTATGGGAAGTACAAATTCCGCGAGAACCTGAAGGACATCTCTACGAATGGCTGTGATATTCTCATCGGAACACTTGGCCGCTTTAAACATATGCTTAGAGAAGAATTGGTAATGGATTTTGCAACACTTTCAAATGTTGTTTTTTTCTGGCCACAGGTTTTGTTGGAACAAATGAAGATTTTGGTCTTGGATGAAGCGGACCAATTGCTGGAAGATGAGAGTGCACGCGATTTGCGCCAAATTGCTAAGTGTGACGGGTGGCCCAAGGTAAGTACGATGGAATGGGAGCACTCCATTTCGTCCCTCACCTTTCTTTGTCGAAAAATTGATAACTTGATAAGGTTTTTATTTATTGACTCTATCTGAAAAACTTACTAGAAATTTTGACAGAAAACAAAATGTTTTTTCCTAAAGAAAACACTCGCGGAGAAGGGAGTGAGCTGCTCTCGATGGGATTTTGTCAAACCCTTCTCCTGGCTGTGTTTCTATTCCGAATACTCTTGCTCTTCAGGTGGAGGACCGTCAGACATTGCTCTTCAGCGCGACCTTTCCGATTGAAGTCCAAAAATGGGCTGACGAGTGGGTAAAGCCCACGGCGCTCTTCGTTTCCAACAAGAAGCCCGTCTCCGCGAATGTTAAGGTTGTCCAGAAGTTCATCCGAGTCAGTCGTTCCTCCAAGAACCACGAACTGCTCAAGGTTTTACCTTACAATAGACTTCTTTAGAGGGGCTTATGAAATGTCGACCATTCTCTTTTAGTTATTTGAGCAAGAACGTGCTGAACTTAAAGCGGAGAAACGTAGGGTTTTTTAAGCCCCCCCCCCCCTACCGGAGATTATTCATTTTAGCTGATGAGCCCGAGCCAAAGATACGTCCGACCATGGTGTTCGTGAAAATGAAACGCACAGCCGATGTCATCTCTACGTATTTGAACCTCAACAAAGTGGCTTCAACCACCATCAATGGGTGCGTGGTTGGGCTTTTTCGGTTTCAGAATTAAAAAGTTTCAGGGATCGTCCGCAAAAGCTTCGACACGCGGCCTTGGATGACTTTAGAGCCGGCCGTTATCAAGTGGTCGTCACTACTGATGTCTGTGCTCGTGGAATTGATCTCAAGGAATTGGACCATGTTTGTCTGCTGGGCTTGGCCTTGCCTATTACCAATCAGATTGGAACATTTCAAAATATCACAGGTCATCAACATGGATCTGCCCATTGACTACACTACTTATGTCCATCGTATCGGGTAATTCAATTCTTTCCCTTTTGCTTTGTTTGGTTGGTGGGTTATTCGACATTTTCTATGACTTACTGCATTTTTGCTTGACTAATTGATGCTGTTTGGTTCAGGCGCACAGGCCGAATTCGTGAAGGAGCGTCTACGTCCTTTTTTGATCTCTCAGAGGATGTTGAGCTGGCAAAAGAACTAGTTGAAGTCAGTCTCGCCCTAGGGCCGGCGGTGGAAATAGATCTGAAACGAGAAAATCGGTTCGATTTTCTCGAAACGGGCGGTTTCGGACGCCTTTGCTTTCGATGTATTTCTAGAAACCGCTGGCCGCATCCATGCTTTGATTTCTTTGGGTTTACAATTGATTTTCCATAGGGACTTCAAACTCAAGATCAGGAAGTGCCGGACTGGCTTAAATTGGTGGCCGAAGGCAAAATGCCACTGGACGAATCGGAGGCAGCCAGCGGAGCTAATTCAGTGCCGATTGGCTTTCTCGCCCAGTCGACAACTGTTCCCGAGGCTGATTCTGTGTCAACTGTTGCTGCTGCTCCTTCTGCTGATCGTGAGGCTGGCACCGGTGCTAACTCGGTGCCACTTGGTACGCGTGCTCAAGACGGAGAAGCGAATGGAGAGCCAAAGGACGCGACCGTGCAGAACTCTTCTGCGGCTCCGTTGCCTTCCGCTGGGGATCTCAACGATGTCTGGTGATGTCGTAACTTGGAGGAGTTTCATCCGATTTGGGAATTTTGTTTGTTCGGTCTTTTTGACGATCTCTTTCACTTTATTTAGACAGCACAAGTAGCCTTATTCGTTTAGCTTTTCCGTTTAATAATTTATTACCGCATATCACTTATATTACCAACAGATTTTTTGACCTTCTTTATTCGGAGTATTGTCTTTGGTTTCAATTTGTTGATAAATTTTTTGTTCCTAGCTGAGTTCTTTTATTTGTGTCTTCCACTGTAGTTCCAGCCATAAGAATGGCAAGAATATAACCTAACATATTAAATTTGAATTGCATAATTAAAACCAAACATAACCCCAACATTATGCCTTGCCCATTGTCTTTCCGACGCCATTTGTCAATTTGCGTCCTTTTAATCTTCGCCTCCTTTTTACCATTATTTATGTTCTGTTTCGGATTATCCTTTGCTTCCGTTTGTTTCTTTTTCCCATTTGAATGTTTTTGCCCCTCCCCCAAATGATTCTTTCGGCAAGTGCCTTCCATTCGTTGTCCGTTCTCGGCACCTTCCCCTTTTCACCTTTGACCGGCACTTCCCACTGCTGCCGCTGGGTCAAGTTGTTCGACTTCAGAGGGTCGTTGCGCAATGTTTTGCCCTTTGACGAACCCCAAGAGAATAATCTTAAGAAAAAAACACGGATTTTTTTTTCGTTTTTCATTCAAACAAAAAAGTTAAAGATATAAAAATTCATTTGTCTTTTTCATCAATTCCGATCGCGCTAAAAGCAAGGTTTGCATTAGAAAGTGTTGTTTAACATAATTTATTTGAGAAGCCCAAATAATTATAAAACAAAAGAAAGAACGAAAATATCGCGCCAGCAGACCTCTTTCCCTGAGTTCAAAGCAAAATAAATAAATAAAAATAATTTACCTATCACAAATTTTCCGATTGCGCTAAAAGCAGGGTTGGCATTAATGATCGTTTAGCATAATTTATTTGAAAAGCCTATGAGGCTAATTTTCAAAAAGAGGATTTAATATAAAAAGTCTTTTAATTTATCTCAAATAATTATAAAGCAAAAGAAAGAACGAAAATAATAGGCGCGCCAGCAGACCTCTTTCCCTGATTTCAAAGCATATCGATGATATTTTTACCTAAAAATCAAAAGTTCGTCTCCTTAAGAATGCGATTAAGGAAAATTAAAAATTAATTTAATCATTTTTTTGTTGTTAAATAAAATTTTTAACGAAGCTGATATAGTGAAGAGAAATTTCACACAGAGTAGATTAATGGGATCAATGGAGGAGATGAGTATCGGGCAAAGTGGGGTTTTCCCCTCAAAAGCCCGGTGGGGGTCAACTGGGCGCTACCAAGTGGGCGCCACCAACTGGGCGCCACCAACTGGGCGCCAACTCAACTGGGCGCCACCAACTGGGCGCCAGCCCAACTGGGCGCCAATTCAACTGGGCGCCAAGCCCAACTGGGCGCCAAGCCCAAAAATTCATAAATTAAAAAACTGTAGTCAAAATTTCAAACCTCCTCTTTTCGAGAAAGAGACAAAGCAAACATAAATTGTGACGCTCTTTATTTTTTATAAATTGCAATAATCAATCTACTGATTCATTCGGTAATTCCGCGAAATGCCCGTCAAAAATTCCATAATATTCAGTGGGCTAAAATTGCGGACTCGGCGCTGAATTTGTCGAAAACATAAAGATGACCATTAAATTCAATTTTTTTCTGATTGCGCTGAGTTAAAACATAGCCATTGCAAAAATTTAATCGATCTAAAATAAGCGCAAATATTTTTAAGCTCATTAAAATGTGTCACAATAGAAAAAGAAAACTATGAAAGCAATAGAAGAATGCAATTGTATCATAAAAACGCAATAACTTTTTTAATTTATGAATTTTTGGGCTTGGCGCCCAGTTGGGCTTGGCGCCCAGTTGAATTGGCGCCCAGTTGGGCTGGCGCCCAGTTGGTGGCGCCCAGTTGAGTTGGCGCCCAGTTGGTGGCGCCCAGTTGGTGGCGCCCACTTGGTGGCGCCCAGTTGACCCGGTCCGCAAAAGCCCCCCCCCCTCCCTTCCAGCTCTATCATATATTCAAAAAAATTTCTTAAATAGTGAGTGCTTTTTGGCTGCTAAATGATACAATTGACTTTTTATTTCTGTATAGTTTGTGTCTTTCTAGAGTTCTACGTATTTAAAAAATAAATATAATAATTTACTAAACGATTGAATAACACAAAAAGGTATTATTTCAAAACTGCAAAAAAAATTCAAATTAATGTAATTTCATTTATAACTTTTTTATAGTTAGCAAATTATTTGACTTTTGTATAATTAATAGAGGAGCTCTTGAAAAGCTTTCGAATCATACCAAATTTACAAAATTTGGTCAAGTTGGAAAAAAATATATGCTGTTCTAAAAAAAGGCTCAGACGGAACTGATGAGCCACTTCGCCTTTTCAACCTCCCCTTCTTCTCTCCGCTACCGTATCCACCCATTTGTCCCGAATACCGTACTCCTTCCCCTTCCAACCGTCTCTGTTTTGCCGCAGGCAATTAACAGAAAAAAGTGATGGGCGGGGGAGAGAGACCGTGACGAGTCGTTACAAAAAAAGTGCAATAATGGTCATTACAAAAAAAAATGCAATGATGGTCATTACAAAAAAAAGTGCAATAAAAGGTACAGTACTTCGCGTGACAAAGATTAATTATTTAAAACGGACAACCATTTTTAATTGTTGGCTAAATCATTTAGAATTTATTTATTTAATCATCAGCGATTTTTTTTATTGACATTTCCATAGCAAAAAAAAAAAAATTTAAAAAATATGTGATGTCTTTTAACGGTCATGTTTTATAATAATTAAGTATGTTTATTCAAACATCGATTTTGTCCTTTTTTTAACAATCAACCACATCAACGCGATGTCCAGCTTAGACAGCATGAAGCAAAAGTATGGCATCTTTTGAAATTTTTTGACAGCATCACTTTACGCTTAACGGCCATAGTTTAAATACTACATACTAATTGTAAAATAAAACGCTCACAAATAGCATAATTCATCCAAGTCTGTGTTTTTCGTTAATGCTCCAACCATATCAAATAAAAATTCCTTGTTCGTCATTTTGGCCCACTGAAAACTCATGGATATGCAGATAAAAACGAGTTGGAAACATGTCTGCAATGAGTTAAGCCTTTTCTTGAACCGCAATTATTCATTTCAAATACCCAAAATAGTTGAAATTTAAATAATTAATCTTTGTCACGCAAAGTACTGTACTTTTAATTATTGCACCTTTTTTTGTAATGACCATTATAGCCCTTTTTTTGGTAATGACCATTATTGCACTTTTTTTTTTGTAATGACGTAGCACCGGAGAGACTGACCGACTGCCGAAGGGCAGAGGCTGTTGCCACTTTTGCTGAGACCATTAGACACTTTCATTAATTCAGTCATTCATTGGTTGACGGTTTTAGTGGCACAAATGTGTTTTTCAAATTCGTAATTTCCTTCTGCTGCCAATTGATTATTCTGTTTTTATTTTTATTTTCCCGAATGTTTACGAATAAAGTGCCCCTTTTATTTTTGAAAATTGAAATTTCAAGAATATTTAATTTACTCAAAATTCACTTTCTTTTCTTTTTTTATCTGATGCTTTTTTTGCAATAAAATTTAAAAAATCGCTGCGCTGAAAATTTGGTCGTAAAATGAAATGGAATTCAAAAATATTTATTATCAAATTTGTTCGATTGGTTTTACTTCTGTCATTTTTTGGTGCTTTTGACGTTCGACTTCGTTTTGCCGCTCTTTCGTCCAATTTTATCCCAAAATTTCCCCAATAACGATGCCTCGTCAATTCCAATTAGTGTCTTTTTTTTCCCTTTCCTTTTTCACCAATGTGCCAATTGAATTGCCGTCTTTCCTTTTGGTCCTTTCGACTGACAATGCATTTTTTTCTTCTGTCGTTTCATCATAAAAGTCAAAAGAACGAATTTAAAAATCAAAAGGCTTTTCCGATCGAATGGCTTTTTTGTGTCCGTTGTCGTCTTTCTTAAAAAGCAAAAGGCCGGCTGGCAGAAAATATGTCGCAGTGCCATCGTTCATCGAACAAAGGGACAAATTCTCCGAGCGCCATTTCTGAGAAGGAAGCGACGCCAACGGGGGAAATTTGTTGGGAACGGCACAAATGGCGCCCAAATCGTACGGAGGGGCAGCGGAAGGGGCGAAGGGGGAGAGAGGAGTCAGCTCTTTGACTCGGTTACTTTTTCCTCACCTTTCACTGAACCAACCAGCCTCCTCCTCTCCCATTCCCTTGTCCCCTCGATGCCTTCTTCTCCCCCCCCCCCCCCTTCTCCGTTTTGGCATTCTTTCCTCCGGCATTCCCATTCATTTGCAGTGTATTAACTAACCATTGGGCGCCAAAATTCGAAGATGGAAACGGCGATATGCCTACTGCGCCCCTCCGATCGAACTCGTCCAGCCGATTAACTCACCGGGCATCATCTCCGTCCCTCCCCCGCCCCCCACTCACCTCTCCCGCCCCCCCCCCCCCCTCCCCCATTCATTCGCGCTCCGTTCGCTTTTCTCCACCTTTCCAATCGAACCCATCGTAAAATGAGCAGATTTAAGGTGAAATGGCACTCATTCATCACTCACTGTTCCCTCATGCCACCCTTCCTTAACTCTCATCCCCTCTCCCCCTCTCTCCTCCCTCTCATCCCCTCTCCCCCTCTCTCCCCCTCTCTCCTCCCTCTCATCCCCTCTCCCCCTCTCTCCCCCTCTCTCCTCCCTCTCATCCCCTCTCTCCTCCCTCTTCTCCCCTTCTTTCCCTTCCCTCTCCTCCCCTTCTTCTCACCATCTCTCCTCTATTATTGGATTCAATAAATTCAAATTTCATTGGCTCAAAATTGCGATTATGCAAATTTAGGGACCGTTGTTGCGTTCGATTAGCGCGCAAGTAAAAAGACAAATAAATTTGACGCATTCATTCTTTTTGATTGCTCATTTCGTTGTTTTTTCTTTTCTTTTCTTAAATTACCCCAAACTTTTCGCTGTTTCTTTTTTTCTGATTTTCTTTTTTTGCCATTTATTCACTTTTCTCGCCCTTCTCACATTGCATTTGACCTCACAAAGGTGCATAATTCTGTTCGGTCCTTCCCCTGCCCCGCTTCTGTTCCTTGCCAATGCTTTCACTTCTTTCCTTCCATCAATCATTCGTCCCCTCTCTGTCCCCTCAGATCACTTCTCTTTCCCATCCCAAAACAATTTCGTCTTTTCTGTCATTTTTGCGGACATTGTGCAATTCGGCAGACACCTGACATGAGCATATTTCGCGGGGGGGGGGGACTTCCGTCACCGTCCGTCCGTCCGATTGGTATCTTCGGCTGTTGCTTTCTCACGGCACTCTTAGCTCTAATTTATGGATCGTTTTGGCATCCAAAGGAAATTGATTTTATTTTTATGATTGGTGTTTTTCGTCAATTTTCTGTCTTTCTCTTTTGTGCCACTAAATTTAAAATTAATGAAAATTTTTCATTTGTCACTCTTCGGCAATTTAATGTTAATAATAATAATAGTAATAATAATAATAATAATAATAATAATAATTATTATTATTATTATTACTATTATTATTCCCCAATAAGTCATCAATCCGTCCGTTCCTTTCCCTCATCCAAAATTCGCGGATGATAACCAATGGAAGGGATTGGGCAACTGAGCAGAGATAAGCGCAATGATCATTATGCAAGAAGATCAGCAGCAGATGGATACCCCTTGGGGGGGGGGGGGGGAGCATTGGCGGTAGCGAATGGGACAATGAAAAAAAGAAGGGGAGGGAGGGAGGGTATTGCTGAGGGCGAAAACCGACGCCAACATTCCCCTCCCCCCTCTTGGATGAAAGGGAGGGGAAGGGAGCGACGGACGGCCGCCGGTGGTGTCTACGGCACGGCACATTCGCTCACCCGCAAGCCAACGGCACAAAAGAGGCCGGGGCGCAGGGCGTATGTTTCTAATGCATTTGCACGCTCTTTCCATTGCTCTACTGCTCACACATTCTCTCTTTTCCTCTCTCTCTCTCTCTTCCTCCTATCTCTCTCTTGTTCTATATGCTCTTTCGGTCCCTTCCCGATGGTCATTCGCATTTGCCTTTCCCTCCCCTCCGGCGACTACCATTGGCGCCATTCCCTACCCCACCGCCCCACCCCCACTACCCTTCCGCCGAACAGACGCCCCATTTTCCCTCATTTCTTCTCCCTTGTGCTGTGGTGTTCTTTTGAACCGAGCAAATTTTGCCCCGGGCACTGTACCGAACTATTCGCACTTTCCTTTTAATTATTAACAATTAATTGACCTTTTGAATTACACTTCAAAGAAATTAATCCGAAATATGCAATTTATAAAATTAATCCGAAATATCCAATTATATAATCCAAAAAACGGTCTTTCCATTTTAATACAAATGAATTTGTGAAAAGCCAAGCTCTGTCAGTTCAACTCCACATTTAAAAGTCCATTCTTCCCCGTCTGTCCAGCTGTTGTCCTTCCCATCATTTGTCCTCTTTTTTCACCCCCCCCCCCCCGCTCCCTCCCTCGCCCCTCGCCCCCCCCCGTCCTTTCGAACTCTCTGCGGATGTATCCCATCAAAAAGTTTTTTTGGGTTTTGCTCTTCTTTGCTCCCTCCCCCCTCTCCCTCCCTTTCCATTCTTCAAACATTTGTCCGCTTTTTCGCGCGTCCTTTCCCGAGATCTTTCTCTTTTTCCTCTCCTTCGCTTGCCAATTTGCTCGTCATCAACCTTTTATGTCCAGCGAAGGGATGCACCTTCTCCCTCCTTCTCTTCCCTCCCTCGCCTCTCATATTACCCAATGTTCTTCCTCATTCCCTCTGATTCTGCTGCTGATCAACCCTCGTTCCGTTCCCTCCTTCCCCCCCCTCCTCCCTTTCCCTCCTTTCCTTTCCGTCAATCCATCATCCCCCAATAATCCTAAATGCATAATTTAACGCTAAATGATATTATTTGGTAAAAAAAAATAAATAAAATATATATATATAACATATATTTAGGTTTTGTTCAAGTTAAATGGACGGTGAAAATGTTTATGTCGACGTTTGCGGAGAAGAAGACGAAGAAAACAAAGAAAATGGCATTATTTGGAATGGGGGGACAGTGCCAATGCTCAAAATAAAATTGAAAGAAATGCAAAAACAAAGCAAAACAGCACGGGAAGTTGAAGAGAACAACGAAGAGGAGGACAGCGAGGAGGAGGGAGAGGAGGAGGGCGATGGGCCGAGAACATCCCTCGGGGGTATGGCCGGGGACGGCGAAGGACGGCACGAAAAGGGCGGCACGGCAAAGCGCAGGGGGGGCGCACCGCGCAAGGAAAAGTCACTTGGCCGACTGTGCAATCGCTTTTTGGAACGAATGGGAGAGGTAAACACAACAAAAAAGGGAATAGAAAAACAATGGAATATATCGCACAAATCAAAGGAATCGCGCGATGGCCGCGACATTCACTTGGAAAGCGTTGCGAGAAAAATGAGCGTGGAAAAAAGGCGCATTTATGACATTGTCAATGTGATGGAGGCGCTGGAAGCAATGAGCAAAACGAACAAATCGTTTTACCGGTGGCACGGCCTCGGGCAATTGCCGAAACTGATCCATTCTCTGCAGAGGCGAGTGTTTGATTTTGGCATTTGATCAAAAACGGATTTTAGTGAGGCATTGCAAAGCAATTTGCCGCAACGAGTGGACGAAGTGGCAAAGAAAATGTGCACTTTTGTGGAACTGTCCAATTCATTGTCAACAGTCGCTGAAAATGCGGGGAAAAACGGTGCATTTGGCAGGAACAGCCCATTGGAAAATGACGCAACTGAGTTGAACTGCTCCGAGTTGACCAACAGCGAACAGGACGAGAGCAGTAGCAGCACAAGGGACAGATGCGGCAAAAACTCATTGGCACAATTGTGTCGCCGTTTTCTGATGGTATTGCTGAGCAAGGCGAGTTGTGCGGATGGGGAACAGTGATCAGAGGAGCCGGGATTAACCTAAGATGCTTTAGAAAAGTCGGAAGGTGAGCCTGGACGTGACCAGCACTGTGCTGATCAAAGTCTGTCAAGGATTATTTTCGATGTTTAATTTTAAAATGCTTTTCCTTACAGAACCCGGACAGAGACGGTTTTGAACCACCGCCGCGCAGCAAATGCCGTCGTCTTTATGACATTGCCAATGTGCTGGTGGCAATGCGACTTATCCTCAAAAAACATGCCCTATTTGGCACCAAAAAGATCCCACTCTTCGAATACTGTGGGCCCGAACCTGACGGTAAGTAAATGGAAAAGAAAGGAAGTCGAAAGAAAGTCAAATTGACATTGAATGGCAAATTAACCGCACAATTTACAGCCGATCCCGCCGCAGGGCACCTTCGGATGTTGGAATTTCTTCAGCGCAGCGGACTCACAAAAGTAGCAGCCGAATCGGTGAAAGTGGCGGAGGAGGACAAACACAAAATAAAAACGAATGATCAGAAAAAAGAAGAGAGCGCAAGTCGAAAAAGGAAAGGGTAATAAAATTAAAAGGGAATCCCACGAAAAAAATAAATAAATAAATTATTTTTAGAGATTTTATTGCGCAGACAAAAATCAAAAAAGAGGTTGACGACTCCCAAACAGAAGAGAAAAGTGCCAAAAAAACAAAAGTTGAAGAGCCAACAGCAAAAACAAACTCCGCGCCATTGAAAATCAGTCAAAAAAGTGAAGGGCAATTGCCAAGGCCAAAGCCAATGGTAAATGAGAGGACGAAGCATTGGCAAATCCATCCGACCCCTCCCTTTTCAGTTGCCCACTTTTCCGATTGGCCGTTTCGAGCCGTCGCCAATTGCCTCTTCATCGAATGCCTTCTTCTGCCCCCTTCGGCCACAGCAACACAACTTGGTCACCCTTTTTTTCTGATTGCTCCTCCAATTGCCCTTTTCTTCTTTTAGTCCTTTTGGCCCCCTCCTTCGGCACTGATCACTTCGCTGATCAGTCGGCACCCGCCTCCTCAGCCGCCCTCTTCTGATCAGCTTCTTCCTCTTCATCCGCCTCTTCTTACACCACAGCATTTCCCCCAATTTTCATCCGCTTCGTTCCCCTCTTTTCCCGCGCCGCCCACTAAAATTGACAATGTCTCCCCAATGCCAAAAATGCGCCATTCGGTCCAGTCCATTTTGGGCGTTTCTCAAAAAGGCAATTGCTTTTTTTGACCATTAATTCATATTACATATTCGAATGCCTTTTGTCTTTTCAGAGAATATTGGCAAAATGTCTTCGGCTGTGCCAAATTCGAACGTGCTCAAAGGAAATGCCAACGGCGGGTCATCGAATATTTCCCGGCCACTTCATCAAAACACTCTCTCCTCTTCGCCCAAAGCATTCAAACCCGTACTTCAGCAGCGACAAAACATCAACAATTTCTGATGGTATTTTGTGCCATTCATTCTCTGCTGACCCTTCCCTTTTCCCTTCGGAGTTGGCATCACAATTCCCCGTTTTCCCTCACCCCTTTCTCCCTTCCTCCTCCCCTTACATTAGCCCCCCCCCCTCCCCTCCTGCTTCCCTCTTCTTCCATCCCCTCCTTTCCGTCCCCCCCCCTCCCTTCTCCCTCCCCTCCTTTCCCCTCCTTCCCATTGGGTGTCCTCTCAAAATAAACTATCATAAAGTGTCTTTCTGTTGAATTGCGCCATTTCTGCCCCCCCCCTCCCTCACTTTTCCCTCTCATCCGTTCATTTACGCCTTTCCTTTGTTTAGGAATTTGGTGGGGGGGGGGGGGGAGCATACGCAATGCCAAAATTATGGGAGAAGTGCCACAAATAGTGAAAAATAACGCAATAGGCGAGAAGAGGTGGGCTGAGCTGAAATCGCCCGATGGGAAAGTCGAGAAATTGAGGGGATAAAAGAAGAAAACGATACAGTAAAAGTGTCCCAATTAAAATTCCTCTTTTTTTAAAGATTTGTTTGACTTAAATTGAAATTTTTTAGAAACTTTCAACCGATGATGATCTCCACCAAATTGCAATTTGTGAACGTGCCAATACGAAACAAAAACTGGGCCAAATGATTCATTTAATTGACATAAAATGGTCTTTTCCCTTGCATTTTTCAATTTCTTTGTCAGATGTCTATTAGACTAATAAAACTAATAATAATTAGTGAGAGGAATGGACCCGAAAGTGATGGTCTAATCAGTTTTCAAGGAGGGCTCGAGGATGAAATTTAAATTTCGGACAAGTGGATTATTAACGATTTGGTGAACCAATATTCGTGAAAAAAACAAAATATTGTAAAAAGTTTTAAAGAAATTTATACAAATTAAAAAATAATAAATAAATGAGGGCAAAACAAAGAAAAGAGAGACGATGAAAGACCCGTACAAAAATATTATGATGGAGAAGAAAGAATGAATGAATGGGTGGGTAGTAGGGAAGAGCAGCAAAAAAACAACGCAAAACTCACAAAAAGATATAAAAGCACCACCAAACCCATTCACCCATTCATTGCAAATGAAAACGGAAAAATAAATGGCGAAGCGAAAAAGGTAAAGCACCGAAATAATTTGGGGTTATCCTGAGTTAGTTGGGCTGTGATAAGAAAGGAAATGCGCAGGAACAAAGCCAACCGCCGTTGGAATGGGTCGATCAAAGAGAGTTTCCTCCACCCCATGGCACCACTCATCAATCACTCCTCTTTCCATCTCTCTTCTCTTCCACTCACTCCTCTTTCCATCTCTCTTCTCTTCCACTCACTCACTCCTCTTTCCATCTCTCTTCTCTTCCACTCACTCCTTTTCCATCTCTCTTCTCTTCCACTCACTCCTCTTCCATCTCTCTTCTCTTCCACTCACTCACTCCTCTTTCCATCTCTCTTCTCTTCCACTCACTCCTCTTTCCATCTCTCTTCTCTTCCACTCACTCCTCTTTCCATCTCTCTTCTCTTCCACTCACTCCTCTTTCCATCTCTCTTCTCTTCCACTCACTCCTTTTCCATCTCTCTTCTCTTCCACTCACTCCTCTTCCATCTCTCTTCTCTTCCACTCACTCACTCCTCTTTCCATCTCTCTTCTCTTCCACTCACTCCTCTTTCCATCTCTCTTCTCTTCCACTCACTCCTCTTTCCATCTCTCTTCTCTTCCACTCACTCCTCTTTCCATTTCTCTTCTCTTCCACTCACTCACTCCTCTTTCCATTTCTCTTCTCTTCCACTCACTCCTCTTTCCATCTCTCTTCTCTTCCACTCACTCACTCCTCTTTCCATCTCTCTTCTCTTCCACTCACTCACTCCTCTTTCCATCTCTCTTCTCTTCCACTCACTCACTCCTCTTTCCATCTCTCTTCTCTTCCACTCACTCACTCCTCTTTCCATCTCTCTTCTCTTCCACTCACTCACTCCTCTTTCCATCTCTCTTCTCTTCCACTCACTCACTCCTCTTTCCATCTCTCTTCTCTTCCACTCTCTCTCTTAACATTGAATATTGTCCCTTCCTCCTTCTCCATCTTCGTCATCATTTTCGTCCTCCCTATTCTCCTCCTCCTCAACATCCAATGCGTCTGTTGGGCTGTCATATAGCTTCACATTTCCCCGGCCTGCTTGCCCTCCTCGTGTGTTCAGCAACGGCGTCCGGTGCATTGGCGGCGGTGGCGGATTTTCTATTAAAGTAAATGGATGGATTTTGAATTCAATCATTTGAACATTGCGCTCCATTGTCACCTCCTTCTCTGCTCGTTTTGGGGACCAATCTGAACGGTTTCGCCCTGTGGACCGGCTTCATGGTCAAATAATCCGTCGACTTTCCTTCCTCCTTTCCGTCCCCACTTCGTCCTTCGCCCTTCGTCGTTTTGTTCGCTGTCCTTTTCTTTGATGAAGTCGCTTTTTGCTTTTGCGTATCGGCGGCTGCTGAACACGCGCGATCGATCTGAAAATTAATTGACATTTACCGGTCAATTGGTTTTTTCGGTTGCCCTTTCCTTTGATCTCTTCACTTTCAAAATTCTGGCTTTTTTGTTTCCCTTTTGCATCATTTCTCTCCCGTTTCTTTTCTAATGCTATTTCTCACCGCATCAAGCTATTTTTTGACTTCTTCATTACTTATCCGCTCTTTCTCTAGTCTCTCTCATCTGTCCGTCTCATTCTCTCCCTTCCCCTCTCTCTCATCTGTCCGTCTCATTCTCTCCCTTCCCCTCTCTCTCTCATCTGTCCGTCTCATTCTCCCTTTCTCTCCCTTCCCCTCTGTCACTCCCATATGTCCGTCTCATTCTCCCTTTCTCTCTCTTCCCCTCTCTCTTTCTCTCCCATATGTCCGTCTCATTCTCCCTTTCTCTCTCTCTCATTTACCTTTCGTCCATAACTTTCACTTTCACTGTGCCTTTGCCCATTTTGCCGATTTTTGTGTTGGTTCACAGAATTAATGGAATTAATCTGAAAAGATGACACAGCCAATTCAATTAATATGTCACCAATTCACAATAACTTTTTGTTCATTTTGTCTCTCCGACGAATTGCGAGGGGGCGGCAACGGCGGCGTCTGTGTCAATTTGGCATTATTTTTGAATTTGTTTTTCGCGCTTTTACTAATCAATCAATACCTTTGCCAATTCGTTCTCTCCCATTGTGGCGTCTCTTGTGATGCTTTTTCGCTCGCCAATTGGCATCGGACGAACTTCGACCTTATTTCAATCGAATAAATACCATGAAATTATGCTAAGAATCAGATACAGTAGGAAGTGCACTGTTGTAGCCATTGGCACTGCGCCGCTGGTGACGGGGCGGCAGAGGGGGCGGGGGACGGTCGGAAGTGCCCTGGCCGGGCGCTAAAGGGCAAAGGAGGGCATTAATAGTTTTGCTGTCAAAAATTGGCAATTTATTTTGGGCTCAATGGCAAATCCGTGCCTGCCGTCTCTCTCGGGACCAGCGGATTATTCGCAGGGTCTTCGCCGCCCCTGCGACAACTTCTGCTTGCCATCGTATTCTCCCCAATTGAGTGGAGTTGCGCCGTGCCATTTCGCGGCTTTTCCTCCGTCCCTCGTCGCCTTTTTCCCTTTATATTCCTCCGATTGATCCGTCCATTCGTTTCATTTGTGTTTTGGCGTTTCGTTTGGCAAAAAATCATCTTAAAATTGCCGTTGTTCTCTTGCGTTATTTATTTTTATAGTAATTCACCCCCAAAGCAGCGCAAAGCAAAGTCAGCAGGCAAATGGCCACCAAAAGTGCCAATTGGGGCGCGTTAATCGCCTCCCAAAGGAAGGCCGGCGGCCCTTCGGATGATCCGTGGCCCTCCTCCTCCCCCTCGTCCCCCGCCTCTCTCTCATCCGATGCCATTTCCGTTGGCACAATGTCAGTGCACAAAGGGCCGCTAAAGCCATTGGCACTGAAGAAAAAGGGTAAAATTGAGGGGAAGGAAAAAAGGATACGGACCATTGACAAATGAAAGAATTGCTCTGTGCTTTTCGCACGCATTGTCCGTTCGGTCCGCACGACGCCGTCACACACGGATCCCAATCACCACGAAGTTGGCAAGTCTTAATGAACATTATGCATTGTTTGAATCAAATTTCGTTTATTTATTTGAATGGTCAAACTTTTCCGGTGAGTCCGTGTGGACACGAACAATGGAAATCGCCGTACAAATTGTGACACGGAATCCCATTCGGACACGGATTCGAAGCACATGCATTGAGATCAATCTCACAACGGGCGCCGGTGAAGCGTTGGGGGCAATGGCAAATGAACAAAGACGAAGAGCCATTTTTGGATGGGGAAAAATCGCCGACGGGGGACGACGACGGAACGGAGGGAATGCATTGGCCGTCGTTTTGACAAGGGGCACTTAATTTTTTCCGATCATTATCCATGTTTTCGTTTCGATCATTTGTCCCACCTTAAGCATGGCCCCAGTGCCCTTTCGTCACATCCAATGGCCGCGTTGGACATTCTGAAGCCTTGACCCGTCTTGGGCAACTCCGTCCCGTCCATGGTAATTTGTCCGATGCATCCGACCATTCCATCGGTCAATTGCACTCGAAAATCGTCCGCTGTCATTGCCAATTTGACTGCCTCTTCCTCCGCCATTCGCATTTTGTTCGGCTCTGTGCCGTTGCCCTTGAATGCCTCGAGGAGATGGCGTTGAGATGCCACCGATGGTTCGACACGGGCGCCGAACAGAATCAAAGTGCCATGGAGGAAAAGGTTAAGCACATCACTGCCCGCCGGGCTCGTCCCTTCTGCTCTGAAGCTCCGAAAATAAATGTATTGACTTCGAATTGAACGTAGGCGAATTGCCTAAATTTGTCGTCGAGTGTCAAGCGACTCAGACGTCCGATGCGTAAAATTCGGATTTGGTGCCATTGTCCGTCGTCGACTCGCACGGCGCCAATTTGAACAAATCCGTCCCCCGTGCCACAGTTCCACGAGTATTGAATCTAAGCCAACAACAAAACAAACATTTGGATTTATCAGTTGTCAATAATATTTAAATGACCATTCCATGCTCAATTCGCAACATTTGGTAGTCGTTAAGTCCCCTTCCGAACATTAAAACGGCGCGCGGACTGACAGTGCGAAAGTCGACGGATAATTCCATGCGACTCTCAACAGAAAGAGCGACGCGCAACTCAAAATAACCGCTGCCAAACAGAGAAATGGCCTCGTGGTGACGATGGCATTGTTCGAACGACGAATCCTCAAAACGAGTCTAATCATTTTGATCAGAAAGTTGAATCGGAAAACAAATGGATTTGGAGGAGGAGGGATAAATAAATATTATTGGGGGGGGGGGGGGGGGGTAAATAAACAATGAAAATTACCGAGTTGCAAATTCGCTCTGAACAACTCGTCCCACGGTAACCCGGCGGACATGCGCAGGCGAAACCGATTCCATTTGAGGAAGGGGTCGAAGGAATGCAAAGTTCGACCCTTTTGCACAATTCTTTGGAACATTTGTTGGCCTAAATTTTGTTTGTGCTTTGTTTTCCACTTTTTTGACTTTTCCCACCGCAATGTCACATTTGGCCCCCACATATCCCTGCCGACAAATGCACTCGAAAGAGCGCAAGTGCAAAGGACCGATGAAAACGGTGGAGGAGCCGTGCGATTGGAAAGTGCCGACTCGACGATTGTCCATCCAAAGACGGTCCCGACACTCACCACGCACACAGCTGTCACGACGGCACAGTTCAGTGATTATTGACAACACCTGCGGGGCAAAACTAAAACCAGTGGCGGGGAATGGCCAATGGATGGCTCACCTTCATCCCCGGCATTTCCTTCTCCAATTGGCCAATGCCGACCTCCAACCTTTGCTTCACATAATTCGGCCGATGGTATGCCATTGGCCCGGACGTTCCGTCCATCCTTTGCACCACCAAAATGAGGTCGAGCAGTGCGTTGGCCGTTGGCCCAATGCTTTTTCTGCTCCTTCGCCTTCGTATCGCGTGACGTGCAATAATTGCCCTTTCGACCGATGTTTTAAACTCATTTTGTAGCACCGAAAGATGAGTTTTTTGCAAAGAAAGAATGAAAACGCTCTCCTGAAAGAATGGAAATTTTGCTAATTAATGTGTGCAATTAATGGTAATTAGTGGTTGTCATTAGTGTAAAGTGATAGAAATTTGGACTGACCATTTTGACTGAAAGGAGACGCGCAACAATTTCTGTAAAACGATGCATAAAATTGCTGACAAATTGCTCGGCATCGATTCCTCGTAAGCGGATGGTCAATGAATTGTCCATTTTCTCCTGGTCAACTTTGATCACATTGACCGTAATCGGAGCATTGGTAACGAATTTTCCATCAGTCACTGACACATTTAGACGAAACATTCCCGACAAAAGGTCCCCAGAGGCGACCAATTCGCCACTCTCGGGGCCGACCGAGAAATGGAGTTGTTTTTGATCAGAAATTGAGTATCGAAGCTGATCGGTAGGGTCTTGGTCAATAGCAGTGATCTTTCCCAGAGGGCCGCCCAAAAATTCGCCATGGAGTGCCATCAAATGGACGAACAGCGAATGGACTTCGGGGGGATGACGCGAGTGGGGAAGGACGCGAATTCGCACTTGGCACGGATCACTTGGCAAACCGCCAACATCAAAGGCGCGAATCTGTGAAAAATTGAAATGAAAAGAGAATTTGGAGAGGGAAAAGGCACTTGGAAAGAGAATTGCTGTTTATCGGCAAATTCCAAAGTTTGTCCGGTGACCAAATTGAGCAGAGAATCGACTGTGAATGATTCCGCTCCATCGCCGCTGAGTTCGATTCGGAAAGGTCCGCCATTTCCTTTAGCGGAGTCGGCATCACTGACGGACAAAGAGAGAACGGAATGCCCCGGAGCAATTCCTTCAAAAAGGCGAAACAAATTTCAGGTCATTTCGACTACAAAAGACACCTTCCTGAACTGACGCGTTCAGTTCGGAGCAATTGCCAATGAGTGGCGCGTTGTCATTTTCGTCCCGCACTTTCACCCGCACATTCGTCCGATTGTGCCGCGGCGGGTCGCCTCCGTCCGACGCGCGAAGAGTCAATTGGATAAAGCGATCTGAGAGAAAAAAAAGAATGAATATAAAAAGTGTGCCGGGAGGGGGGTGTATACCTTTTCCGATACGTTCAAAATCCAACGGAGTGCCAATTTGGAGCCATCCGTTTTGAGCGTCCAACACAAAATGGGCAGAAAAATCCGGCAAATGCTTTGAAAATTCTTGGTCATCCGTTTTATTGCCCATCAATTCGATTGAATCCATTGAATAAGTGACGTGTCCAAAGGGCCCTCTGTCAATATCTTTGGCAAATAACTAAAACAAACAATAAAAAATACTAATTCCTATTTTAGAAATGCCTTCAGAATTTTTGTGCCGTTCGGTGCGTTCTCGCGCACTTCCGCTTCATAAAAAGATCGTTCAAAGGCTGGCGAATTGTCATTTTCGTTGATTATTTCAATATTTACGAGCGAAGGTTGGGTAAAAATTGGGGAAACAACGGCATTTGAAGGAAGGGACTTTTGTGCCAAAATGAAAAAGTGCCAATTGGAAAACTGAAAAGAAACAGAAAAAAGCAATTAACAGTCATTTGAATATTTGTTGATTTTGGCATTTACCCTTTGGTACTCGCTCACCTTTTCAGCGTCAATTGGCGCAACGCAACGAATTGAGCCGGAAAAAGCATCGATCATAAAATGCGAGTCGAAGGGGGAGAGAAGACGAAATTTGGCACTTTGGAGGGGAAAACGAATGGAAAGTGACGGGAGAAGAGGTGCCGAACTGTTGGGGAGAAGGACGGGAGAACCTGAAAAGTGATGGAAATGAGGGCAGATCAAATCACAATGGGAATTTACCGGGCAAACAATTCTCGGAAATTGTGCCGAAAAACTCTCTCCGATCGAATTGCGGGCGAAAGGGCAAATTCGGGAAAAGCTGAAATTGGCCTATTTAATGGGGACAGTCTCAAAAAGTGACCTGAACAATTAAAGAGACAGTGCTAATTCGCATCTCTTCCCCCTCCAAAGTCGTCTTTTTCAGTTCAATCGAACAATTCAAAGTCACTTTTTCCATTATTAAATTTCTAAATGAAATTTTGCACTTTTTTATTTATTATTTTTGCTTTTGCCTTGTCAAAATGATTCTTCCGCTGGCGAAATGAATGGACAACGAATTGGCACATCCATTCAAAGCAAAGAATGCGGACGAAGGTCGAATTGTCGAAGAATTTGCACTAATTTGAAGGAATTTAATTTTATTTTAACAATTCCTTTGCTATTTTCGCACCTTTCAATCGTTACGCTCCTTCGATTTTCCCCTCCAAAACTCATTTTTACTATTTTTTCACTCTCAAAAAGGGCATTTCTGTGTTCAAAATTAATTTTCAGTTCGCATTCGCTCCATTTGGCGTTTTGCTCGGAGAGGGAATTGTCCGTTGCCCGCACCACCAAAATAAGCTGCACAATTAAATACAAATTATATTCAAAATATCAAATTTTGAATGAAAATGTATGTATTTTCACACTGATTACCTCAACTAAATGAATTGGCACTTTTTTTGCCAATTTTAATTCGCCGGTGGTGCCATTCAATGCGAATAAGTGCTGCTCATTGCCCGAATGAAGGGAATAAAGCACCTAAACTCACTTTTTGTTTTATAAAATTAATCCAAATTATTGGGTAATTACTAATTAGTTTTGTATTATCCAATCAATATAAAAATAAATCAATAATTCATTATTCCGTCTCGCTAATGACCTGTCCAAATTCGCCATTATTTGAATCTATTGTCTCAAAAACATGAACCAAATTGCCAAGCGCAAAGTTCTCGTCAATTAGCAAAATCTGCAAATTCGTTTTTCTTTGAAATTAATTCTTCCAATTTCGGCACTTTTTGTCGCTGTGTCCCATCACATGAGATAAATTGCGGCGCCTTTCCCTTTTCCGCTTTTCGTTTCATCCTCAAAATGGTAAAATCGGCAGCATCGTCCTCTCCGAAAAGACTGGCCGAAATGGTCAAAGTGAAGGGGGAGGCGAGTCGCTAAAATGGCAAATCAAATTAAAATAATTAATTTTACGATTTGCCTCGGGCAAAGGACGTGCCAAAATGACATTTCCGGTGGAAGGGTCGACGCGGAAAATTTCAGCAGTTGCGGCAATGTCATCGGACGAATGCAACGAATATTGGACACGTGAAGAAAGGCTTAAAGGAAAACGAAAAAAAAAATTCGAATTTAAAAATTAATTAATTACGGGCCAAAGTCCCCTTCTTTGTCTTCGGACATTCCCAACTTGGCATTTGCTTGGAACAGCACAAATTCGACCGGCAAATGACTTCCCAATTCGACCATCGCTTGCGATTGTCCAAATTTGGGCCTCTTTTTGCCTGGGGTGTGTTGTCGAATGTGAACATGGACCTGTCAATGAATGCCTTTCCAATTTGTGCCAATGCCATTGCCATTGGCCACCTGTTCGTTTATTGTGTCCACCCCATCGCTGACGGAAAAGTGCACCACCAAATTCTGTGCCAATTGGTGTCGACCGTCGGCTGTCAACAATAATAATGGTTCAGCTACAACCAGTTCTGCTCCCGCTTCGACTCGTCGGAATGCGAATGGCTCTCTCTCCTCCTGCTGTTGGCTTTGTCTTTGATCATCACTTTGCTCATCCGCAATAAGTGTCGAAGTGATCGTCCACCAGAGGGGGTCTCTGTCCGCATCGGCCGCTTTCACAACGCCCACCACCGTCCCCGTCGGCGCTTCTCCCGCCACTTCGATCTGTCGCCACTCGTCCCCCTCTAATAAATGTGGTGCCCGATTTGAAGTCCGGAGTCTTCCTGCCCGTCCCAAGGCAATCAGATGAATGGAGGCATTTGACCGCAGGGGAGGGACTCCGCCGTCCTCAGCCCAAACGGTCACATCAAATTCTGTGCCCGCACCCAAAGGCTCTCTGGCAAAAAGGCGTCCCCGCTCGTCCAATTGGACTCTTTCGTCCTCGCTGTCCATCCAATATCGAAGTTTTGATCCAACAATGTCCGCATCACTGGCGATCACTCTGCCGACCATTCCCTGCCGATCCGCCGGAATGGCAAATTGCCCAAAGTGACGCGCGTCAAATGCGGGAGCATTGTCATTCAAATCGTCGACAGTGACCAAAACAGTTGCCGTTGAACAGAGTTGGCCCTGATCACATGCTTGGACCACCAATTCGTGTTCTGACTGAGTCTGGACAACAGATTTGAATTTTCAATTTTCTTTTCGCAAATTTGGCACCTCCCGGTCGAGTCGGCGTTTGCCGGTCACGATATATCCGGAAAGTTCGTCGATTTGGAAATACGCTTGTGCGTTGCCCCTCACAATGGAGTATCTTAGTCGGACGCTCTGCTGACTCGGCTTCGCCCATTGGTCGTCGCCATCTGTGGCCTCGACTTTCAGTACCACCTGTTCCATAACATATTGGTTCGATGTTCTTTATAATGCTGTTTTTGCCTTATTTTCTTCTGAGTTCTCTGCAATGCCAATTCGATACATTGGGTTAGAAAACAATGGCCGTCTGTCATTTTGGTTCAGCACGCGTACGAGCAGCTGAAGATGGGCACGAAGCACTCGGCCGTTGGCACCGTACGGAGTGTCTTCGGCACGGACAGTCAGCCAATAGTACTGGTGAAGTTCGTGATCAAGTTCTGCAAAAAAGTCCCGTTTTGGTGTTAGTTACTCAGCATCGTTCTCCTCTTTGACCCCCCCCCCCCCCCCGCCTCCCCCCTCCCTCTTTCTCTCCTCACCTTTTTTTGTACTGATCGCCCCCGATTGGGCATCGATTTGAAAGTAGCCGATCCCATTGCCGGCAACCAGTCCGTATCGAACAGTGGTCCCTTCAGGATCTTCGGCTTGTACTCGAATCACTTCTGTGCCCGTTGACGCGTTCTCTTCCACGTTCACTTCAAATGCCATGTCACTGAACTGAGGCGGAAAAACATTCTCTTCAACGTCTTCGAGCAGAATTTGGACCTTCAAAATGTGTTATCAAATTAAAAATGGGAGAAGAAAATACGCACTTGACATGGACTAACGGACTCAAGCGGCGGTTTTCCCATGTCCTTTAGTCGGACAGTGAAATTATATGACGGAAGTTGTTCAAAGTCCAATGGCAGTCCAGGAAGATCCAAAAAGATGCAGCCAGACTCGGCATGGACACGAAACGGCACTTTGGCATCGGTTTGGGCCAATTCGAATCGGATTTGACTGTTGACATTGCCAAACTCATCCAAATCGTACGCATCCAAACAGCCCACCTTTGGGGAATGCAAATTGATTGGTGTGTCAACAATTAAATATTTTAAGTGCCCACCAATTGTCCGTTTGGTGCATCTTCCGCAATGGAAAAGCGGTGGATATCCCTGCCACAATGGGGCGCTTCGTCGTTTTGGTCGATCAGAAAAATCGTCAGATTGGCGAATGTCGAGCGGGAAGGCGACCCCCGGTCCAATGCCATCACCAGCACAGTCACGCGGTCGCCCAACTCCTCCCGGTCCAAAGTGCGCTCCGCTCGGACCAAGCCCGAGTCGGGGTCCACCGAGAGAAGGTCCGTCTCAACCGCAAGTCGAAATTCCACCCGCCCGTTTCTGCCCAAGTCGCCGTCCTTCGCGCGGAGTTGGAGCAGTTCAATGCCCGGAGAATTTCCCTGAGTAAATAAATAAAATTTCATCAAATAGACCAAAAATTTGCATCTCTCCTAAGCCAATTTGGCAATTGGCTTTAATTACTCCCTAATTGGGTGACCGACTTCCGCCAAAGTGATGCGGTAGCCGGGCTGGTCGAACACCGGCGAGTGCGTGTTCACGTCGCGAATGCGAACTCGAAACTGTTGTCGCGCAGTTTTGCGTTGGTCGCCGCGAATTGCCATGTCCGAAGCGACAATGTCCAATACTGAAATATCGTTCGCTGATGACCTTTTTGTTTCTTTTCCCATTTTCCACTTGCCGTGTTCGTAAAAGTCGTGCCCATTTTGCGCCTTTGGCTCCTCCAACAATTCGGCCAATCGCGCACTTTGCACAAACACTCGCCCACTGAACGGTTCCACGTCGAAGTGCTGTTCGGCCTCGTCCATTATAAAATATTGGACAATTCCGTTCGGTCCAAAAGAGTCTCCGTCTTCGGCCACTACAGTACCAACGGGCTAAGCACAGAAAACAACAAAATTTAGTCCCAAAATAAATGTTTTCTTTCCCACCGTCCCAATTAGCGCCGTCTCCAAAATTTCTCCCAAAAAATGGTTTTCCTCGGCAAATTTTGGCTGAAATTTGTTGTCCATTTGACAATCACTTTGCAACCATTCCGAATTTGACGGAGATAAAAGCGAATCGGAAGAGTTGTCCAAAAGTGCAGCAGTGCGACGGACGATGACCAATTGGAGTTGGGTTTGGAGTTGGAAGGGCCAACCGCGGTCCATCGCGACGACGCGAATGATTTGCCGAAGGGAGGAAGAGACATTGGCAGAAACGGACCAATTGCCAATCAGACGGACCTGCTGATGGCAATTCCAAATTCACGAAGAAAGAGATGCATCGCAAATGAATGCTCCAATTGGACATGGAATGGTTCATTAAGATTCCCCCCCTCCCCCCATAATATTAGTGGCATTTCAAACTCTAACGCCCTATCGATTTGCACTAATTAATAATAAGGATATCAGCTGATTATGATTAATTTTGAACAATTTTTCGGTACTTAGTACGATACGGTAGAAATCGAATCATTAAATTGATATAACCCGCCAGCCTTATTTCTCCTCCCAATTCGATTTTCTCGCCCTCCCCCTCCCCCAAATTTAATTTCACCTCTCCCGTTAACGAGTCAATGCCAAATAATCCCTGCGCATCCTCCGTCATTTTATAAGTCACTTTGCCGTTCTCGCCCTCATCTTCATCCAATGCGTTCGCTTGCCAAATTATTCTGTCAGACAAAGTTTCGGGCTTCAGCTGCCGTTCAGACAAATCAATGCGATGTCCGAGAGGAATTTGGGCAAACTTTGGGCAATGTGTGTTGGCACCACGAAGACGAAGCTGAACAAAACAAATAAAAATGTGAGAATAACAGAATAATGGCCACTTGAATGTGAACGACAGCAGGTGACTGAATTTGCTTATGGTGGGCCATCACTGTGAAATTCCATTGGCGCACTTTCATCCCAACGGCACTCAGTGATTTGACGAGACGAAGTCGGCCCGACCGTTCGTTTAATTGGAAGGGAAATTCGGTGTCATTTCGATGTTCGAGTTCAAACCTAAAATTCTTGTTGGTGTGGATTTAGTTCTATGAATTAACACTTAGATTAATTCTCACAAAATTTCTCGTCGGTCTTTGGGCCAATTTGTCACGACGACGAATTGCCAAATGAAAGCACCCACAGGCAGCGACTCATTAACATGGATCACTTCTGGCACTTTTTCAATCCAAAGACTCCTTTTTGATGGGTCCGCCCACACTTCAAACAATTCCTCGCCCAACTGTTTTCTTTTGCCATTCATTTTGTTAATAATTCTGAAATTTGATACAATTAATTAATTAATGGACAATTAATATTTAAATTGCCTATAAATTTCAAGTCGTATTTGCAGTTTTTCCCCGAATTCCTTTTCGGGAAACGGGGGGCAAATCCAAAGTTCGGCCTCTTCCGCTGTCGTTCTTTCCAACCAGGCACAATTTACAACATTTTGCGTGTTCTGACGATGGGAAATGTGCAGAAGGATTGAGTCGGGGTCGGAATGGCCAATTCGAATTGTGCCAATTCGAGTGGATTCGGAAAGGAAAGGGCCAAATGGGAGAAGCCGAAAGGCGAGCTTAATTAGCAATTAATTACATAAGTTAACTGTCTCCCCACCTTTGGCTTCTCCACTTCCTTCCCTTTGATCACAATTTGCACTTTCGCTTTGTTTCGAATGAATGCGACGGGCATTTGACTCTCCGCGCCTTCGGCCGTTCGCTGCGCGTGTCGAAAAAGTCGCGACGCACGGTCCTCAATTTGCACCTCTAATTGCATCTCGCTTTCGGGAAGGTCCTCGCCGGCAATCAAAGGAGCAAAGTTTCGTAGCCAACCGGTCATCGGTTCTGACATTTGGGGACAGATGGGGGGGGGGGGGACTGATCAGAACAAACCGATGAAGAAAAAGGAAGAGGGAGTGATCAGAGAGTAGCACAGATCCCCGTTCAGTCCCTCGTCCGCGTCAAAACCCTCCACCCGGAGCAGCCGCTGATGCAATGGCAAATCGGGCTCAATGTCCACTCGATAGGAAAGCTCCTTGAACATCGGCGGATTGTCATTTTCATCCAACACACGGAGATGGACCTGCAAAGGTGCGCAACGGATAGACCAATGAGTGCCCAATGGTCAGCTGATCAATGGCGCGATGAATGATCAATTAGTCCTATCGATCCTTTCCGATCATTCGTCCGCCTTTCGTCCGTTTGTCATTTCTTTACCTTTGCGGATGTTTCCATTGCGTTGGCCCTTTTCCGTTTGGCGATCGCTCGTATTGTGAAAGTGAATTCCGACTGAAATGATCACGTTTTCTACCCCACTTCCTGATCATGATTCATTGTGTTGTGTTGTGTACCTGCAATTCTCTGTTCAGCACGTCCATCTGATCGCGATGTTCCAAGTGCAAAAAGGCGAAATTGCCCATTCGTTTGGCCGACGCCGCAAAACGGTCGCTCGCTTTGTCCCCCTAAGACAATTTAAAATTATAATAGGTTGAAAGATAAGTCTGAAAATGTTACCAAAATGTGAAAAGTGATCTGATTGTATCCCCGGGGGAGCCAAACGCCGACCATTTGCGCATTTTGGGGGTTTGAGGCCACCGCCCGTTGGCCTAAAGGTGGGAAATTCAGAAACGCAAAGCCAACGAACGAAATAACCGATGGAATTTTCGTAAACGGTTAAATTGTAAGAAGGCGCAGTGAAATAAAAGTCAATGGAAGTGGCGGAAGAAGAGGGAAAAAGCGAATTGAAACGTCGCTGACGGCCATTGGCGAACAAATCGAACGAATCAGCGAAACTGCGACTTGGACGATCTGAAGAAAGGACGGACATAATAATGGAATAAATCAAAAAGTAAAATAAGAAAATCGGACGAATTCGGTGCCGATGCTGCGAAAAGGGGGCGGAAGAAAGGGACGGACCAATGGGAGTGAAAAGGGAAGTGATCAAAAGGGAGAGGAACAGCACGAGGCCAGTGGTGCTGCTCCACGGCATTTGGTCGTTGTCACTTTCATCTTTTTTTGGATTTGGCACGGCAAAATTCATCCGTCAGCCGAAGGGCACTTTTGGCGGTTGTAAAGGCGGCACATTCAAAGAAAATACGAAAATGAGGAAGAATCGGAAAGAAAGAAGAATGGGCTAAAAGGGAAACCAATGAACTGTAATTGATCAAAATGCTAAATCGAATAGGGCAACAGAAAAGAAGAAAGTGAAATGAAATACGGTGCTATCGTACCCGTTGCGTTTGTACCGTATACCCTCACAAATAGTCCCATATACTGTAGTTGGATTTGAAAATAATATTCGGAATAACGACAATTCCCCTTATTTATCATCAATTGTTTGCTTCAACGAGTGTTCCTTTTGAAATGGACAATCACAACAATAAACAAAAAGCAATGAATGATTGTGATGTTTCCTTTTGTCTCTCTCCCAAAATATTGGCTAAAAGAGACGAGGCAATGAATGGGGGGGGGGAGATTAATCCTAAATAATTTTTATTTTCTTCTTTATTTTCAAATATTTAGTATTTGTTGTAATTTTAGGGGTCTAATTTCTTTTTTAAATTTTCAGAAATAAAATTTTGTTCATTAAGAAATGTTTAATAAATAAAATAAAATGACAAATTAAAAAGTTGAAAAGTTAATTTAAGGAAATACAAACAAACATTAAAAATGTACATATATAATAACAGAGACAATAAACAAAATAGCGGTGAAATTGGAAACGAAAGGGTCGCACATTCAATCCAACGGAAAAAGGGCCAAACGGAGCGGAGGAGGGGGGGGGGGGGGGGGGGAAAGGGCGGCTGGGAAAAGCCCATAATTATGGGGCACTCCATCCGTGCCGTGCCGTCTTCTGCTCGAGTCTCTCTCATCAAAGTGCTTCTGCTGGTTGTTGTTGTTGATGTTGTTCGGCATGTGAAGGGACACTTTCAATGGAAGGACGAGAAAAGAAAGGGAAAAGGAGAGAGAGTTGAAGAAGAAAATAATAAAGGGTTTTGGCATGGCCAATAAATAATTAGTGGAAAATGATGATCAATTAATAATCGATTGGTCAAATGAATCAATTGTTGCAGAAAGGTGAAGTGATACGCTTGGGAGATTGGAAGATTACATTTTGCATTCATTTGGGCTGACTGCGCGTTTGCCGGTCACCCCCTCCCCCCCCCCCCCAAATTTGGCGGTGTTTGCCCGTCTCGAAACCTTTGCCATTTGCACAACGCCAACAGCGGAAAAAGGCACACAAAGGCAAACATTTGCGTAAATCCAAAAGAAGAAGAAATTGGAAAGGACAAAAATTGGCAAAAGAAAAAGTGACCGACCAAAGCACAGAAAAAGAAAGGCACGAATTAAAAAAGGAGCAGAAAAGAACAATTTAAACTCATTTTATAGACAATTTTATAATCAGAGAGACTTTTTAATCAGTCACACATTTGTTTGTTTGCTCAATGGCATAAAAAGTAAAGTGGACACAATTCTTCGTGGCCATATGGGGAGGGGGGGGGGGGGGGGGGAAAGGGAGGAAAAGGGAGGAAAAGCGGAATGACTCCGTCTCGCCGCTGGTGCTGTGAGGGGAAAACTGAGCGGGAGGGGGGGGAGTGACCGTGGGGGGGAGGGGAGACGGCGACTTGCAAAGGCGACGTTTGTTAGTTTGATGGGGAATGAATGAATAATGCGTACAAATGGGGGGGGGGGGCGGGAGGGATGGATTAATGGAAAAGGGGAAAGAAAAAGAAATGGAAAAGCGGTGGATGAGGGAACGCCGGGGGTGAAAAAGGGAGGGAGTTATTAGGAAATATACGGGAAAAGTTTATGGAAGACCAGAAAAACAAAGAAAAGCCATTGAGTAAGACAAAAGTTCGAATTTGGTCTTTCCAATTTAATTATTTAATGAATCATTAAAATTTAAAATCCCCTTTGAAATAGAATTACTTTTTTGTTAAATAAAGTAAAGTTTCTCAGACAACAAAGGCTAAAATTTTTGAAGATGCCAATGCTTCAATAAATTTGACGGAGAATTCGGCAAATTTTCTGTCCCATTCTCATCGGCATTTTCTGACCAATGGTCCGCCACTAAAATTAGCGAATACGGCCAGCAGATGAGATAAGGAGAGAAGAAGTGAGTGGGCAATGGCCAAAGTGGCAAAGGCCACGCGATGGCACTTGGACAACAGAAGCGCACGCGGAGGGCACTGCCCGAGGAAAACAAAACGAAATGGGACAGGGGGGGGGGGTGAAGAATAACGGATGATGAATGTAATAACATGGAAAGACAAAAGTAAAATGGAATTTAATGACAATAATTTTTTAATGGAGCTATTCTCGAATAGCAACACATATTCTGATTCCGATAATTTAGTGAATGGACGATTAATTGATTAGGTCAGAATCGCCCCCCCCCCTCCGCCCGGGGGGTGGTGGGAGCGGGGATCACGCCAAATCGGATTTTTGTTGTTGCGATGATGGACTATTGTGGATACGGGCAAATGAATGGGTGGGAATTAGAGGGGGAGAGAGAAAAAGGAGAGGGGGGGGAGGGCAGTGGGGAATGACAAGGAGAATGGGTGGACGGACATCCGTTACGGAGGACAAAAACAAATAAATGACTTTGAAAGAGGGGAGAGACAGAATTGAAAATAAATGCTTATATTTAACCGGACCAAAAATGGACATTTTTAATTGCAAATGTAACTGCCAATTTTATTTCAGGACATTTGTTAATTAACTAAAAAAATTGGTCGGAAATCTATGGATAGTATTTGCAAATTACTTAGTCAATTCAACTCGCCCCCCCCCCTCGGACAGAAAGTGTCCTTGATCAATGACCCAACCAAATCATAATCATCATCTCACTTTTCTCTCCCCTCCCCCGTCTCTCTTTTAATCGCCCCCACAAAATTAATCGTTGCATTTTTCACACAAAATGATGGAATAAAAGCAGCAAAAATTTGAGAAATTGAATAAGAAAAAAAGAATAGTTTAAAAAGAAAAATCCGCCGATGGAATGCAAAGAATGGACGGGACGGACAGACGGCCAAATAAATGCAAAAAGTGTGCGGTTTTTACAGTGTTTTCATTACAGCAGACGAAGAGACAAATTCAAATGGAAATGGAAAATGACGACATTCGATTTGATGAGTAATTATGGGAAGAGAAAAGGGCAAACATTAGAGGAAAGAGCAGCAGAATAAACGGGCAAATTGTTGAATCATTTCTTAATGACCTATTGGTCGACAGACAAAAAATGGCAATTGCAATTTGAAATGGTCCTCGGACCATTTCTGTTGCTTTGGGGAAAGATGTTTTAAGATTTTTTTGTACATTTTCAAAAAATGTGACTATGTTTTAAGAAAGTTGTGGCCGCCAAAGTGAAAAAGTTATTTTTTAGCTTTTTATTCTTAATGAAAACTTAATCAAATTTTTTGGAATTTGTCCGGAAAATCTGTAAAATGGTGGATTTAACAAAGGTCCATAATGGCGTAATTCAACCAACGATCTAACAGAAAAAGAGCTGGGGCCAACTACCCGAACCCGAAACTTTCAACAAAGCCCGAATTTTTTGGAAATACGAGCTCGAAACCGAAAAACACGAAATTCCGTTTTAAAGAACCAATTTGGCCAGCAAAAAACTTATGGAATGACTCATGAGCTTTGATAGTTATATTGTAACTGACTTATGGGAATTCGAGACCAGGTATTGATGGGATCAGAAAAGTCGAACAATCTAAATTCTCTAGGACAATTTTTTGGTCCCAGTAATAATCCCATCTTTACTGGTGTCTATTTTCCGGAAACATTCGAAGTTTTGCCCAGCCAATGTTTTGGGTGGCACTGCGAAATGCCAAAATGTGAGACAAAATTGGAAACAAATGAATGGAAGAAGTGCAACTTTTGCTCCTCCATTCAATCGATGCTCTCTTCTCAATTTATATGGTAATTGAGTGGGCATTCATTCGCTCATTCCCTGCGGAATGTTTCAGCCCCACGGCCTCCGGCGATTTCATTCCCAATTTATCCTTCACGCCCAAATGGCTCCGTTTAGCGTCCGCCGGAGAGAAAGCAAAAAGATTTGGGAAGGGCTGCCAAGACGAATTACTTGTCAAATCGCAAATCCAAAAGCATTGAAATTTCGCAGGGCAAAAAAGGAATGGAAAATAAATTTTGAATTGGAAATGGAAGTTTATTTTACAAATATAAATGTGAAAGATTAATGGCAAAATGTCGAGGGGCGGAGAGAATCCCATGGGATACAAATTCAAAGGGAAAAGATAATCGAAAGAAAGGCACAAACAATGGATGGATGGGTTAAGGAAAAGCGAAGTTTAATTTATTTTAACATTTCAATGTAACATTTGGACTTAATACATGTAATTTAATTTATTTATTATAATTAAACTAAAAAGACGATTTATAAACAGTATTTATTATTAAATCAGGTGGCTTTGATCGCGCAGATACGTAGAAAAGAAAGGGAATGAATGGCCAAGAAAAGAAAAGAAGAAAAACTGGTCAAAGAAAGGGAAAGGGAGAGGGAGAGCGAAAGGGGAAGGGATGGAAGGGGAGGAGAGGGAAGATGGGGAGAGAGAGAGATAAAAAGAGAGAGGGAAGGGATCGGGAGGAGAGGGAAGATGGGGAGAGAGAGAGATAAAGAGAGAGAGGGAAGGGATGGGAGGGGAGGAGAGGGAAGATGGGGAGAGAGAGAGGGAGAGTAGGAGGGAAAGGAAGAGGAAAGAGAGAGCGAAAAATTTTTGACAAAAATATCTCAAAATAAATAAGCAATTAGGCAAATAATATTGAAAATGGCCAAGACAATTTTGGGCCTATGAATTGAATTCCTTTTTGAGACTCCGAAGCGTAACAAAAATACCCCCCCCCCGCCCGCTCCTTGGCTTTTTGTTATATGCACCTCGAACTTTGCGTCCCCCCCCCGCCTGAAAAAAAGTGCCGGAGAGATCACCGACGCCGGGCCGGCGCCTGTCCTGTCCGATTCTATTCGAAATTATTCGAATGTACACACCTGACACTATGAAAAAAGTGAAGTAATTGATTTATGGATTTAAGTGTGAAAAAGAAAAGCCAACGCACGAGCTATGCTCCGTTTTGGATGGATAATTGTCTTTGGGAAATGATCTTCTTCTGCTGCTGACCAACAACACCCCTCCCCCCCCCCTCCCCCTCCATCTCTCCCCCCCCCCCTTTTATTGCAGCATCTTCAGCACCAGTCCAATTCCCCCCCCCCCCCCCCCCCCTCTTGCTGAATGGGATGGGATGGGATGTTGTAGTGACACGGCGTCGGAGTGACCTTCGTCCCCCGCCGTTCGCCATTCGCTTCGCCTCGTCCGCCTTTAAGCTCTCAAAAAATGCTCTTTCCCCAGGGCAGTGGACGAACATTGGCGTCGTCGCTATTCGTTGTCCTTTGTGAGGGGGGAATGGGAAAATTGCTGGCGGCGGATGAGCGGAGAGGAGAGGAGGGGGGGGGAAAGGTTTTAGTTTGGGTGAAGATGGGATGAGAAGAGACAAAAATTGGAGGGGAGGAAGAAGGGAGAGCGAGAAAAGAGAGAGAGTAAGGAAAAAAGGAGGAGAGAGAGGGAGAGAGTGAAAGGGAGAAAAAACCGAAGTGAGAGAGAGGAAGGGCGAGGGAATTGGAAGATTAATAAAAAGAAAGAAATTCCGAGGCCAAAATGAAGAAAACAAAAGGCTTTTTAAATATATTTTTTTTAATTCAAGAGGCGGGCTGCCGTTGGTGCCTACCCAACGCTATCTTAGACCGTGCGAAAATGGGCATTTCAGTACCGTGATTCAGAGCTAGGGAATTTTGAGAACTTTAAAAACTCCAAAAAACATCAAATTCTCAACAAAAGCCTCAAAACCTGATTTCAAAAAAAAAAAAAATCATCTTTGACCCCTCAAAATGATAATAAAGCATTGCGAATCCTGAAAACATATAAATATATATTCAAAAGTACCTTTTTTTGGAGGGCAGTTAATCAGATTAATTATGATAAATAACAGTTATCAGCTTATCAGAAAGAAAATAAAATGCCAGAATGGCACAAAAAGTGAATGGGCCAACAGAAAAGACCATCCCGGACATAGGGGAGGGGGTGATCGATAAGCACAGAAATGGGGAGAGAGGGCAATGATGGCTGTTTGGCAGTGGCAGAACGAAGTGGGCAAACTGCCGCCCCCGAACGGCGGACGGGCGGTGTGCAGAGAAAGGCGGGGGCACGGAAAGGTCAGCGCAAACGGACATCGATGGAAGGAATGGACGGAGGGGGGGGGGGGGGGGGGAGGGGGGGGACAGAGGGAATGTCGTCGTCGACTTGACCCCACTTCTTGTGCCCTTTTCAGCCTCCCCTAACCAATAATAAGCCAAGCCACAGAAAGGAAACGAGAAAAACCAGCAGACGGTCCGGGGAAATTGAAAACAAAATGAAAATTCAATTTTTCAGAAAACTAAACCGAAATAAGCTTTTCTTTACCCTCGATAAAGAGCGTAAAAAAATCACTTAGGAATAGCAGTGGCTCGCGGCCAGTAATGAGGTAAGGTTGGGAATTAAATGCACAAAATCGTAAAATATAAAAAAATATAGCAATGAAAATGCAAAATCTGCACAAAAATTCACATAGCAAAAAAGGTAGGGTAAATATGGCCACAGGATTTCCAAAATTTATGCTATTATTAGAGCTCGACTTTTGAGGCAATTACTTTTTTTTTCGGTTCTTATCCTTTTCGCCACCCCCCTCGAAACTTTCAAATAAAAAGTCGTTTCTAGGGTAATTTGGGGCACTGATCACGAATTTGGCGCTATATGCAAAGTCACTATTTTTGAATCCAAAGGGGGGACGCTTTTGATTTTTTTGACAATTATTTTTTTTGTTTTTTTTTTGCACAAAAAAGTGCTTCCATATGTTTTTGATGATGCTGATCACGAAAGTGCTATTAATTTTTGGCTAATTTTAAAAATTAAAAAAATCAAGAGGGTCCCCCCTTTGGATTCAAAAATAGTGACTTTTTATATAGCACCAAAAATTTTCTTTATCGACCTATTCTTTGAATACGGTTTCCGAGGGGGCACACTGCTTGGTAGGTTCGAAATTGGTCGAAATGAATGCCGGAATCGTGAGCAGCGACCCCAAAAACCGCTAGAAATATGTTTTGTACGCCAACTATGAAAGCCGGTTTTTTGTTCGAATTCGGGTTCGGGAGTCGGAATTTTGGAAAACTAAGGTCATATTCGTGATCAGCGCCCCAAATTACCCTAGAAACGACTCTTTATTTGAAAGTTTCGAGGGGGTGGCAAAAAGGAAAAGAACCTTTTTTTCTGCGCACTAGTTTCAGTTTATTATGCCTTTTTGGCATTTTTGGTTCCAAGCCTTTTTCAGATTTTTTCGTGCTCAAACAAAAAAATTATTCATATTTCAAGTTTAGCGCTATAATTTCTTAACAGCAAATTTGGGGAAAAAACGGCAGCGCCAAACCGTCCGCGCCAAACTGGCCGCGCCAAAACGACCTCGACCCCCCAAAAATGTCAAAATATGAACATAAAAAATGAAAAATATGCACATATTTTTTCCAAATTGGGGTTAAATTTCACAAAATTTCTTTAGATTTATTCAGACTCACTTAAATTTACTGTTGAGATACTTTTCCAACTTTTTTAAATTTGAAATTGTACGAACTGCCTTTGACCCAGATACAAGTACCGCATTTAAAAATTATTAAAAAATCTTAATTCGGACCATTTACTAAAATAGGGTTTTCTGCATTATCCGTAAATCCTGACGGTAACATTTTTTCTAGACCAGTTAGATTCAAGGATACTTATCCTTATTAAAAAAAAGTAGCCTGGGTTTTGTCGTTTTTACTAACTGGCTCTTTTAGAATCGTTGGAGTATTTTGGTTGAATTATTAAAATGCTGCTTATTTTAAAGAATTGTTTTGGTCGACTCCATGTTATTTGCCACCAATTCACACGCAGAAATTTTCGTCTCCTTTTGTACCGACGAAAAGAATTTTCTGTATGGCGCGAAGTTCTTTGAAATCAAAAAGTATTACAAAAATAAGCAGTTTCCTTTAGAAACCGATGCTATTCAGCGTTGGTCAGCCAAAGTCTTCTTCATTTGGTGGTGGAAATTCGCCGGGCGGTAGCGGCGGATTGCCTCCAAATTTTTTGTGCGTTATTTTCATCACCGTTTTATAATGTTTTCTTTTAGTCAGGGATTGCCCAATTGGCAGAAAATGGCTGTTGCAGCTGCTGTGATTTTCGGATTGCAATACTTCATCAATCGGGTTAACTTCTCTTTTTGTAGGTAATGGTAAAGTGTGGTGCCTAAGTGACGTTGACCATTTGAAGGACAATTACTTTTGCACCCTGCATATTCTCTCTATTTTGTTAACTATGGACCATTGTCCCATAAAACTAATTTTTGGGGTCGAATTTATGGTCGTGTATTTTATTGTGGTCACTGCAAAAAAAAAACTGCTCTCACAAGTCAGCATATTTGTCCACTCTTTTTTCGGGACCACAGTTTTGCCATTGCCTTTTTGTTGGGCTTCTCTTATTTCGACTTTTCAGCTTTCGTACACAGAAATCTCATGGAAGCAATTCTACACGGATTTTCTGGAGAAGAACAATGTAATTGGAATCTTTGTGGTAACATTTAACTGATCTCACCAGTCATTCTTAGGTCGAACGGCTCGAAGTTGTTGACAACAAATGGGTCCGTGTCATTACAAGGGAACCAACTCAGGTACAATTTGACGAAAAAGAGAACCATTTTGATGTTTGGATTTCAGTCGGTTTTTTACTTCAACATCGGAAGCGTTGACACTTTTGAGCGTAGTTTGGCCCAGGCGCAGTTGCACTTGGGTATGGATACGAATCAACACGTGCCGGTACTGTACAAAAGCGAGATTGACCTGTGAGTGCATTGGCATGGCATGTAAAAGATAATTTCAAAAATTGTTTAAATTTAGTGTTGCAATGTTTCCTCATTTGATTAACATTATGATCACTGGTGTTTTCCTGTTTTACATTTTCCGGATGTTCAGAGGTTTTGGAGGCAAGTTTTTTTTAATATTTTCCTGTTATTTTTAAAGCCTTCAAAAAAGGTAAAAAACCGGGCCAACGTGGCGGTGGCGGTTTTCCGGGGATGGGCAATCTTTTCGGCGTTGGGCAGTCGACCGCGCGTGTCATCAACAGAGAGGACGTAAAGACGACATTCGCCGATGTGGCGGGATGTGAAGAGGCGAAAATCGAAATCATGGAATTTGTGAACTTCCTGAAAAACCCCGCCCAATACAAAGCACTCGGCGCAAAGATTCCCAAGGTCACTTTGATTTTCAAATTAAATTACATTTTATCGATTAGCCTCGGCTTTGTCGTCTTTTTAGGGCGCTCTTCTGACTGGCCCCCCAGGCACTGGCAAAACTCTTCTCGCCAAAGCAACCGCTGGCGAAGCAAATGTGCCTTTTATCACCGTGTCGGGTTCCGAATTTCTGGAGATGTTCGTCGGTGTTGGGCCAAGCCGGGTTCGGGACATGTTCGAAATGGCAAGGAAAAAGGCTCCGTGCATTCTGTTCATTGATGAAATTGACGCTGTCGGACGAAAAAGAGGCGGAAAGGGCGCAATGGGAGGCCATTCGGAGCAGGAGAATACGTTGAACCAATTGCTGGTTGAAATGGACGGTGGGAACAGTCAAAAAGTTGGACAAATAAAACACCAATTATAGGATTTTCGACTGATGAATCCAGTGTCGTGGTAATCGCAGCCACTAACCGTGTGGACATTCTTGACCCGGCACTGATGCGCCCGGGGCGATTCGACCGACAAATATTCATTCCCGTCCCCGACATCAAAGGACGTGCATCGATTTTCCGCGTCCATTTGGCACCAATCAAAACGACGATGGACAAAGTCGCACTGTCCCGTAAACTTGCCGCCCATACGCCAGGCTTTTCCGGTTTGTTTTTTTTTTTCAACCTGATACATTTTGTTTTTACTATCTCCACAGCTTTATTCCTCTCCCCTCCGAAAAAATACTAGTCTTTTCAGAAAGTTTACAAGAAAAGGGTAACATTTTTGAAAAATGCTTAAAATTAGAAAACAATTATATTTGCAAAACTTTGTTTTTAGAAATTTTATTTCAAAAAATTAAGAAATTTTCTGATGAATTTAAGAATAAAGAGTTTTTTTTTTCTTTAGGGAAGGCGAAATAGCGTGGGGGTGGAAGTAGTGCGCCCTTCTTTTCTTCCTTCGTCCACCAATTTAAACAAACAAAAAATAATATATTTTTTTCAGGCGCTGATATTGCCAATGTTTGCAATGAATCAGCTTTGATTGCTGCGAGAGGTATTTAATTGCATTTCGCAATTGCTTTTTTTTCTAGTCCTTTTTTACATAATTATGAATTATCTTTTCTTGCTTTTCCTTTTTTTTAATTTATTAATTAGCTATTTTAGAAATGCATCCATTTGAAAGTCTCAAAATGTCCTGTTTATTTCCATTTTCAGATGCGCACGATGAAGTGACCTCCAAAGACTTTGAGAAAGCCATTGAGCGGGTCATCGCCGGAATGGAGAAGAAAAGTCAGGTTCTGCAGCCGGACGAGAAGAAAACGGTGGCGTACCACGAGGCGGGTCACGCCGTGGCCGGATGGTTTTTGGAGTTCGCCGATCCATTGTTAAAAGTGAGTTGCATGGCATAGCCTCCCTTCTCTTAATTAGTTAATATCTGTTGAGAAATTTGGAAATTGAGCATTTATTTTTTCTTTTCGGTGTCAATCATTCCGCGCGGAAAGGGACTCGGTTATGCGCAATACATGCCCAAGGATCAGTACCTTTACTCAAAGGAGCAGCTGTTGGACAGAATGTGCATGACATTAGGTTGGTTAATAAGCAGTTCTTTTGGTTATTTTTCTTTTTTTTTAGGTGGCCGAGTGTCGGAAGAGATTTTCTTCGGAAGGATTACCACTGGTGCCCAGGACGATTTGCACAAAATCACACAAATTGCCTACTCCCAGGTGAAAATGATGAGGGTCAAATCAAATTGTTTTCTCGCGTCTACCTTTTTGCAGGTGGTCAAATTCGGAATGAGTGAAAAAGTCGGTCCGCTGTCCTTCGACACTCCGCAGCCTGGCGAAATGGCATTCGATAAGCCCTATTCCGAGTCGACTGCTCAGCTGATTGACCAGGAGGTGCGCGACATGGTCAACATGGCGTTGCGAAGAACACGCGAATTGTTAATGTCGAAGGTGGAGCTGATCGAACGGGTTGGTAAAGCAGTCATTTAGTCCATTAATTACCTCCTTTTTACGATAAATTCAAGATATTTTATAAAACATTGCCTCGAGTCTCTCTCAAGTATAATCTGATTGTCTTTGTCTCTTTTTTTAGGTCGCTCGTCGACTTTTGGAGAAGGAAGTTTTGGCGAGAGAGGACATGATCGAGTCCGTCATGCCTTTCCTTCCCTAAACCTTTTATTCATTTTGGTATTTTTCCTTTTCTTTCACAGAATGTTGGGTCCGAGGCCGTTTGCCGAGAAGCACACTTATGAAGACTTCGTGGCAGGCACAGGCTCAATGGACGAGGACACGACGCTGCCGAAGGGTAACGGACGCGAGAGAATACAAAGGACCGTTAAAATCTAATTGTGCCAATTAAGGACTTGACTCGTGGAATCGTGAACGAGAAAAAGAGAAAAAGGACAGTGAGAAAAAGGAGGAGGACAGTGAGAAAAAGGAGAAGAAAGAAGCGGCCTAAGCCATTTGTTGTTATTTTGTCATTTTCCTTATTTAATATAGATGAACCCACAAATCGTGCGCCCTTTTAATATACGTGAAGAATTTTGGATGAAACCCAACGAGGAATGAATTGTTGCCGGTAACCGGTCAAAGTCAAAACCGGTATTTGCAATTGAAATGAAAGAGGACGGAGAGGGAGAGAAAGGCTTACCTTATAATAAATAACATTGTACACCGGCACAAGGAGGTCAATGGGAAAACGACGAGTTCGAGCAGATGTTTTGTCTAAGCCAAAATTTCTGAGCGGAGAAAAAGCGAATTTAGAATATTTGTTGTTTGATATGGCGTTCATTTTTTGCTTTTTAATTTACTTATCTATTCATCACACGCGAACGGATTACCAACAGTCTTATAGTGGTGAGTGTTGTCATTCTGTGATTCATCAACCGGGGAAAAAGGGGTACGGTGTAGAGTTCTAGCTCCAAATTTTAAAAATCCCCATCGGAATCATTCTATTGACAAAAGAAACTCCAACAAGACGGAAATGCCTTTGTTCAGTTTCGCCTTTGCCTTTTGAATTGCAATTGCGACATCCAAGCGGAAAATGTGCAAAGCCAAACGAAAGGGCGTATTTGCGCACGGAGGGGGCGCAAACGAAGCAAATGACAGCGAATTCGAAACAACAAAGCGCAAAAGGACTTAGGCTACAAAATTGTGCCGATAAATGCACGGGAATGGGCCAAAAATGCCATTCATTTGAATACGATTCGGAGAGAATGCAATGCATGCTGATGGGACGAGACGAAAAGGGACGACGGAGGGGAGAACGACACTCAAATGGAACAGAGGGAAAGCATTGGGACGAGGAAAAGCAACAAATTGAGGGAAGAGAGGAACGGCAATGGGACAGTCATGCACACTTCCAGCAAATATGCCTTCCGATCGGTTTCCCTTTTCTTTCGTTTCTCCGATTCCTCAATTTTTCAACACAAAGATGGTGACCATTCAATGCCGTGCCCTTCCCCGTTTTTATTTGAGCGATTCCCACAACACATTTTGGCATGGAAGGCAACGAAAGTAAAGCCAAATTTGCGATCATTCCAAGATTCCATTATCATTTGGAGGTCCGTTACGTGTTCAAATTGTCCGATTGTTTGGCCATTTGTTTGGAAGAAAAGCGCCAACTGAGGACAGACTGTCGATCGGTTGGTCAGTTTTTGAAAATCATAAATGATAGTGAAACAAAGGCTAAAAGTAATGGGTCCATGTTGTTTCGGCCCCCACGCTTCGGCCCCCACGATTCGGCCCCCACGTTTCGGCCCCGGACACGTTTCGGCCCCCACGTTTCGGCCCCGGACACGTTTCGGCCCCAAACCAAAAAAAGTAAAAATCTCTAAGTTTTTTTGAAAACCAACCCCCTTAGTTTTTTTTAAAAACCGAACCCCCTAGTTTTTTTGAAAATATATTTTCTTGTAAAACTAACCTTATTTTGAAAAGGTGGAAAATACAATTTTAGAAAAGTAAAATACCATGAGTCCAATTTTCTTTTGAATATAACCTTTCAAAAATCAAAGAAAAAGTAAAAAAACGTGAAGCAATAAAAGTAGAAAATTTCAATCGCCAGAATTTTGTTGTTCCGTCAGTACTCATTTTAGCAAAGGTGTAAAGGTGCCCTTCATGTGGTAGCTTCACTTTTTGTTTTTTTAGTTTGAATTGGGCTTGCCATCCAATGTTTAAAGAATTACAACTAAAAAATTAAGTGTGCATTTCAAAAAAAAAATTAAAAAAAAAATGTCAAAAGTACAGAAAAAAAATTTTGTGACAGCTTTATTTGGGTTTTTTCTATTTTGGCTTGGGGCCGAAACGTGTCGGGGCCGAAACGTGTCGGGGCCGAAACGTGGGGGCCGAAACGTGGGGGCCGAAACGTGGGGGCCGAATCATGGGGGCCGAAACGTGTGTGGCCCAAAAGTAATAGTGAGACCACAGGTGACGTACTTCTATAAGACGGGCATTTGCCAATTGAACCGGGAACATCGGAGGAGTGTCGAGGGAGGGCATTTCAGAGAAACAAAGGGTGCCGAACTCGTGGATTATTTTGAGAATGTTTGCGACGATGGTACGTCAATTGAGGAGACTTTCTTCAGCTAACTGGAAAATGTTTATTGGTTTTTTCTCCCCCAATTAAAGTCGAATGTCCTAAAAATGCCGAACTCATTTGGATACGCTCTAAATACTTTCGAATCAACACAAAAAGAGAATTGATAGTGGAAGCGCAAATCGAATTCGAACAGTGCCGATGGAAATGCACAGTGGGAAAAACGGGCGAAAGAGGAGAAAAAGTTTGGCATGGCATTTGAATTAGGAAAATCGGCACTTTGAGTCGCCTTTCCCGTGCAAGGCATTTGTGCACTCGACTACCACAGGACGATGCCAACTCAGTTCAGAATCCGGCATCCGATGGAACACCTTTGATCTGATGCACGCGCAAAAGCAAAGAAAACGGGGGTTTAGAAATTAAATGGAAGAACGAATTTTGGGACTTTAATTAAATCAGAGAAATGGAAAAAGATGCCGAAAGTGGACAAGCTGAGATTGGCGTTGAACAGAGTGCATTATCAAATGGACAATACCAGGAGAAATTGTGCATCCGAAGCACCAAAAGGGCGGACAGTTCCGCCGCTGGGAGTTGCACTGAAAGTGCCGATTTTGAACTTTTCCCCGGCAGAGCTCTGAATATTTCATTGGCAGAAAATAACAGCAAAAGTCGGGTGAATCACCAGTGACTAATTAGTCTGCTCGATCACTTTCATTTGCGCTTGCCTCAGGTTCTGTCGGTGCCAACAATCGCCGATTGCCTTAGGCAATGTCTGCTCAGTTTCACGTGCCGTTCCGTTCAGTTTCGACGTGATTCTGATCAGGTGCCCACTTTTCTTCTTTACCAGTAGATTTCCCTTTTCAGTGTGTGCTCAGTGCATTTACCCAATTTTCTCATCCTCAACTGTTCCATGCCGAAAAATTTGTCAATTATTATGATAATTTATGCGCATTTTCAACAAATAGTGACAACTCGTGGAGAAATGACACTTTTGCCGATGCTTTTCCTCTGTTTCATATTTCATCGGTCCCTCGGGCGAAATTTACCTTGGCAAGTCGCACATTAGCACAAATGAAGAGCATAAACTCGTTGATGCAATTGATGAATGGGGTAAGAAGAGAGGAGGAAGGATTGGAGGAAGCAAAAAGGAGGAATGAATGGACCGTAAAAGAGACAAATGGAGAGGGGGGAAAAGACAAAGAAGAAGAGGATGAGAAGGAGGAAGAAGAAGAGGAGGAGGAGGAAGTAGAGAAAAAGGGGAAAAAGGACAAAGAGGATGAGAAAGAGGAGGAGGAGGAAGTAGAGAAAAAGGGGAAAAAGGACAAAGAAGAACAGGATGAGAAGGAGGATGAGAAAGAGGAAGATGGACAAGAGGAAAATGGAGAGGGGGCGAAGGACAAAGAGGAAGACCAGCAGCAGGAGGAAGAAGAGGATGAGACGGAGGAAGAGAAAGAACAGGACGAGGAAAAGGAAGAGGATGACCAGCAGGAAGAGGAGGAAAACGATGGGACAAAAAGGGAGGCAAAAGCAGGTGAATTGAGCTGAAAAGGGATGGGCAGGTGGCGCTGCAACTTCCCTTTGCTGCCCTTCTGATCACTTTTTGCCCCTTTTTCTGTTTTCGTTTTCCAAAGTGAATGCCGTGCTAATGGCATTGAAATGCGTGCCCTTTTCGCTTTTCCCTCTTCCGGCATTTTCTATTTGAATGGCCATGCCGCAAATTGCAGTGTCCGTTTTCGTAATGCCTTAAAAACAGTAAGTTATTGTTTTCATTATTAATTGTTTCATTCTCCTCGGCACAGACTCTTCGGCTTCCCCTTCCGAGAGAAAATGGAACAGTAAATGAATGTCCCGGCAAAAAATTGGGGCGTGACCTTTGGGCATTTGTCGTTGTTTTGCATCGGCGGAAGAAAGCCAAAAGTGAAAAGGGGGGGGGGGGCGAAGCAAAGGGGGCGGGTCAATTAAGGTTTTTAAATTGCCAGCAGGAGACCAACGCCTGTTTAATGTTTTCTGTGACTTCTCCAAATTGCGCAAAAATTTGCCTTATAAAATTGGCCCCAAAAATTTTGGCATTTTGTCTCCGCCCATTGATTCCTCGTCCAAAATTCGACCCGATTTGTCATTGGTGGATAAATTTCGGCTGAGAATGGCCCTTCTCCGTCACGGACTTCCCGTCAGTGTGGTTCGACTCGGCGAGCAATTGGAGTTGCGGTGGACTTTCGCATATGGCACTCGGAATGATCAGTTAATATTCATTGAATGATATTAATTTCGGTCCCCCAAAGTTTGGACATTTTTGTCGACAAATGTCAAGCGGAGAGAATCGGAGGCGAACCACCCGAACCGAAGCCGCTTCTGCTTTTTAGTGACGGGTGGGAAACGCAACAAATTAAAATGGGTTTTTGAAAAATTACAACTCAAGTTGCCCTGCACCGCGTGCGTTTGCCGCCCATTTAATTGGCAGAAAAGTGCAGCCCCGAAAAGACGGGAAAAGTTTCAATACTTCTCTGAGAGTGTTCCGTTTTGAAGGGTCGCTTCGAGTTCGAATTCGCTGTTCCGTTAGCATTTGTGTGGAAAAATGTGAACGGGTAGAAATTTTTTTTAAATATTGAAATGATGACAATTTGCCTAAATTTGGCTTTATGTTCACTGCCCGGAGGGAGAAGAAAGAGTTATTGGGCCGGGCATTCGTGGACGTCGAAGGCGAGACAAAAGTGGCCAAATTTCGGCGGCGATGGCCGCACTCGGCGAATTGGCCCAACTCGTGGAGGGAAATGATCGGATTCGAAACGAGGCGAATGAAAATCGGACGAAAGTTCATCCTCAGAAAAGCGCAACTATTTCCGGATCATATATAATAACGGATGAACTTCCGAAGGAAGAAGAAAAGGCGGAGGAAGACAAGGAGGAAAAGCGGCGGGGAAACGGCGGACGGAGAGACGGCGAAGGGATGAAACACGGCACGGGGCAAAGAGAGAAAACGAAGTGCCAACAAAGGGGGGGGGGGATAAAGCCAAACAAAAACACGAATTGACAACTTAGGATTGGCATTTTGGCACCATCAAATCGGGTGATTGTGATGGGAGCAAAAGGAAGGACAGAAGAGACACAGGGCAAAGGCAATGACGAAGAAGAAGAGAAGCAAAAGGAAGCGGACGGAAGGGAGGGAATGTTGTCAAAAACAAAAGAGGGGAAAAGCAAAACGCACAAAAACATTTGGCGGAATGAAATCGGCACGACGGAAGAAGAAAGGGAGAGCAAAGAGGGTGGGCGGGGGGGGAAAATTTGTGCCAATGGTTAATTTGGCAAATTTGCAATTTCAAGTCGATGTAATGTCATCATCTTGGCCTTCGCCTCCGCCCTCTTCGTCCCCCCTGGTTCTGTGCATTTCGCGTCCCGCCGCCCTTTTGGCTATCCTTTCGCTCGTCACTTTGGCCATCATTCAATTCGTCCATTTCGGCACATTTTTGCAGAAAAAATATGCAAAAAAAGGCACAAATGTCAGCAGCAAAAATGAGCCAACAGTTGAAGAAGAGCATCCGATGCCACCAAATTCATCGGAGGACAGCAGCAGCAATTCGGAGAACGGATTCCGAAACGGTAAAAGTGCAAATGAAACAAATTATACGGTAATTTGGCAAAAGGAGGTGGTCCAATTTGGCACAAGACAAGCGCAATATGTGCCCAAGAAATGCAACACAACCGAAATTGGCATTACGACAATGCCAAAGGCATTCAATTTGAGAGAGAGCGAAGTGCGACGAATGTGAATTGGTGGGCCAATGCCAACAGTGAGGACGAAGAGGGACAACAGAAATGGTTGGCAAAAGGAAGGGGGAAAAGCCCGAAATAGGAGCATATTTAGGAATGGGCAAAAGCAGAAAGAGACGGTGTTCCCGGCAGAGCCAATTCCGCCGAAGGGAATGAGGAAGACGGAGGAATACGTTTAGCAAAAAGACACCAATTTCGGAGAAAATGACATCAATTAGGGAAAATGAGACCAAAATAGGGGGAAAAATACCAATTTAAGGGAACACATCCATTTGACGACATTCGTATTTTTATGTTATATTTTTTATTCTTTTTAAAAGATAAAAAAAAATCGTATTTAGGTAACAAACATTAAAAAATGAGTTCAAAATTGGGTTGGGCAGAGCAGTGGAAAAAATCGGACCACAAAAAAAGGGATTTCAGCATTATTCCCCCGTCGGATCCTTTCTTTGTAATCCTTTTTTTGGGTTTTTCTGATGTTTTCCCCCTCAATTTCCATTTGTCCCATGCGCAACGAATTGTCTCCCGCTTATTGGCTGTCCCTTCACAAAAATCACAAAATCTTTCCCACCGCGGTGAGTCGCCGTTTCTTTCAATTCTTTTGGCTGATTTTGCTCAATTAATTGGCGGCGACCTGTTCAATTTACATTTTCATCTACTGAATTTGGACTAATTTACCACTGCTTTTCCAACTTTCTTTGTCCCTTTGCGTGGTGACAATTCGCTGATCATTTGACAATTCGTTGACGCGCATTTCGTCTAAACAAAATCCGAAAACATTTGTCAAAAAGTGGCACATCGATGCTAGATCTACCATTTTCATTGAATTCATCCCTTCCATCCCCTGGCCATGGCTTTTCCCTCCACCCCCCCTTCTCCTCTCCTCGCCATGGCTTTTCCCTCTCTCCTCTCCTCACCATGGCTTTTCCCTCCCCCCCCCCCTCTCCCCTCTCCTCACCATGGCTTTTCCCTCCCCCCCCCCTCTCCCCTCTCCTCACCATGGCTTTTCCCTCCCCCCCCCCTCTCCCCTCTCCTCACCATTCCCCCCCCCCCCTCTCCCCTCTCCTCACCATTCCCCCCACCCTCTCCTCACCATGGCTTTTCCCTCCCCCCCCCTCTCCCCTCTCCTCACCATGGCTTTTCCCTCCCCCCCCCTCTCCCCTCTCCTCACCATGGCTTTTCCCTCCCCCCCCCCTCTCCTCACCATGGATTTTCCCTCCCCCCCCCCTCTCCCCTCTCCTCACCATTGCTTTTCCCTCCCGCGCCCTCCCCTCGCCTCGCCATGGCTTTTCCCTCCCGCGCCCTCCCCTCGCCTCGCCATGGCTTTCCCCCCCCCTCTCCCCTCTCCTCACCATGGCTTTCCCCCCCCTCTCCCCTCTCCTCACCATAGCTTTTCCCTCCCCCCCCCTCTCCCCTCTCCTCACCATGGCTTTTCCATTCCCCCCCCCTCTCCCCTCTCCTCACCATTCCCCCCCCCCCTCTCCCCTCTCCTCACCATTCCCCCCCCCCTCTCCCCTCTCCTCACCATTCCCCCCACCCTCTCCTCACCATTGCTTTTCCCTCCCCCCCCTCTCCCCTCTCCTCACCATGGCTTTTCCCTCCCCCCCCCTCTCCCCTCTCCTCACCATGGCTTTTCCCTCCCCCCCCCCTCTCCTCACCATGGATTTTCCCTCCCCCCCCCCCTCTCCCCTCTCCTCACCATTGCTTTTCCCTCCCGCGCCCTCCCCTCGCCTCGCCATGGCTTTCCCCCCCCCCCCCCTCTCCCCTCTTCTCACCATGGCTTTCCCCCCCCCCTCTCCCCTCTCCTCACCATGGCTTTCCCCCCCCTCTCCCCTCTCCTCACCATAGCTTTTCCCTCCCCCCCCCCTCTCCCCTCTCCTCACCATGGCTTTTCCATTCCCCCCCCCTCTCCCCTCTCCTCACCATTCCCCCCCCCCCCTCTCCCCTCTCCTCACCATTCCCCCCCCCCCCTCTCCCCTCTCCTCACCATTCCCCCCCCCCCCTCTCTCCTCTCCTCACCATGGCTTTCCCCCCCCCCTTTCCCCTCTCCTCACCATTCCCCCCCCTCTCCTCACCATGGCTTTTCCCTCCCCCCCCCTCTCCCCTCTCCTCACCATTCCCCCCCCCCTCTCCCCTCTCCTCACCATTCCCCCCACCCTCTCCTCACCATGGCTTTTCCCTCCCCCCCCCTCTCCCCTCTCCTCACCATTCCCCCCCCCTCTCCCCTCTCCTCATCATGGCTTTTCCCTCCCCCTCCCTGGCTATGGCTTTTCCCTCCCGCGCCCTCCCATCGCCTCGCCATGGCTTTCCCCCCCTCTCCCCTCTCCTCACCATAGCTTTTCCCTCCCCCCCCCTCTCCCCTCTCCTCACCATGGCTTTCCCCCCCCTCTCCCCTCTCCTCACCATTCCCCCCCCCCTCTCCTCACCATGGCTTTTCCCTCCCCCTCCCTGGCCATGCTTTCCCTCCCCCTGGCCATGGCTTTTCCCTCTCCCCTCCCTGGCCATGGCTTTTCCCTTCCCCCTCTCCTCACCATGGCTTTCGTCCCCTCCGCCGTTTGGTCTCCGCCGTTTCCCATTTGTCTCTTTCATTTCCTTTTCTTCCATTTGCTTTTGCTTTGTCACCTCATTTTCTAACAATTCAATGCGTTCCGTTTGCATTTTCATCACTTCCACACACTCTTTGTGCTGCTCATTCTGTGATTTTTGCTTCACTTTCCATTTGTTCCCTTTGCTTTTACCATTCGATGGAATGTCCACGCGACCAATGCCAAACTGACCATTATCCCCCCGCCGACCAGCAAAAGCGCAAAAAGAGTTGCGAGTGCCGATGACCGGCGGACCTTTCGCCGCCGTTTGTGCGCGGAAAATTCCCCCTCATCGATGGCTGACGATGGTTCGTCTGCTGCTGATGCTGTTACTGATTGGTGCTGCTGCCTTAGTGGGTTATAGTGGCGATATTCGCCATTTTTGACGCACACGGAACCGCCGCCAATTGCAATGACAAAAGGAGCGGCAGAGGCAAAAGGGTTCAAAGAATGGGCAGGGGGGAGAGGGCCAAATGGGGCAGGGAAAAGGGAGGAAAACGAAGTGGAGGAGCAGGGCATTGGCAATTGGGGGACGATGGCATACCAAATGACCAGGGAGGGGCTGATTCGGCTTTAAATAGCAACATAAAGGTGAGAAAATTGCCGTAAAAGAGTGACTCCGATTTTACGATCTTTTCGAATGCCCCCTCGCCCCCCCCCCCCTCGGCATTTATTTCCTGTGCCCTTTGCCCCTTTTTCGAATTCATTTGCCGTTTCAATTTGGGCATTTTACCTTATTCTTTCACAGTTATTCCTCTGGTAATCCGTTTTAGATTCATCACATTCTCTTAATTTCGCTAGGAAATGCCTCTCTCACCCTCGCTGCCCTTATAATTTACATTTGTTAATTTTGCGATTTTCACACATTATTAAGGTACGAATTCAAAATTTTTACAAAGAACAGAAAAAAATTTAAATGATTTTGTTTGCTCTTTTATGATTTATTTAAATTTAACCTTTTTTTTTCTTGTAAAAATAGATTCTTTGATATTATGAAATCAAAAACTGCCGGAACCACTCAGTTCGGCGCAACTAGAAATAACTTTTTTATTTTTCGTTCAAATTAAACAATTTAGGTATTATTCGAAAGCTCTTGACTAGATCTATCAACCTGGTAAATTTGAAAAATTTTGAATATACAAAAATTATGGCCAAAAAACCTCAAAAAACTGAACTTTTCTGCACAGTTCGGCGCAACAGGTCATAACTTTTTTATATATGGATGGATTTTTTTGGCAAGATTAATCAAACACATATAGAGCTTTCTGATGATACCAATAATATTTTAATTGGCAAACTTAGAAAAAAGTATGGCTTCTCAAAGTCGGCCGCGCCGAACTGAGCTGCGCCGAACTGAGACCGACCGAAAACTGCGGCTTGTTGCATTAAATAGTGTCCAAAACTGACGACCATTCTTTTTAAATTTGCTTAATTAAATAAATCCTAAGGATTTTTTTGATTTTCATTTCTTCCGAATCGTATAACACAAATATTTGAAAAAAATGAGAAATGAGTATAATTAAATGTTTTTTATGTACAAAAATGGTTCAAAAAGAGGATCATTTCCAAGTGCGATCATTAGCATAAGCATCTTTGATTACCATTATCCAATTAATTCGGTCATTGCCTTAGATTATTGTCCCAATTAGTCAATTATCTTAATCAGTCATCATTTTGCCATCCTTACCATGATTTGCCGTCGTTGTCTTTGTTTTGTCATTATTTGTGCTCCTTCGGCACGCATTGTCCGTTCGATGGTCTGAATCCCCCGCAGCATTCCCCCTGCTCCTCACTTTCGCCCCTTTTTCCATTTGTTTTGCCATTTTTTTCTCGCGTGGCTTTCTTTTCCTGTTGCCAATCCATGCTAAAAAGTGACTTACAAATGTCAATTTTGAACATTTCTTTTTTTACCTTATCGTAAGAAGAGCCGTGGGACAATTGTAAGAGAATTTTCTGAATTTGGCAATTTTCCGCTTAAAGCGCTTTTTTCGTCAAACTTTTCGCAGAAAACTTTCGCTGCTTCGGCCATTTCTTTGTCCGCTTGTCGCCGATTTCGATGCGTCAAATCGGCACCCTCCGCGAGTAGCAAAGTGGGAAATCGGTCGTCAACTTTGTCAATGTGCCGTGCATCGCTTGTCGACGACCGAATTTCCGACTCCGTTTCCAGTAAAATGTTCGAGTCAAGCATTGGCACCATCCGACCACCGTAGGACTCTTCAAAGGATAAAATGCCATTCATGCATTCGTTTCTACTCGGCTTTTTCGTGCCATTGTCTGCCTGCTGCCGAATTCCGTCGTAATTGATCACTGTGCCGAACTCGAGGCTTTCTATCAAATCGCAAGGCATTACCAATCGGCCCTGACACCGATTTGTCCGTCGTTTGGTGGCCAAAGGACACACGCCGAAGGAACACCGCTCAATTTGGGCCGAATCGCCTCTAAACCGTTTTGCATTGCATTGCCTTTATCTCTCAAAACGCACTTGCATTTGCCTTTGAAACAAGTGCGCACCCGTCTCCGATGACCACACGCACCACACGAAGCAGAACAGCCACTCCACCCGCCCCATTTGCTCCAAATTCCCTAATTATGTTTAATTGGTTACACTTTTTGTTGCCACGTAAAACAATGACCTCTTCTTCCTTCGTAGTTGGTGGTTCCTCCGTTGTTTGTGTTGTTGGTGCCGATGTTGTGGTCGTTGGGTTCGTCGTCGTCGTCTTTGGCGTTGTGTCTGTCATTGTCTTTGGCGTTGTTTTTGAAATGGCTATTAGCGGTTTTGCCGTTATTATTGGCATTATTACTGTCGGTTCGCTGCCGCTCTCTGTGATTTTGCTGAGTTTACTTTGGCACACCAATTTTGAATCACTTGCCCGATTTGTAACTGAGCTCAAACCCTCCGTGCTTCGCCTCCAATCTGTTCTCCGACTTCAAAATCACCAACACATCAGTGCCGATGTCCGCGTAAATTGTGCTCGAATTCCCACAGCAAAGTCTTGCGCCTACAAAATGCAAAAAGAAAAAACATTTCAAAAATAAAGAGGAAAAAGCTCCTTCAACGCCATTTGCCTGTGGAGATTTTGTCCTTTTTGTATTTGAGCTCCAAAAAGGTGGCACATGCATCTTTGCATGGCATGTCCAACTTGTCAACTTTTATCACAACTCTGTGGGTCACGTGCAAAGGCTGAATATATTTTTGTTTAATTTTTCAGTTAAGTTAATTAATTTTCACATGGATTCGCCAATAACAAGCAGCACGTGGCACCAACGAAGAGGTCTTCAAAATGCCGGGCCATCGCCCGGCCGTAAATTCGCCGGGTGTTAAACATGTCTCGGAATCTTTGGAGATGACATTTAATGAATCATATTTGTGGGTTCAACTATTAATTACTTACTGCTCGTCGGAATGCGTTGGCAGTAATCGCCCGCGTATCCCTAGGCCAAGCAAATGATCATTTTCACACTTTCCATGCCAATTAAATATTACGTCGGGACAACGACACCGTTCGCAGTTGGTCGGGTCGGTGTATCCGCCGTTGTCGCAGTCCATCTTATTTTTGCATATTTCTGTCAATTTTTCTTTGTTGCCCATTTCACTGTCCATTTTCTCCCTGTTGTCCACCTGAACAGTATCGTATGTTGATCATTTTGGCGTCTTTGAAGGAAAGTCCGCCGCGTTGTCCGATTGTCTGCTGATACATCCGATCCACCGTCAGAATGGTGAAACTGAAACCAATGTTATTTTGACTCAGCCAATGGTCACATGGCCACAGTACCTTCTCAAGTCGGACGCGAATGCCTTGTTACCGTAATGCATGGCTGAACCCAAATCCTAAACAATCGCAAATGGTCATAAAAAGTGTTTTTCCGCACTTTTTGTACGTACATAAGGTTGGCCCATGTTGTCACTTGTGTCCGATGTTCGCTTTTCAAAATTTGATTCAGTTCCCTGACACAATGAATGAATGGGTAACGACGAATTGCTGAGAAAGTTGAAATGTACCGGTAAAATGGAGTCATAATTTATCCTGACGAATCGGTCTCTGTCCAACCGCGACTGTTCGTGCCATAGTCCGAGTGCGTGCAGAGTTTCATGCGCGACAATGCCAAGCTAAAAAGGAAGAGGGTTGGTTCTGTTCGTAAGGATGACATAACAGAAAGAGAGTTTACGGATTCGCAACCGTATCCAATCGAAATGGGCTGTCGACCGCCTGTTTTGCCCACTTGGGACCAGCAGCCGGTGCCGCGGAAGTACTGCAGGTAATCTTTGCCTTTTAACGCGTGGTCATTTTGGTGGAACACAAAACGAATGCAAGTGAGGCTTCTTCAAAATTCAAATAAAACAGCAAAATGCCGAAAGGCAAATGCCATTAAAAGTCAAATGCCAACTCAATGTGACGATGTCCGCTTCTGATATTATTTTGCCAATTCGCTGAATTCGAATTTCCATTTCATTTTCTCTGTGTGGCCAACTCTCACCATCGGTTTGCGTGATTTGAAACATGTAAGGAATGTTCACAGTGCCCCAAATGGAACTCGGCGTCGGATTCGCTTGTCGTCTTCCGCGTCTTTTGTGCGATGGCGAAACTGAACATTTTGAGTCACCATTCGTTTCGGTGGCATTGCCCGCCCCACGGCACCTTCTTTGATTTCCTGCAATATCTGCTTGGCCTGGGGCAATGTCAGCAAAATGTCGTTCTCGAAAAGGTCGTCCGCCACTGCCCGATTGATACTTGCCTCGGTGCCGTCATTGATGGCCACTTTGTCCCGAATTTGTTGCCGCGCCCTTTCTCGGGTTGGGTCCTATTTTGGCAAAATAAAAAATAATCTGTCTGCCAATGCCTGATCAGAGAAGCGGCCGTGTTGTTTTATTGAAGCTATTTTGATCTCGTCAAGTAACCGACGCACTTCAACAAATTCAGCGCCGATTTGCTGCAATTTATATGTAATTATTTCAAAGTTTAATAATTTTCATTGATAATTCTTTTTCTTTTGTTAAATTACATTTTGCGGATGATCTTCGTTTGTTTTCGTTGTTGCTGTATGATTTTTAATTGGCGAACCGAAGCCGAATTCCGAGAAAATTGTGAAAAAGGCGAGAAGTAATTGAAGCATTTTAAAAAACACCCATGAAAAAGTCATTCTTTTGCTAGAGATGAATAATGAGGTTCAGGAAATAAAATATAAGTTTATAAAAATGGTCTTCGAATGGGCGATGTGTGTGATCAGTCCATCCATCGCCCGAGGGGCGAAGAAGCGGGCGGCATCGGTGCGATCGGAGGGCAAACAATGGGAGGAAAAGGGAGGGGAGGGGGAGGAAAATGGGGGGGGGGGGGGGGAATGACCGTTCGGAGTGGGGGGGGGGGAAGCGTTTGGAGAGTCGAATGATGATACACAAACAAAACAAAATAGCGGACGATGAACAGAAGCAAACCAACGATCCATCGCTAACTCAAAATATTAACGATTTGAATTTTTATTTATTACGAGAAAAATAAAAATTAAGTGTATTTAATATTGCTAATTTTCTCGAACCAAATTAGCTTAGAATGTTGCAAATTCGTTGAACGGAAGAGCATTTAAGGACAGAAAACCACATGATTTGATTAAAATAAAAAGAAAATTGGGTCATTTAGACGGAAGGAAAAATCGTTAAGTGTGAAGAGAAATTTATGAGATTATCCGTCTTTGCCCCTTACCATCGCTCGAAATGCCCTCGGGGGCAACCTTGAACGGAACGCCAGACCGTTTTATTGTAACAGAATTAAGCGGAAGAACGAAATGGTGAGCTTCCGACTAATTTTTTAAGGAGCTAACGCGATTCCAGTTGATTTTTGACCGATTTGATCAGTCAATTAAAGGAAATCGCAATTGTTGTAAAAGAATGAAAAACGAAGCATTACTCATTAGCATTTGTCCGTTTTTAAGCCAATCTTACAATAATCCCCCCCCCCTCCCCCCATCTCTCAGACATCCAAAATTTATTCGTTAATTTCACGCGTAAATTGACAGAAAGGCCAAAATAAAGCCATTAACAATTTCGTCTTCTTTCAGTTTTGCATCGTCTGATCAGTACGGCTTGTCCTTCTCTCAAAATAACCGATTCAGCGACTGATTTGGGAATTGGCAAAAGCCTCGTAGAAAAGGCTGATCGGGACTGAATGCCCACTTCATTTTCCTGGCAATTAATGAAACGGAATTCATATTGCTTTTTGGCAATGCAATGTTATGAAACTGCATTATTTATCGCTTCTTTCTCCCCAACTTATGAGTCCCCCCCACCCCTCCGCCATTTCTTAAGTTTACCCGCAATTGCTGTCCGACTTTGTTTTTCTTCAGAATCAATGGCTTCATTTGTCGCTTTCGACTATTTGTGCCAGTCGTTCTTTTACACTCGTCCAATGATTCAAGATAGTCCAAATATTCTGGGGAGTCATTGTTCAAGTTTAAATGGGGAACGAAATCTGAACAAGGAATTTGCTCAAAAGGGATGCACCATTAATTGGCCATCACAATTTGCTGACCTTCGTGCGATGGGTCACTGTTTGGTTTCCCCAATCGGAAATGAAATGCGCAGACCTAAACCATTTTTTAACGCGAGTTCTATCATGAGATGCTTTTCACCACCCTGTCTTTGGGTCCAACTTCTCTGTCACCAAGCACATAAAACCACTGAATACGTTTAAGTCCTGGCTCTTTCGGTATCCCAAAAAAGCGTAAATTTGGTGAAGATTTTCTCGTTGAACCTTTAAATAATTTTAAAAATTAAATTAAAAGATCCATATTTAAACTTACCACAGAAAATGCATTTTTCCATGTTTGGTTAAGAAAATAAAAATCAAACAAAAAATAAAGTGAATGAAGATTTGTGGATGAAAGAAATGAAAGATTGTACGACTAGATAAAAAAAAATTTTTTAGTGTAGGTTTTATTTATTTTTATTGTATTTGTTTGCTTTTTTTTACCTTTTTTTATATCTTTTAAAAATTACATATTTTTCTTTTCTATTTCTCCTTTTTTAGAGTTCATCATCACTTACAACAATTTAGTCCCAATAAATACCATTAAATGGAACTCAACGTCAAACAAAGCGGCATTGGTATAACAAATGATTTTATATTCCAGTACTATAATTCCATTTTTGTGAAGAGTCGCGTGTCTTCAGAACAACTTTTTATAAAACTCGCATTGGCAAATTCAATAAAGTAGAATGTTTTTATTTTTGCCAAATGACTGACTTTTAGCGCATCCACGAACTTTACCTGCGCAACGACATTCCGTGCGGGATGAGCGCGTGCAGTCATTGCTATTATGAGGGCCAAATGAAGCCGATTCAATTTGAGGAAAATGCGATGTTTTGCAGTGGTGCCAAATTCCGCCATTGTCTGCTGGTCGATGGACCGACCATTCTTCGGTTCATCGATTTGCTTGATCATCGTGAACTTTTCAGGTGAATTCATTTCTTAAATCATTTCCATTAATTGGACAAACAACTTCAATTTTAGGATGAGTTCTAATTTTTTATAAACTAATTTATTGTACTCGGTTCTGTCACATTTCCCTGGGGAACCGCCCAGTTCGGCGTGGACCCTTTCGGCGCGACTGGCCATAACTTTTTTCATTTTCGTCCAAATTAAAGAAATTAGGTTATTATTTGAAATCACTTGACGAGATCTATCAACATGCTAAATTTCAAAAAATTTTGAAAATATACAAAAAAGTTATGGCCAAAAAACCTCAAAAAATTGAATTTTTCTGGATTGTTCGGCGCACAGGTCATAATTTTTTTATCGATGAATTTTTTTTTTTTGATTTTTTGGCACGATGAATGCAGCACATATAGAGCTTTTTGATGATACCAATTATATTTGAATTGGAAGACTTAGAAAAAAGTTATGGCTTCTCAAAGTTGGCCACGCCGAAACGACCCCGACCCTTTCCCTGGACTTTAGTTAAAAAGGTTTCGGGCCTGGATTCATCACATATTCTTTCGTTACAAAAGCTATTTTATTTTGCACTTTGTTTTTTAGAAATGTGATAATTCTCCAAAGTGTGTGGGCCTATGTGAAGAAAATGAATTCATCAATTTACAAACGGATGAATGGCATTTACACGGAAAACGCGGGACGAATGTTTGTGTTTCTCAACGAATTTGTCGGCGGAACTTTCGTCGAATCGGCCAACATCACAGTGCCCGAATTGAAGTTAGTCGCTTATTTCGTTTTACTTATTATCTTTTCCTATTGTTTATTTATTGTTCAGCCAAGAGCAATGCCTTTTGAGAAGTGCCAATTATTTGTCGGACCATTGGAATGCGATGGGAATCCGTCCGTTGTTGCTTTGCTCATCCGACGAGACGAAAACCCGACTTGAAAAATCATTTGCGCACACAATGACTTTGCTCGACTACGCTCGAGGTGTTTTCTCTTTTTGGTACAAAAAGGGAAGACATTTATGATTAAAATTACTGAAGGGATTGGCTGTGAGAAAGCGCTTCTCGAAAGGATTGAGGATTTATGCAGGAAAGAAAGTCGAGGGAAGGCACTGTTCCCCGAATATTGGACACAGGAAAAATTGCTGGATGGCATTTCCAAGGGAACCCTCAAAAAGGGAAAGTTTAAGGTAAGTGGACGGGCCATTGGCAAATGTTGCAATCCCCAAAATCAGAGCCCACTTAATTTTTAAGATATCATCTGAAAATTATTTGGAGGCATTTGTTGAGTTCGAATTGGAGGACCAATGGTTTGTGAAGGTCGGCTCAACAATAAAAGCAGAACATTTTGAAAACAAAAAAAATAATTAAAGGGATTGAAATGCATGAACCGCGCAGTCCATGGTGACGTCGTGGTGGCAGAATTATTGCCCGAGAATGAATGGTTGGGTATCGTTACACTACCATTTTATACTTTTTGGATTTTCAAATTTTAAGGTCCGCGCCCGACAGTGTCATAAGACTGCGAGACGCAGAGGAAGGCCAAGTGTCGGAGATGGCATCAGAGAAAGAGGAGTACGAAGAGGCAGAGGACAAACTATGCACGATGGAGGGGGACGAGGGCGAAGAGAGCGCGACGAAAAGGGCACGGAAAGACGTTAGTCAGTCGGCCTTTTACAATTTAATTCATTTTTCAATACGAATCCCATTTCTCATAGGTACTCCCTTCTGCACGAATTGTGGGTATTCTGAGAAGGAATTGGCGCCACTACTGCGGTTTGAACTCGTATAATTTACTGTGCAATCTTCAACCATTTCTGCTCTCTTTTCAGGTGTCATTCTCCCCAGTAATATGCCCGGAGGTCGACAATTTTTGTTTGCACCAACTGAGCGACTCATTCCGAGAATTCGAATTGAAACTTCACATTTTGAACAGCTGAAGGGCAAAAAAATTCTAGTGCAAATTGACCATTGGCCACAGGGTGAATATTCAATTATTGCATTGAAAAATAAAAATGAATATTTTAAATTTCGCATTCCCCTTTAATTGATTTGCTAAACTAAATCAATTTGTAGATTCCTATTACCCAAAAGGGCATTACGTTCGTGTAATTGGAGAGGAGGGTGATCGGAAAACCGAAGATGAGGTTGGTGAGTAACGGTGTATAACGCAAATTAAAGGTCCAAGAAAATGAGTATTAAGAGAAATAAATTTCTTAAATACGGCCCAGGGCAATTTCATAACAAATTATACAAAATTTAGGTCATTTTGTTGGAACATGACATTCCCTACGAGGACTTTCCCCCGTCTGTCATCGCTTGCCTTCCTAAAATTCCATGGTCTCCTTTCCCGATGGTTCCGGAACAACGTGAAGACCTGACGCACATCGACATTTGTTCTGTGGACCCGGAAGGTTTTATAAACCGTTTGAATATGGCAACTATTCTCCAAATAAATAAAGGCTGTACGGACATTGATGATGCCCTTCACTGTACAGAAATAAATGCGGCAAAGTTCGAAGTGGGAGTTCACATTGCGGATGGTAATTGGGCATTTGGCTTTCGACTCGTCGGTTAAATTCTCTTTTAGTTACACATTTCGTCCGTCCGGGCACCGCCATGGACAATTCGGCAGCTGAGCGTTCCACAACAGTCACTGACTCATTATGCTTTAAATAATAATTTAATAAATATTTCAGGTTTATTTATGCGGTCGTCGAATTGACATGCTCCCCGAACTTCTCTCATCAAATCTGTTCGTTATTTTTTGTGCATTTATTTCACTTTGTTTGTTTGTTTTTTTTTGTCAGTTGTTCCCTACGCGAGGGCGAACTTCGCTATGCCTTCAGCGTTATTTGGACGATGGACACGGAGGCGAACATTGAAAAAGTTCGCTTTAGCAAATCGCTGATTCGCTCTCGTGCCGCACTGACCTATCAAAAGGCACAAGAAATGGTGGACAACGCGAAGGAATATGTGAACATTTTTCACTCAAGAAAAATCGTTTCATTTTGTGTTTAGCGTGACAAAATTTCTTTGAGTTTGCGGTTTGTTTTAAGTGTAAAATGTTTTTTTAATTATATAACTTTCCATTTATTTTAGTCGTCTCCTCTCTTTGTCGCGTCATTTAAAGGTCTTTTTCCGTTAATGAAATTGTGAGTTTGCTTTTTTTGTTGTTGAACAATGATTTAAGGCTCGACGACGAACTGTTGGTGCACTTGAACTTGCCTCTTCCGAAATTCGATTTGACGTCGACCGGGAGACGGGGGCACCATGTAAAACTTTTTTGAGAATATACACAGGACCCCTAAAAAGCAAAGAGGGAGAAGGAAGACATTCAAAAAATAAAAATTATTTTACATTTTTAAGAAAATATTATTGCATTTTTTTTGACCCATTATTTGTCTGTCCTTTTCAAATGTTTTTGATTGGGTACAGTGTGACTTTTTAACAATTAAAAACAAATAATTTCAGTGAAAGTGCAGGAGAAGCAGCATTTAGAGACAATGTAATTGCCAACAATTAACTGTCTTTTGCATTTTTTAACTTTTGCCTTTTTTTAGGTCAATGGTCGAAGAGTTTATGCTTCTCGCCAACATTTCAGTGGCAGAAAAAATCCTCAACGCATATCCCGTTGGATCATTTTACCTTTTATGTAATTTTATCTATTTTTTTACTAAAAGGACTGTGCAATTCTGAGAAGACATCCTATACCAGGGCGGTTGTCATTCAAACCGCTGGTCGGAGTACGTTTTAGTGTTAAATGGGAGGGGGGGGGGGAGGGGGGGAGGGAGGAGAGCGGTTAATTAATCCGTCACTTTTCTTCTAATTTTCCGATCGCCGAATCATGCGGGTTCAAACTGAATGTCGACACAAGCAAAGAATTGGCCAAGAGTTTGGACGACGTGGAACGGCAATGTGTTTCGAGCGGAGGACGGCACAATCCGATGGTGGCACGAATGTTGCGCATGTTGGCTACACGGTGATGTTTTTTATTTGTGTGACTATTCTTTTCACTCTTATACTTTATTTTTTCTTTCATTTTATTTTTTTTTCAGCTGCATGACTCAGGCAGTGTATTTTGCTGCTGGCACTGTGCCGAGAGACCATTACATTCATTACGGACTCGCCGTGAACGTGTACACGCACTTCACTTCTCCAATCCGGCGCTACGCTGATGTGGTAATAAAATAGCATTTGGAAGAAAGGAGAGAAAAAAATTGCGATAGAAAGGGATTTTTGGGTTGGTTTAGGGAACATTAACCCGTCTTTTTTGACAGATGGTCCACCGATTGTTGGCAGCTTTGCTAGAAATTGACCGAATTCACCCGAATATGTTGGACCGGAAACGACTGATTAGGCAAACGGAGGTATGCCACTATTTATGGAGTGCATCCTAAAATTTTGCCGCCGAAATTTTGCCGATGTAATTTCAAAAAATAACGTTTAACAAAATAAACCATTTCCTTGAACATTGATTTTTTTACAGAAAAATTTCAAAAACTTGAAGAAATTCACAAAAAACGGCAATCCCAAAGCTCAAATAACAAAGTTAAATTAGAAACCCCCATTCTGCAGGATTACCCAAAAAACTTAATAAAAATTTCTGGTAATAAAATTTTATTTCGGCGGCGAAATTTTGTCCTGTTCCCGTATTTATGCTATTATTTATAATTAAATGCAAATTCAAAAAAGAATATGAACCGTCGTCATCGTCACGCTCAATACGCCAGCCGTGCGTCAGTGCTCCTCAACACTTTTTTGATGGTGAAAGAATGCCCGGAGAAGAGTTTGGCTGCAATTGTCATTGGAATCAGCAGTAACGGGATAAAGGTGAGAACAAACCCAAACCAAATTTTTGATCAATCATTTTTATTGCCAACCTTTTTTCACAGGTTATGGTACCAAAGTTTGGCTTAGAAAGCGTAATTTATCTGAACCGAGACGGAGGTGGGGCGACTCGGCAAAACATTGCATGGACACAACAAAACATGACTGAATTTTGCGCATCGCATGGCATCATTTTGTTCAAAGAAGTAAAAGTCAGTGTTTCCGTAGTGGAACAGAAAGACCAGCGGAAGCGCATTAGTGTGAGGTGAGAAGCGGAAAAAAAAGAAATTACTCTATAATTTGAATTTTTAAGGCTTGTCGACCCATTAGTTGATGGGCTAAGCATTGTAACGGACTGTGAAACGAACATTTAGCTCTTCATTTTGAAAAAAAATTGTTGATAGCAGCTTTGATAAAAAAAGAAGTAAATACCCAATTAAATGGATTCCTTTACCAAGTTTTTGATTATAAAATGCGAAAATAACAATTCGTGAGTTAACGAAAAACAAAAGAGAACGGACCAGAAGAGATCGACGACTATATTTCGCACTGTTCATCTACCTTTCATCCGGACATTTCCACACAATTTTCTTTTTTGAGTAAATTTGTTGAAGTTTTACTGTCCATAAATAGCTGTACGCATTCGTCTATGTCAATAACCTAAAAAATGTGGACCCATTAACATCCATTTTGTTAATCCTTTTTGGCTAACCTCGACTGATTCGCGTCCGCCAATATTTGCGAGCAGTTTTGCCGGTGTTAACAGTTGCATTACATAACGAAGTGAAGTCTTTTGGCCGAGTTCACAAAGACGAGACAGTGCTCCTTGGTTGAGCAGAACGCCCTCGGCATCGGCACGAATCCTCACAATCTAAGTGTGTGTTAGTGGGTCTTTTAGGAAACAGATATGGTTTAATCTCTGCTTATACATAAACATACTAGAAGATAATATGTCAAATTTAAAAAAATGGTCATAGATATTGAATACAAAAAACAAGAGGTAACCGACCCCCAGTGTTATGATCAACAAAGTGGACTAACCATGGACATCTCCTCGCCAGAATACGGTCGAGTGGGCACTATCAACAATCGGTCAATCAAATCGCTTGGAATTCCGTAAAAGCCAATTTCGTCCGAATTTCTTAAAATAATAAATGACAATTATGAGAATAAGGCAATTGGAACCAATCACTGTTGATGTTAACAATAAGTCGGGTTTATGGCCTTCCCTTCCAATGGCACTTGCCTTATTTTGCTACGGCCTCGGTTGGTGGCGAACACAATGACCGGGTTCACTTCGGACTCGAGTGCACGGTGTAGAAATGTGAAACATTCCAGATCAAGCATATGCACTTCATCAATGAAAAGAACGCCAGGCAAAAGTTCGGCTTGGCCCTGTCAAATGAAGCCTCACTTACAATTAGCGGTAGTAACACCAAACGCATATTTTATTTTATGGCCCTGTCAAATGAAGCCTCACTTACAATTAGCGGTAGTAACACCGAACGCATATTTTATTTTAAAATTGTTTTCAATTTTTCGGTTCAAAGCCGACTCACCGCCTCAATGAGTTGGTTTACGACTTTATTCACTTCGCTTCGGAGTTTTTCTGAATTAAAATTCATTTAAAAAAATTGAAAGAAAGGGGGTAGGAAGAAAGACTGTCTATCCCATTTTCGTCTCACCTGATATTTCGGTTTTTTTCGGTTTCATAAATTTTGAAAGCATTGAGACGAAATCGCCGGCTTTGCTTTGAGGCGTCGAGTTTGCGTTGTCGAAGTCGTGCAGACTCACATACTAAAACAAACATTGTTGAAAGTCACTTAAGTTTAATAGCCATTTAATTAATTGATCCTACCTGAACAATTTCTTTCTGTTTGTGCACGTCCCCTTTTGGCATTGGCACAAATTCGTCCGCGTCCAAATCGAATTCATTGGCGAAAATGTCTGACCGACCCATCCTTTTGACTGTCCCCGAGCCCGCTTCGATGTAAACGATGTCGCCCGGTGTCACTTTCTGTTTTAGCAGTGAGTCATAAATGCTCGGGTCCAAACGCAATTCGCGCGATCCTTTGGTCGTCTTCAGAACGCAATTGACGTGAGAAATGGTTTTCCCAAAGCCTCCGATCGGATTGTCGGTCTCCACTGGCGCCAAATCGACCACTTCCCCCTCAAAAACTTCTTTCACCTCTTTGATGCGCACTCCTAGTAAGGGGAAAAGGAAGAGTTTAAAACACGCTTTTGTACGGTTCTACGCGCCTCAACCCTTTTGCTCACCGATAGCTCTCCGAAAGTTTTCCATCAGCACTTCCGTCTTTTTCACTTCGCTCGAAAACACTTCCGACCCAACCACCGGCACAAAAGGCACTTTATCGCCAAGTTCTTGCGCGACTGCCATTGCAATTGCGGTCTAAAAGGAGTTCAGTAGGGTTAGAATATTTGTAAATTCATAAGTATGGTCAGAATTTTCATCTTCTACAAATAGGTACTTTTCCGGTCCCGGGAGGACCCGCCAGCAAAACCGCTCGACCAGCCATTTTCTTCTGTCTGACCAACTCCATGACAATGCCCGCAGCTTCTCTCGCTTCGCATTGGCCTATAAATCCACAAGCCTAAAAACAGAATTTTTTTTTTATTCGTATATATAGAGCAATTAAATTCACTTTTTTTAGAGCTTCGCCTGTTTCCGAGTTTAATCCCAATCCTTTCACATGGCTATGCGCTGCTACGCGTGCCTTCTTGATAAATGGTTTAATCTGAACACAACGAATAAATCTTGATAACAGCTAAATAAACCATAAAAAACCTCAATTTTGGCACCACTGGACCTTGGAACTTGGACTGATGCAGAATCAATAACCTCCATATTCCTTGATATGTAGTATAGACTTGTTGTTTAAATTGTCAAATAACCTGGTAAATAAGCTGTCAATATATTATTTTGGCACCTTCGAAAATTCTTTATTAAAAAAGTAATAAAACGTAACACACCCCCTAAGGGGGGTCCTGATAGGCAGGACGCGACCGCGATTCGTTTAGGGCATATTTTGGTGAATTTGCTTAAGAAAAAGGCAACAAAAATGAAAAAAAAACCCATCAAAGATTCAACGTAGGTAAAACTTTCCAAAAAAGTCCCCCATAGTAAAATTTTAATTTTTAATTTAAATTAAAAAACCAAAATTATTTTGCCCTATTAATTTTCGTCTTTTTTGTTGCTTTTAACTTTCGGCCATATTATTATAAAAATATTGACCGTTCAGATATTCTACGAAATGGTTATTGTCTATCGACCTTATGTCAGTCGTTGGCGCCGAGCGTGGAATATTATCAAAGAAAAACCTAGGTTTTGGCTCAAAAACTACCCTGAATTTTTCGCCGCATGGTGTATAATGATTCCGACCGCGATTATTGGTTTCGGCTCAAGGCTCTATATTGCTGGGAGACCGAATCATTACGGAATGGGCTGGTGCGGTGAGTCCGTTTCCAATTTAATGTGGCTGTTTTCCCGCCCCTCTTTACTATGTGTTTTTTTTAGAAAAGCCTTACTATCGTGAGTTCTATGAGGTGCGTCGTCCAAACGACCCAATGGCCCTCAAGTGGCGTCTTCCCGAGGTTATGCAGTTTTTTGGTTTTTGGTTTAAAAGTCCGTCCTTCAGGAGTATCCCGCTTATTTCGTTACGAACCGCCAGGCAGACGATTACCCATCTACCTCCTACAAAAAGCACTACGCATGGGACGTGAAGTAATTGATGATGAGCGAATTGGTCAAAGGAAAGCACACTTAGGACAATGCGTAAATATTGCTTTTGCTGTCAGTTTACTTTTCACTGCGCTTAAAGTTTTCATAGTTACCTCTTTTTCATTAGCTTTTTTCCCAGATGTCTATCGTAGTCCTTCTCTTAAAACATAGGTACGCCAGAGCCTTGGATTTGTGCTTAAAATTGACAGAACCAACATTGCCAAGATGGTGCGATTTGCGCACCGGTACAACTAGTCGCCAATTCATATTTTTTCTTTTATTAGAGGAACTTTTTAGGTACTAAGACCCGTAAGGGCTGCTTGAATCTCTTGTTTTTTTAGATTTCCCATTGATTTTAAATGCAGGAAGTAGTTTCATCCATGGCACCAAGTCAGCCCCTACCCCTAGTCCTGGCACCATCCATAATCGTCAAACCCAAGCATAAAAAAACTCCGATCGCTGTAAAACATATTTGCCCACCGATTTATTCAAACAAACAATGCTGCAAAATAAATCTTACAATTGTCCCTACAACATCATTAACATATGGTATTCAACGTTTGGTCGGTTAGGTAATTAGCAGTTTTAAGTTTTCAGACAAGAGGAATATGGTCGTTAGAGGGCGAACTTTAACAGAACGGAGCACGAAAATAGTATTGTGAAAATTATATTTGGTCCAAATAACAATCCTTAGTTTTGCCATCTCCGTCGAAATCGTCTGTCAATGAGTTAGTCCCACCAGTTCTGAAAGTTGAGTGGAACTCTTAGCTTAATCGATTTTTCGAATTTTACGCTTTGTGACTGCGGCTGGCGATTTGGTGGCTGTACTCGCTGAGTTTGTTGCTGATGAGCATGCGCATTGACTGGAGCGCTGTTGTAATGGGCAGCATTTCCAGCAGGCGCATTTCGCCACGTTTCAGCTCCACCATAGTGACTTTGACCACGAGGCCCTGCACTCGCCGGTGGTTGTTGTTGGACGCGATGGTCCCTGAAGGATAAATAGCAATTTTTCCAAAATATAAATATTCACTGTTCCTATGCCCTAAAAATAAAGAACTTGCCTTGCTCCGAAGCGATTTCCACCTCCACCGCGCTTTGACCCCGCACCATAGGAACGCCCTCCACCACCTCCGTGTCGGCCTGAATCACGCGCCATTTCTTCAAGCCAGTCCGGCAATTCCTGGTTGGCTTCCACAATCAAAGTAGTGAGATCATGAGAAATGTTCCGGTTTTTGTCGTTGAAAAAACTGGTGGCCATTCCTATATTTTCAATGTTAGATATTCTATTTTTAAGTTAAAAGCAAACCAATGTTGCCAACACGACCGGTTCTACCAATTCGATGCACGTATTCGTCAATGTCATTCTTAAATTATATGTAAGTAACAATATAAAATATGGGCATTTGCGGACCGGCAAATCGTAGTTGATCACGTGTTTGACATTCGGAATGTCCAACCCGCGGGCAGCAACTGCCGTTGCTACCAAAATCGGTGCCGATCCATTGCGGAAGTTCTCCAAATGACGCTCACGTTCCATTTGCTTCAGATCGCCATGGATCGATACGCATTCGTAGCCTTCTTGTTGGAGCATGTAACTCAGCTAAAATATGTATAAAATAGGATTAACTGACACATAGTGAACACCTACCTCACCACAGCCGCGTTTGGTCTCCACAAAAATCAGTGTCAATGCTTCGGGCTCACTCGCATCGAGCAAATCCATCAGGAAATGACGTTTATTATGCTAAAGATGAACAAATTGAGTATGTCTGCGTTTTAAATGCTAATACCTCTTCAACCCAAACCACTTTTTGGTTTATATTCTCAGAAGTGGACCCAACTCGACCGACAGCCAAAAACACATATTCCGGCATAAGAAAGTCTTGGGCGAGAATTTGAATATCTTTGGGAAATGTTGCTGAAAACATTGCGGTAATACGCTCGCCCTTCGGAGGCATTCCGGACATTTGCACAATCTGACGAATTTGCGGCTCAAAACCCATGTCAAGCATTCTGAAAGAGGAGATCTAGTTGAAAACATCCTCTTTTAAGCCAGTCACCTGTCCGCCTCGTCCAATACCAAAAAGCGGCAAGTTTCCATACCAATTAGTCCATTTTGAATGACATCGATCAGACGACCCGGTGTAGCGATAAGCACGTGAACCCCCAACTAAAGGCCGAGAACGACTTACTTATCTTCTTTTTTATAGATACCCGAAGCTTGTTGATCTGATCTCGGTAATTTTCACGGCCGCCGTATAAAAGCGCTGAAACAAAAAATGGAATATTCATCTAGAGCACAAAAAAATGCCTGAAACAATTGGAGTGCGATAAGCAAATTTGCGTGATTCGTTGTATATCTGGAGACTGAGTTCCCGGGTAGGCGAAATGATAAGTGCCTAAATAGAAAAAATAAATAATGAAACTAAAAAGGTAGAAAGTTACGAGCGGATATTGACAAGAACGTCCATTCGGCCCAATGCTTTTCTGTTATAAAAAACCCAGTAAAATGTTTTGTTAACCCTTTCCCCCACCGGTTTCATCCATTTTTGTCCTTCCTCCAAAAGGGTGTTAACCACCGGAACCAAAAATGCAGCAGTCTTTCCACTTCCAGTCTGCGCACAAGACATCAAATCACGCTGTATGAAAAAGACGATGATAAAACTCAAAAATAATACCCCGTGGGGGAGGGAGAGAAAGAAAGAAACGAACCTTAGCGGCAAGAGTAGGAATAGAATACTTCTAAAAAAATGTTTAGAATTATTAATGAAGAAAATGATGGTTTGACATTATTGTTCATTGTCATTTATGTTTTACCTCAAAACTGCTAAATAAAAGTATTAATTCTAGAAATAATTATCCTCAAAATGTTTTGGGCCACATTCTGTTAATGCATTATTTAATTTCCAAAAATCTCTCCGGCGACGCCTTCCGGTACCGCCGGGCTTTCTCTTTATTTCCTCAAAATGAACATCAAAATTTTCAGAAAGTGCTATTTATCTAATGGTTTTGCTTTACCTGCACAGGCGTCGGTCTGTCATAGCCGCTCTGGCGGATGTTTTCTTCAACCCACGGATGCAAACTCAAATTGGGGTCAGCGAACTTAACAGTCACATTACCCAAATGAAAAAAAAAAAGTTTCAACGCTTTGAATCGGCGGTGGGCAGTCAACTCCAGTCGCCTCCACAGGGATTTCCTCGTATTTGTCAAAATTGATGCCAGAGTTGACACCAGTAAATAATTCCGCCTCCAAACGTTCATCCCGCGGACCGCCTAAAATTCTACTAAATTTAAGTCTCGCGAAGTATGGGGAAAAGCCTTACTTAAATACATGTTAATTAAAAGAATAAGTGCATATATAAGGTTGTTCAAATTAGCAATCGTTAGTCAGACTTACGGTTCTCCCATGAAACTGTGTTTTGATTGAATCGGGCATTACGCGCGCAGTCTTGCTGTTGTCCTTGGGAATTCGATGGCATATCGTTGAGAAGTGAGGATGGTGGGCCATTGGTCGCTTGGCCTTCTCCTCCAAACGATGGTTCCTCCAACTTGGACCAGCGAGAATTTGACTGTCTTAACAAAACTGTTATTTTAAATTGCTGAAACAGCAAAAAAAAAAACTACAACATTACCTTGGAGCTGGGGTATTCTGCGGATGTTGGTAGTTTGCCCATTGCTGCTCATCATGGACAGAACGATCGGCTCTGTCGTAGGAGAAGCGACCTAATAAAATGGGGTGGAAGAATGGAAAACAGAGGATGGGAGAAACATTTAATACGAATGAATTAACAAAAACACAATTTATGTAGTGCACATTTTAACCTGAGTATGGTGGAGGGTGCCTGAAAAGAGGATAATTTGTTTCTTGTAAAATGCTCTGACAATGAATTTGTCTCAGTTGTTACCCGCCCGCTTGGTGTTGCCCCCCTCTCTCACGGCCTCCCCCGCCACGCCTTTCTCCCGAATCAAATCCGCCACGAGGATTTCGTTGAGCATAAGCTCCGTCATTGTTCCAGCGACCCGACTGAAAATCACCATGTCATCAGAACACCGATGAATATGGATGAACCTGTTGGTTTTGAACTCCAGCAAATGATTGGCTTTTACGCATAGGACAGCCATCGTAATTATTTACGCCGTTTTTAGAATGATCAGCCGGCAATTGATTTGAGTGATTAGCACCGTAATGCTCCAGAGGCAATGCCTCGGGCACTTCACTCAACTTTTGTCTTAAATGCGGAGGCAAATAGCGACCTTAATAGGAAGTTATTGTACAATGTGGACAAATTAAGATTAAAACCTCCAGTGTGTCCGTCATTATTGCTCATGCCAAAAATGGAAAATTTTAAGTGATAAGTCGTGCGAGTGTGAATATATTATTTCTAACCATAAAAAGATGAAATTTACTCAAAAAATACAAACCAAAATCAACAACTAAATTTTAAGGAGGAAAAAGCAGAAACAAAGGATATGTATATGAAGAACAGAATAAAAATAGCACGTATTGATTTTTGAGAATGTCTGGCGAAGATTTGTTGGTAAACCAGCAGCGACAGCGACTACAACAGAGATTTAAAAATTAAGTCTTTAGCTCATCAAGAGCTCTCATATGATACCAAATTCGTCAGGGTTCAACCGTTTTAAGAGGTTAGGAGTTCCATTTTTTCGAGTTTTGAATCACCTAGAGATTACTGATGGAGTCGGGTCGACTTCATCCTATTTTTAAGACTTAATCGAATAATACCGAGTTTGTCCGGGTTCGACCGTTTAAAAAAACCAATATGAGTCAGGAGTACCGAATAGGTTTATCGTTTTATCCATCAGAGGAAATATACACACATACAGTAAATGCCTATACATACAATAATATCAATATGCGATTCATCCAAAATGCCTATACATATAACAATATCAATATGCGATTCATCCAAAATGCCTATACATATAACAATATCAATATGCGATTCATCCAAATATTCCAATTATCCATGAACGTTGGCCTCCAAATTGCGATTGCGATGCATGAGCGTTGCGACTGCCGCTGCAATTGCAGCGCCGCGTCCGCTGCCGTCCTCACTGAACACCAAGAAGAACTGGAAAAAATTGTAATTATTATTAAAAGATTAAATGGTAAATATAAATATAAGAAACGTATCCTTTTTCTTAACAAAATTTTACTCTAAAATCGGCATCTCCGACTACCCATATCTTTCTTGGGGAAAAGAGTGAAAATTGTTCTGATTCTTCCCCATCTTAGTGAAGCAGAAAACAGACTAAAAACCACTCACTTCCTGTCCCTTGACCAGCTCGCCAATCTTCTGGCTCAGCAGGTGCTTGAAGGTCGGATGGAAACGAAAGACGGATCCGTCGATGCCAACCGTCACATAAGGCCTCCCTACGCGCTTCAACAGAGCCGCAATGCCGACGGCACAGAAGTGGGCGGAACGCTTGCTGACCAGCGAACAGATGTAGGCCACATTTGCGCAATCGTTGGGCGTCGAGTTCAAAATTCCTGAAATTAAGGGTGAAAATTTTTTCTGTATCATGGCGGAGCTCTTAGTTCCAGCGGCGGTTCACCCCCCCCCCCCCCCCTCCCTCAGCCGTAAACTCACCAATGTCCTGTAGCATCTCCCCGACTTTGGTGATGTTCTTCTCATTGTCCACGTGTTGCATTTGGCTGTAGCAATTGAAAGCCAATTAAAAACAAAAGAAAAGCGCCAAAAATACCAACCGCTCAATGTCGGACACCAGCTTGGTCGTGAATTTGTACGGTTTCGGAACTTTGGAAAGATCACCGCCGAACATAAGTCCGCGTTGCGTCAGATCCTCAAGCGCCAGACGAACAAGTTCTCCCTGCAAAAGTTGCATTAAAAATTGTTTTCGTAACACCACTTTGTTTGAAATCGGCGAAATAGATAGAAAAGAAAAATCTGACCATGTACATGCCGGACATGGTCTTCTCAAAGCGTTGGTGGCCCGGGTTAATGGTCTTCTCATCGAGTTGGCGGTCGTAGAGGGTGAGGTACGGCTCCAGTGCGCCATCATCGCCAAAGCTGCCCCATTCCGTGTTCACGCATATCTCCGCAGGGAGACCATCTGTAAGGGGACAATTCATGAAAAATGAATAAGTGTTATATGTTTTTGTACCTTCTTCGGGCTTGATCACTCCCTTCAGCTTCGGGGCATTGTCCAACTTCTCCACGTATGTAGCATTGCAACCTGGAAAATTGAGCTATTTCGAGTGGAAAAAACTGTACTTATTAACGAAAATTGGTATTTTTGATTTTGAATTCTGGACGGAATTAGCAACTAATCAAAGCATTTTGATGATTGGCAAAAAATTGTCAGTTTCTTACCTGTGCCGACGATGACACCGATGTAGCAATGTTTCTCAATGAATGAACAGGCTAGTAATATTGCGCTAGCATCATTCAACACGGCAACACCATCAAGGTTCAGGCCGCCACGACGCAAAATCGCTTCATGCAACAGCTTGACGACATCCTCTCCGATGACACCCGAAGCCTTAAAAATGGGGAAAAATTGGGAATTTGCAAATTTCAAGTTCTTTTTTCTTACATTGAATCCTTTTGTCCAGTTGGTCAAAGTTGCGCTGGTAAGTCCATTTTGTTGACAGGGAAAAGAGAACGTGAAGCCGAACGGCAATTTGGAGCGGTTCAGCAGCTGGTGTTCGTTGATGAAGTTGGACAAACAATCAGCGATATGGTCGAACAACTTGAAATGATTAAGAATTACGATACGGTGTTATTTTTGACTGTTGTCACTTACCGCCGCCCCGGTGCCCTTCTTAATTTCATCGGGAATTGAATAAAGCTTGGTTTGCATCTGCGAACGACAGTTGCCCTCCAGAGAGATGAACAGAACACGAAAGTTGGTGCCACCAAGGTCAAGTGCCAAGAACTCTCCACGTTCCTCGCCCACAGCAATGGCACGGATGTATGTCGGAAGCATTTTGACGGACGCAGTCGATGCTGAAACCAAAAGCAATGGGACAAATTAGCAATTTCAACAATAATTTATTAAACCTGTCAATGGGTCAAGGCCCTTTTTGAACTCGAGCTCAAGCTTTGCCATCATTTCGCGCAGCTGAGTGTCATTAAGCTCAAAGGAGCGGCAAATTTCCTGCACCTGAAATATTGGGTTGGGACTTAAAACAGATTTTTGTTCAGTCATAAATAAGCCCTTAAACAAACCTTGGTCAACGAATTGGACATAACAGCGTCTATTGTACTCGAATCAGCAGAAGGTGTAATTGCGAAGCAATCAGTAATACAATAGTAAGCTGGAATAAAGACCAAAATTACCAATTTTTAATTGGTTCCACTAAATAATTAGTTACTAGTCGGTTTTACTCTTCCTATTACATCTTAGGCGTCCAATTTTCACTTTATCCAAAAATTATACATTCAATCATGACAACATTTTAATATTCATACCAATTTATGGTGTGTTTTCCAAGGTTTTTGTGTTTAAATGGTAAATGAAATGCGTATTGGTACAAATAAATGGATAATAACATCCTTTTGGAAGAAATTTATAACTCTGTTTATAATGGATAGGTTTTTTTCTGTTCACTTACATATAAGAATTTAAAATGTTGAAAGTGAAATGATTGTAGGTATAATTTTTGGGAAGCGTAAAATGATAACAGGTTGCGTAAAACGATACGAGACAAAGATTCGCGTGAATTTTTAACAATAAGTGGGTACAAAAAAATATTTCAAAAAAAAATGGAGAAAAAAATAATAAAATTGAAGTGAAGACAAATGAAATTGTAACGCGGAGGCTAATCCTTTTATAGCAATTTTAATCACGTTTCGTCGAATTTCGGCAGCGACAACCGGGCAGTGAATACTAAATTTAAAAAATCCGCATACAAATAAATGAAATGAGGAGGAACTATTTTCAATGGAATTATTTCTTAATTTCTAAATGTTGCTTATCTGTATGATTTGGTTGTTATGTATATTGGAATAGGTGATGAAAGGCGAAGATGGACATAAGATATTTTCGTTTTAATCACATCCATCTCTTCTCTGACCCATCTAATCATTTTTAATAGCCTTAGCACAAATATTGATCCCATATATACAGAGTTCACTAGATGAAAATTTTCAAAATAAGAACATTCAGTTCAACAAAAAAGATTTTGGGCTCAGAAATAGGAACAGTAAGCAATTCGGACTGGAATTTTAGCTGTTTGGGCTTTGAAATGAGCAACTAAATTTATAATTTTGAAAAGGGTAAAATTGCAGAATACGGGTACCTCTCCAAACCGGACAAATTATATATCATTCGACTCCTCTCGGTCTGTAATGCCCGAATCCGAAAGAATTTTTGCGGAAAGCATTCTGAACAGAGTTACAGACCCGGGACTGAAAAGGGAAAATGGCTTGGGACTCAAATGTACACCGCATATAAAGGCACTAATAAACGACTTAAACATTATAAATCGGTTTATTACGTGAATTAAACCATTTTTCAGCGAAAATTTTCACTGATTTTCCTCAAAAATTTCTATTTAATATTGCAAAAATCAGAAGGCCGCGGAACGGCCCGCCAATGGCGAGCATGCGATGACGGAGCAAGTAGTGGGGCGCCCGAGCGAGCGGAGGGTTGCGAGCGCCTGGTTAATGCAGGCGCGAGCAACCCGGAGCGAGCGAGCGGCGCCCCACCTACTGGCTGCCGTAGTCGAGTGTGCGGTGTCTTGGCCAAAACACAAATCTCAAATTGTTTTAGGTCATTTCAGTCCTGGGACTATAACTCTGTCCAAAGAGCTTTCCGTCTCAAAATTCTTATTGATCCGTGCTTTACAGATAAAGATACGTCAAATTACATAAATATTTTTTTATATTCATTCGTTTTTACAACTAGGACGATTCAGTCCAAAGCCATTTTGCCATTTCAGTCCCGGGTCTGTAACTCGGCACAGAGTGCTTTCCGCAGAAAAATTTTTCAGATTCGAGCATTACAGACCAAGAGGAGTCGAATGATACATAATTTGTCCGGTTTGGAGAGGTACCCGTATTCTGCAATTTTTCCGAAAAAGGAATGGTCGGCGTTGCCGATAAGCGCCGCCGGAAAAATTTTTGAAAATTTGAGTGTTTTTTGGTAACAAAATTTGCACAGAAATTGACCAATTTTTGGAGATTTTTGAGATAAATTTTGAGAAAACCTACGCGAGTGGGTGTCCGTCCGGTGGTGCCGATAGGAGCCACCGGGAAAATTTTTGGAAATTTGAGTATGATTTACTAATGAATTTTGACCTAAAAATGGTCATCTTTGAGGATTTATCAAAAAATCCCGAAAATCATCTCCCAACCACAAAAATCATCATTGATCCAGTCAAAAGCCACAAAATGATGGTAAATCATCACACCTGCGAACCATGCATATATAAGTTATATTTGATAAATATATATTTAACGATATACATATTGAATATAGGTATTTATGTTTTATTCACAGCCGAAAAGTCCTGCCGCATTGTCGTGCTACGAAAGCAAAGTTGCTTGATTGGGCAACAAGAGTTTATTATTCCTCAGAAATAGTTGTTAGAATTAGGGACCGGACAGGGACGGGGCCCCGGCGGGGAGTCCCCAGGGGCCCCGTTCCGTTCTCCCGGGTTTTTCAAAATTCCGCTCCCTAGTTAGAACCTTGGGCTAAAAAAGCTCTTCGTCTTCGACCCCCTCCCCCCCCCCCCCTCTGACCCCTCCGCCCTCTGAAAATTGCTTTATGTTTTTCATTTTGTTTTTTTAATTTATTTATTTTCGATATTCCCCCCCCCCCGCCCGCTCTCTCCTTTTCTCCTCCCCCCCCCCCCCCCCCTATTTCTTGTGCTCTTATCAATTCGACGAAAATAGTGGTCAAATCGATAGGCAAAAATTCGGGGCCAATGGCTTAAACTGTCAATTATTTAACCAATTAAAGGAGTGAATATTCGCTAAAACGAAAATATCCGTGAATTTTGTGCAGACAGAACAGTGAACATTTATCATTTAACAATTTTCCATCCTTCATTCCTTTGAATGCTTTTGCAACAAATTATTTTCATTTCCTTTCTAACGACCGTCGCTTTTGCGAGTGACAGCAAAACAAAGGCAGTCGGCGGCATTTTGTCCGTTTTCCGCAGACAGCCATGGTTCGATGGCATTTCATTTATTACCATAATAATGTGTGTTAATTAGGGAACGTAAATCGTTTGAGGATGACAGTTATGACGCAACTAAAGAGGAATTGGACTACAGCGATTGGGAGGAGGGCAAATGGGCGAAAGCGAAGCGCCTAAAACTGTGTTCAGCGGGGGGTCGGTCGGAATCTGTTCTTTTCAAAATTACAAAGTGTGAAGGAATTTTAGCGGGTCAAAAACAAATTTGCCACTGCGAATCGAACGGTGGCCGAAGTGACCTTTTGTGTGCGTCTCAGAATTTGAGCACAACGGACGCCGATTTGCCACTGAATTTTGCCCCTTCGGTGGTGCACATGGAGCAAAACAGCATAAAATTTCTGATCAAGGAGAGGGAAATTCAAATTTTCATCATTTAAATACTCAAATTTAGGACAAAATTTTACCGGGCAAAGAGGCCAAAGTGTTGTCGTTGGACCTTTCGTCCAATTTAATTTCGGACATTGAACCAGGCACTTTTGACAAGTTCATCAAATTGCAAGTTCTGATGTTGACGCACAATAAAATTGACAGCGAACAGATCAGCAGGCACAAATTATTTGAGAAGCATCGGAAAATGTTTAAAATAATTAATTTTTGTAGCGATTGGCTGACGCCCGAAATGGGGCAGAGTTTGCATCAGTTGTATTTGGACTACAACTTCATCACCACGCTTGACCAAGGCATTTTTGACAATTTAAATCAGTTGACAAAATTGGTGTTGGATGGAAATCGGGGCATAAAACTTACGAAAGGGGTCAGTCAATGGAAGAAAATGAGGGAAATTTATAAAATGACAGATATTCACAAAAGCATTGGGGGCATTGGAAGTGCTTTCGCTGGACAAATGCGACATCAAAGAGTTGGACGAGAACATTTTCGAGAATTTGACGTAATGGCCAAGGGGATGGATTTTGGTGTTCAATTGACAAAATTAGCAATAGCATTTATGATGGATGATGGTTTCTGTCAATGTGTGTTACAACTGGAGACCGGGATTTTGAAAAATCGGATCCGGATTCGGGAATGAGACCCGGACCAAATTACAGGATTAAGAATCCTGTTTTTCCGGGCTCCGTATCCGGGTCCATTTTTCCAAAAACATCCGGATCCCGGGAAAATCCGGTCGGGATCTGGTCCAGTTCCGATCTCGAGTTATCCCCCCACCTGCATCAAATCCCTTCCCCCCACCCCATCGGTTAGATCCCTTCGTGCCCTGTCCCTCTCCGGCAATCCCTTCGACCAAATCCCGGCCGCTCTCTCTCCGCTCACTTCGCTGACTCACCTCGCCATGTCGTCCACCAACCTCAAAGAATTGAAGGAGGGCGACTTTCAGAAAACAGTGCCCGGGCTGGAAAAACTTTGTAAGCTTTTGAGGACGGAAAATGGAGAAATAAATACTCAATTTTAAAATTATTAATTAAAATATTAAAACCACCGACAGATATGCGAAAAATGAAATATTTATGGAAAATCGGCACAAATACTTTCAACGGATTGAAACATTTGAAGGTTGGAATTGGAAATGCAATTTATCATACCATATTGCGAATGACCTAATAGAAACACTTAGACTAATGGCCCACATATTAAGATAGGATAAACAATTGGTAAATGATTAACTTATCATTATTATTATATTTATTTGTTAAATTAATTGAATCTCTCTCTCCCTTAATGGAGAAGAAGAAATTGTTCCTTTCCCTCAAAGAGTTGCCCATCAAAAACAGCTTACTATATAAACCAATTTCTCTCATCAAAAATAGACACACACATTGATCAGTTCAGTGGGCTTTTGCTCCCTTTTCAGTTTGTCGACTTTGCCTATTCAGTCAAATTGCGTTTATTGGAGCCAAATGCCTTCGGCGGGTTGGACCCGCCACGCAATTTCAGCGAGTTGAACCTGCAGCAGTGCAATTTGAGCACTTTGAATGCCAATGTTTTGCCGAAAGATTATTGGGACAGTTTGGACGTTGTGAAACTGAGCGGGAATCCTTTTGTAAGGTTTTCAGAAGAAGAAGAGATGCTATTGTCATCAGTCATTTGCATTACAATGCCTTTTTTGGCTGTTTTCAGTTGTGCGATTGCAATTTGAAATGGGTGTTGGACATGAAAAAAGCGATGCGTACTGTTCACGGAACGGATGAGACTACGTAACAAAACGCTTTTCAAATTGGAAAATGCCGATTTGCAAGAAGCCATTTTAGCGATTAAAAATGCTTTTTTAGCTGTAAATATCCGTCCGACCTCGAGGGACTCAGTCTGTACGATGCCAATAAACTGTACGACTTGTGCGACCCAACTCCGTCTTCAATGGCCAAATTTGTTGTTTTTTTAGTGTCCATGGTCTGTCTGTCTATCTGTCTCTCTCTCGGCTTTGCTTTCATTTTTCACTTTGTCTTCAGATTTTATTCGCTTCTCTGGTGGCGGTTGGCCTTGTCTATGCGCGGCGTCGTTACGTGGCCAAATTCGGCGGCGATGTCTGTTTGCCCCGTTTTGTCCATGGTCCGTTTTCGGCATTTATTTGATTTATCTGAGTACCCTTTCCGATTTTTAAGGCTCTTCCTTCCCCCGATCCCATCAGATGGGTTTCAGTGCAAACGAAGGCAATATTTTTGATGATGACGAAGAAGACGAAGCCGAAGAGGAGCAGCCACGAGAGGGCACCGAACGACCCGAATTTGTTTGAGAAAAAGGAAACCCCCGGGGGAAAGGCCGGGAGGGGGGCGGAAGCCGAACAAAGGCACGATGCGAACCGATAGTTTAATTTGCCAATTGAACATTCCATTTTATCATAAATAAAAATATAATCAATTAAGTAAATAAACAAATAAATAAATCATTGTCCACTTGCCTTGTGTTTCAATTTATCAGTCCATCTGCTGCTGATGTTCTCTTTTATCAATTCTTTAATTCATTCATTCCTTTCTTTTATCATTTCACTTTTACTATTTTGTTTTTATTTTGGAAAATGATTTTGTTTTAATTATTTTACTAATTTAAATATTTTTTTAATTATTTAGACAATTAAATAATCATCAGCCTCTGAAAATCCGAAAATGGTCTACGGCCTCGGCAACCAAATGCTCAAGTCGCTTTTCTTTCTCACCAATTTCGTTCTTTTTGTTTCCGGGGGACTTACCTTCGCCTTTTCCCTTTGGGTAATGCTCAATTGCCCAGCACAGTAATAACAATAAATACATTTTATTAGGCTAATTTGGACCAAAATTTCTCGCGTAATTTGCATGATTTTGCTCAACAAACAAAACTCGATGGGAAATTTATTGATGAAATTGCTGAGGTAAACAATTCAATCTTTTCCGTTTTAATGCCAATCCAAAGGTTACAGTACCAAGCGGCTCTTTGGGTAGTACGGTGTGTGCGTGAGTTGTCAAATGGCCTCCTTTTTCAGGTGTTAGTCGCCCTCGGCGCTCTCCTCCTCGTGGTCGGCTTTCTCGGCTGTTGTGGTGCTGCTTGTGAAAGTTCCATTCTGCTCACTTTGGTCTCTCCTCTTCTGTTAAATTGCTCAAATTGTTCTTCCCCTCTCAGTTCACTGCCATCATTCTCATCCTTTCGCTAATTGAACTGTACATTTTGTTTCTCATTTTCACCAATCGAACCGAACTGCTCGACTCCGTGTACAGAGCGTTCCTCGACAGTTCGAAAACACCGGAGGGTCGCCGGAATTTGAAGCCAATTCAGACGGCGCTGAACTGTTGCGGAGCGACACTGAGCACCCAACAAACGTATAAAAGTGAGGGGTTATGCCCCGGTCGGTTGGCAAATGAGGTAAAAAGAATGGCACCGAGTTGGATTGTGGGCTTTTGCTCCTCCTCTACTTTTGTCAGAATGCCTGTTACGCTGTGGTGGCTGCCAAAGTTGGCAGTAACGACGTGTTGGTCTGTGGCGTTTTGCTGCTGTTCGTCCAATTGGTGGCACTGCTCTTCTCCGGCACGCTGAGCAATGCGTTCAGAAGCCACTTCATTTACAGACCAATCGGACAACTGTAAAATGGGACGAAGACCGACCGACGCGGGGCGATGGGACGGAAAAGGGCGCCACAAGGGAAAATTGTGCCGAAAAACGGAAAAAATCAGTGGGAAAGGAACCTTTGGGAAAACTTAAATTCAGCTGTAAAAGCTTTTAATGATGGCATTTTTCATTTGACCGCCCAATTTTGGCAAAGATAAATTGCTGAACTTATTTGGTACTCCGAATTCAGTGCAAATTATGAAAAGTGAAACTAACTGCAATTAGCAAACACAAAATATGGGTTAAACAAAAGTTTGTTCTATTATTTTATGACTTTTTAAACTTTTTTTGCTAAATGATAAAAGATTATAACTTATTTTGCTTATTATTTTCATAATTGACCCAGAAACTTTATAAATATAAAAATTGAAATAATTTTCGTTATAAAAAATCCGTCCGAAATTGACTTATCAATTTGTCCGCAGCCGAAGCTTCCGAAAATGAGCATATGTGCTGCTGCTAATTACCTTATCGTCAAACATTAACTGTTAAAATATTTTAGAGTAAACTTTTTCCCATGAATTCCCATGGTCTGACATGAGATTTGGTTGTATTTTAATTCATTCGTCTTAAACTAACGTATAATTTTAACTAAGTTTTATGCTGAGTGAGAAAATTAACATTTTTTGACTTTTCGTGCCTAAATTTCCGTGCCCTACTAATGGGCCTCAGAGAGAAAATTTTCACCTAAAAATGCAATTTTAATTATTTTTCCTTTAAACGACCATTTAATGGATTCCAAATTTGTCTTTTTTCACAAATCTCTTTTTGTTCATTCATTTTTTTATTCATTGTTTTTGCTTTTGACTTCGGCACTGTCCGACACTTTCACTAATTTGGCTAACCCAAGGTGAAAAAAGCGCTCATTGCGGCAAATTGTTGGCAAATTTTGCCAAACCAACTCTAATCCGATAATTACATTCATATTGTTGTAAACTAATTTAGAAATGCGTGCTTTTTACGAATGCCAAACCCAACTCAGACTTCTGGCCATTTTCATATTTAATGACCCTTTCTTTCTTTCATCTGATGCAATTAAAATGTCACAACTAAAGTGAAATTGTTACGTTAAAAGAGCGGAGTTTCTTTTTATATAATGGTTCTATTCAGTTCGATTTTAGCCATTAAAAAAAATGAATGTGTCACAATCGGCAGAAACCGATCACTTTGGTGAGTGTTTTGTTTTGCCCCTTTCCCGCCAATTATTGCTTTTGCCCACCGATTTTGGCAGATTTGGTAAGATTCGTTTACTCTGTCAGTGCCGCGATCAGTTTTGTGCTTGGCATGTTTCTCAACATCCTCCTCATGTATTTGATATACACCAAAACGGTGAAGGCAATGCGAATTTATTCTCGCCTTTTGCTCCATTCTTGCTTTATGGTGAGGGAAAGGGCCAATTTCGGGCAATTCGAATTTCGATTAGTCGGCCAAAAAAAACGATTTTAAATTGAACAAATTGCCAATTCAATGTCTCACTTTCAGGACATTCTGATCGTAATCGTCTCAACTGCTGTCCAACCAATTCTGGTCAGTTTTGTTCGGTTTTCTCAAACAACAGTTGGACCATTTTTTTCGAAGGTTGTCGACCACGGATACCGTGCGGTGTTCCAAAATGGGGTGGGTGACAATGCCCGGCAGCAACTGTTGTTCCATTATTAAATAAATGCTCAGATTTTCCGCAACCTTCCCCAACCCTACGCTTACATGGTCAGCTAATCCTCCGCCTCCTTTGCGGCACTGTATTAATTGCCTTTGAAGATGAATGTCCTTTGGATCCAACTGCTCCTTTTCTTCATGGTCTCCACCACTACCCAATTCATTTTCCGCTACTTTCTCCTCTCCAGGTCCAATCATTTAAAAATACGAAATGCCAATTTCAAAATTACCATTTGAATATTTTGCCAATTTTTTTTCGTGCCGCAACAGAGACGGACGAATCCCGGCCAAAGCGACATGGCTGATGGGCATGTTCGCCTTTTGGCTTAACCTTTTCCACATCGTTTTGCTGACTTGGTCCGACTATCCGCGTGAACATTATCGTCAAGCAATGGCCGAATTGGCAGTTCTTGTTCATCAGGAGACGGGTGTCACCGCTGTCCAATTCACCTCATTCACTTGGGCCGTATGAAAACGCCTTACGGCGCCATTCACTCCCCCCCCCCCTCCCCCCCTCTGAAAATCTCGTTTAAGCGCTCTTTCCCATGGCTTTGCCACGTCGTCGTGATGGTCGTCTTGTTTTCCTCTTGTTACATTGTCATTGGGGTGTGTTTGCCCCAACAAATGCAAAGGCACTTTACCACTTTCCCAAGATTTGTGCCGTCAAAATTCGTCGTTACGTCGGCAATACTTTTGCCCAAAGCCAAAACGATAATTTCCCTGGTGGAATTAATGCCGCATCTTCACTGAAAAAACATAAAATGCGCGAATACAACAACGAAATCACGCGGGCATTGATTGTTCAGGTGCTTTTGCCAAGACGAAATGAAATGAGAAATTCAGTACCGTACTGATTAGGCAGTTCTGCCCACCTTCGAGGCGGCCGCGATGCTTACCCAAATTTTTCTGCCCATTTTGTACCCCAACGACACCACAGTGTTCGTCATCCTTTACATTGCCATCCCTCTTTACTTTGCCCCGGTCGGTACTTTTTTTTTAGTCCGTCCTTCCCAGTTCAATGGTTTTCCATTTGATCAAAGGTTCTGAACGCGTTGGCCACTATCCTTCTCGTGAAGCCGTATCGTCGTGCCGTTTTCGCGTTCATTTTGGGCCGTCGTGCCAACGCCGTCATCTCCACCATGGCATTTGTTGAGCGAAGCAATCAAAGCAAATACACAAACGTATTTAGCACGAACACTCAACAAAGACAGGAACAAGCAAACGGTACAAAAAAAAGGATTGGGATAGGAGAAGGTCGCAAGTGCCATGTGTTCCTGAAGGAAGGGGACGAGCGGTGATCAGGCCAAGGAAAACTATTGCCCTTAAATGGTTGATTGATTGGAAGAATGGCTTTATGCGGGGGAGACTGAGCTCTTCCACTGAAATGTGAACGGTTAAATACACATCCAAAAACTGATCGGTGATTGGCTAGGGAAGGGAAAAGGAAGGGGCGGTACAAAGAAAGAGGGAAAAGAAATGTAAAATTGAAAAAAGGGGAAAAGTAAAAGTGATCGGAAATGCCTAAGCTTCGGCAGAACATGGCCTATTCTACACCTCTCTCTTACAATTGTTTAAATACATTTAGAACACTAAATGGGGGAACAGATCAGAAGAAGATGGAGCAATTAAAGAATGATGAAGACGATGACCTAATTTTGTCAGAAAAACTGTCCCTTTATCCATTTCCATCCAAAAAATGACTGTCCAATTAATCACCCTTCTGAAATGCATTCTCTGCTGCTAATGAATGGTCAATTAGTTTGCCTTTGTTTGGCTTTTTCCTTTTGTTCCGTGCCGTGTCAATTGTTAAGCAATGAGTTGAACTGTGGCTAAGTGCATGAAAATGGTTGCCATTGCATAAAGTGGCATCTTTGTGTTGCTTTCGACTCCGTCCTGTTGCCTTCTTTCGCTTCTCCCCCAATTTCCCTGCGGCATTGGCAAATTTCGGCACTTTCGCACCGCCCCTCGCGTGTCGTACTCGCATTGTTGGCACAGTGCTGTCGTTACGCTGCACTCTGTGCTCTGCTCAATCTTCGAAGTGTTCGTCGTCGGAGTATTTCCGTCGTTTTCGTTCTCCCCAATTCTTTTCGGGAGCAACGAATTCCCCTAAAATTCGAAAGACAGTTTTTCATTTTATATTTTTGTGTAATTTTTTTTTTGTTAAATTACAAACCGAAATTGAGGCAGAAACGAACAAAGAAATAAAAACAGAAGCCCGAATTTTGGCAACAAAAAATCGGACTTTTGACATTGGTTTTGACTTGAAAAAAGTTAAAAGGGAATGAGGCGAAACGGACGAAAAGAGACCAAAGAGAAAGCATTCTTTTGTTTCTTTTCTTTTTTTGAATAAATAATCGCTTCAAACAGAGAAAAATTGCATAAAAAATAATAAAATATATTTATAAAAAATTTTATAATCATCCAAATTCTTATCACTTTTATACTCCTCAAATTCGTCTCGGTCCAATGGACGGACAAATCGAATTAAATAAATAAAAACTTCAACAATTAAGATGACAATATTAAAATAGAATGTTTTAATTGAATTATTTAAAATGCCCCCCCCCTTTTTTTGTTTGTTTGTTTTTTTATGTATTCATTTTGTAAGGGTCGAACATTTGAAAAAAGAAAAAAAAATTGAGAAATTTGGTCATAAATGCGTGTAATTCGCTGATAAGCCCGAATTCCATTGTTTATGACCTTTTTAGCACAAATTTTGTTGGTTGGGAACGAATGATAACATAAAATGGAGAATTTTTGGATGGAAACGTCGCTGCGATGAGCCGACGCGAGTGAAAAGGTGAAGCGACATTTTCAAAGTGAAGCGAAATGACTGACCCTCCCCCCCCCCCAAAAAAAAAGGGTAAAAGCGCCGCCATTTGGCGGATTGGCCTCATTCAACAGCAAAGGTGGCCCCACTTTTAATGAGCAAATATTAAAATATATTTTAATAAATAAAGCTAATTTAGTGCCATTTTTTATTTCTTCCCAGAAATGTTTGGCAAAAGTAAAAATACTACAAAAGTGGCAATTTCTGTGATTTGCACAGCTATTTTGACGGCCCTTGTGTTAGTCGGCATTTGGCTGTTGACCAAGTAAATGCGGCATTATTTTGCAGAATAATTAAATTAAAATTATAAAATATTTTATATTAAAAATTATTTTGAAAATTTTATTCGTTTATTTACCAATTGGACAATCCACGAAATGTTTATTTACAAATGGCACTGTTTCTGTTTAGTGGTGATAATTGCGACTGTGCAGAGCCCACGGCGTCCCCTTCGCCGCCGACGCCCGGCCCAAATTCGACCACCGAACAGCCAACGCCAACCCAAAGGGACTATTTTATCCGACTTGCCCTTCGCGTGGACACCGTTTTCCATATTTGGTTCAGAGCAAATAGCGAAGAAAAGGCAACGAAAAGGGGGAGGAAAATAAATGAGGCGAAATGAGTTAAATTTAAGGAGGGCATAATTTATGTGAGAGAAGTGGCGGAGGGGCGAGAAACGGCGGAGAAAGTGATGGAAAGGACGACGGAAAGGGACGACAGACTGTTCGACTTTCGCGAGACTGCCCTGCTCCAACAGGGCGTCATGGAATTGTCGTGGTCGACGGCCAGCACGACAATTTCTTACATTTACGTGTTTGAACCCGAAACGGTGGGAAAAAAGAAAAATAAATAAACTGGGAATTTGATTATTCACTCCTTTCAGGTCCAAGCGAATGGCATTCTAATTTTGTACATTTCGCCAGACACTAAGCGCAACAAAGGCACAGAAAAATTCCATTTGCATCCGCCGTTGGGGTGGAACAACGACCCGGCGGGGTTCAGCAGGACGAAGGACGGAGTGTACCATCTTTTCTACCAGCACTACCCACACAAACAACAATGGTGAAGCGAAAAGGGCATTTGAAGTACAGAAAGTTTGATTTGTGAAGGCATGGAATGCATTGGGGACACGCGGTGAGCACAGATTTGGTCAGTTGGAAGCACCAGCCGATTATGATGAGGCCGGAGAAAAACAATTGGAAGGGCGGCATTTACACGGGGTCGGCCATCCCCACGAAAGACGGGGGACTCCGAATTTATTACACGGATCACAATGACGGTGGGAAGGGAGACCCTGGGGGGAAAATGGGCGAAAAAAAAACAATTGCAGAAAGACATCCGATGGAATATCAGCGGAGCATTGTGACAAAAGTGAGCAAATTGGGGGAGGGGGGGGGGGGGCAGAAGAAAGGGTAAAAACCCGACTCGTACAGGTCCAACTCGTACAACCCCGACTCGTACTGGTGATGTGTTATAAGTATAAGGACTGTCTAACCCCCGCTGTCTGCGCTCCCACGCAAAATAGGTTTAAAAAAGTACGAGTCGGGGTTGTACGAGTTGGACCTGTACGAGTCGGGGTTTGTCCGAAGAAAGTCTATTGAAATGTTTCAATTAAATATTTGCAATAAAACTGACTAATATTTTTAACAGACTTTTTGATGATACCAAATTATGAAATATACCGCCAAATCTGAAAAAGATTTATGTAAATATAATTTTTAACGCTGACCAAAAAAGGTTATTACAGTAACTTGATCAATCACTCCCTAACATTGGTAACGCTCAGATTCGGAACAATTTGAAAAAAGTTCTTAGGGGGTAGGAAATTTATACAAAAAAAAGTGAGAAGGTCATTTGAAATAAGCCACAAAATTCTGTAAAGAATTGCTTTTGGGATGGTGTGCTTACAACTTTATTCATATTTATTTAGCAGGAAAAAAACTTTTAAAAAATTCTTTTATAAAACATTAAATAAATGAATGAATTATCTTTTTGAGATAAATAAATAAATGAATTCATTCTGTTACCAAAATGATCCTGTCCTTTCTCATTCTGATTTATCAACTCATATTATACTTTTAATCAGCCCCATCATTCATTAATCAGCACCCAAAAATTCATTAGTTTTTTCTAAAATTATGCGAATTATTTTTGAGGACTTTTACCGACCGATGGGCCCTCCTCGCGATGCAATTGCGCTTCGTCCGCCCGAATTGGCCGCCAATCTCACGGAGGACTTTCGCGACCCGAATGTGTTCATTGGCCCTGACGGTGCGCTGTTCATGACGACTTCGAGTCGATTTGCTGATGGGTCGGGGGGCGTTGTGCTGCTCTACCGCCAGAACGAATCAGCAGCAAACGGAGGGCCAGAAGGATGGGAATTTCAGGCAATTACCAAACGGCGAAACATTAATTGGCAACGGATTAATTGTATCATTGGACTTTTAGGGCATCATTCACAGGGACAACCGTTGGCATAATGCCGTGTGCGAGTGCAGTGGGCTAATCCCTTTGGGGGACCCGCACTCATCGGAAACACTTTGGGCATTTGTCTACTCAATGGCCAATAGCATTGACGAGGACGGAAGGTGGTGATGAGTCAATTGGACATTCATCCAATTAATGTTTAGGCAATTTTTGAACCCAATTATCGTCGGGAGATTTAATGGAGAGAAATTCACGCCTCACTTCGAACAAATGTTGGACTTTGCCACGGGTTCTTACGCATATCAGGCAAACCCCCCGACCCTTTCCTCGTTGACGATCCATTTTAATGCTTTTTTAAGGGATTTTACGACCCAATCAGTGCCGAATCTTTGCTCGTTGGATGGCTTGGAAATTGGGCCGACTATAAACGTTTTGAAAATTTCCCTACGGCGCTCACTTTGCCACGACTGCTCAAATTGGCAGAGAGCGGAAACTATCTTTCGACCCCTCCCCACCCATCCGTCGTCCAACTGAGGGTGCGATATTTCTGAGTTTATTTTCAATTGTTTCTTCAAAATGATTTTCAGGAAAGTGAATTGGACACGGCCGACTTCCGTTCATTTAAAGTGGCCCAATTGCCCAAAAACGGTGCCGTGGAGCTTTTCTTCGAAATTTACTTTTGGCGCTTGCGCATTTACGGTCCGATTGGGTTGGAAATGCGTCAGACGGGCAAAGGCGAAGAGGGCAAAATTTCGCTGATCGCATCAAAAGACGGATTGGAACTGCTTTTGGGATGGTAAATGGCCAATTTGGAATTTGGCACGAACGTAACAGTTAAGGAAAAATGTGACACAGCACCGATACATGGAGAGGAAAGCAAGGCCAACTTCGCTGCAAATTTTCATCGATGTCGGCTCAGTAGAAGTGTTCTCTGACAAAGGCGAATGGACCTGCACCACCCGTATTCCCGGTGGGCAATTAATAATTAATTAATTATACGGACGACGGAATGATGGCGGCATTTTTGAATTTTATTGGCCAAATGCCCTCACAGATGAGGGCCGTATCGATAGCATTCAACTCGTTGGGAAGAGCGAAGTGTTCAACGGGGCATCAGCCAAAATGTGGACAATGAAATCGGTGGTCCAAACGAACCAAGCGAAGTCATAATACGAAAAAAGAGGAGAACATTAAATGGATTTAAAAGAATGCTTTTGTGATTTTACTTTTGTATTTTCATTTTTATTTTACTATTTTTTAACCTTTAATTCTTTTTTTAATTAAAATAATTTCAGTTTTTTTTTTTCAAATTCGCTATTTTTTGAAGCTCTTTTTGGCACGCAACTGACCAAAGGGCGGCACTTTGTGTTGGTATTCATTCCTTTTCCGCTTTTATGCCCCTCCACTAAATTATGCAATTGGCGCCCTTTCAGCGGGCGTAAGTTTTGGTGAGAGAAAATAAAGCGATGGGAGGGCAAATGAATTGGACGAAATGCACTCGAAAGTCTCGGGGATCGTGCAGAAGATTATTTATTCTCTTTCATCGACAGAATGGCCGACACACAAAAAAAAAAAAACTTTGGAGGAAATATTGCGCAACGAAAAGGACACAAAACAATGGGAAAAGATGCGATAGGAAAAAAAACAAATATTAACGAATAAATGGCAAATGAATGAATAATTAGAGAGAGAGAACAAATCGTTAAAAAGGAAATTATTTAGATAATTTGTTTTTTATGTCAAACTTTTAAGGGCCATTTTCCAATTTTAAATTTCCCTGCCATTTTTTCTTTTTTTTTGAGAAAATAACATAAATTTATTTGCCCATTCATTGCCATCGAAAAATTTATTGACAGCCAACAAAAGAAAATGGCACAATGAGCAAATAAAATAAAAAAAAAGAAAATAAATGTGCATCCAATTGACTAACTCAATCGGCAGGTCATTCCCCAGCAAAACGAATAATCGCACACTTTGGGCACCGTTTGTCCGTCCGTCCGCGCATGGACCATTAAACCGAATTCTTTCCTCCCAATGGGCACAAAGCCAATTGAAATAAAAAAAAAAACACACAGATGCACCGACACACACTTAAGAAGTTTTTTAAAACATTATTTCAACAAATTCAAAAAAAAGTTTGATTTTATTTCTATGTTTTATAATATTAAAATATTATTTTTTTTTATTTTTCTAACGCAATAAAAAAAAAGTATTTACAATGGACCAAAGGTTAGCAATTGTCCTCTTCTTCTCACCTCTGCCAGTGTACATATGCCATGCCAATTGACCTTGTCTTGCCACGATTGTGTTGGATTAACTGAATTAATCCTCCCTCCGGCCATTAATCCTTCGCGCTCCCCCCCCCCTGGCATTGTTCTCTTCTCAGGGGAAGACAGGCGACCATTAATTGGATCCCACGCCTTAGTCGTTAGACAAATGTTGCTTCAGGCACTCATTGGACGAACTGTGGAACAGTTTATTATAGCTTAATAAATTGACATTGAGTTGCCAATTGTATTTAACAGGGGTGGTCAATCCGCGGATTGTCCGGATATGGACCGATACGGATAACGATTTTTGAGAATTCGGACGGATACGGACGGACACGGATGGACACGGAATGAAAATTCGTGTCTGTGACCACCCCTGGTATTTAATTTATTGTAATTTGAATACTTTCATTGAATGAAATGGGTAAAAAAAATTGCTGTAAAATTTAAATGAATTGGATTATGTTTATTCATTCTTCTGCCACTTGCCATCTTTTCTCCTCTCTCTTTGCCCCTCTCTCTTTTTCCCCTCTCTCTTTTTTCCCTCTCTCTTTTTCCCCTCTCTTTTTTCCCCTCTCTCTTTTTCCCCTCTCTCTTTGTCCCTCTCTCTTTCCTCTCTCACTTGGCCCTGAACATTTCCGCTCCGTCTCACTCTCTCTATCCCCTCCCCTCATTTCCCCGCTCCCCGCTTCTTCCCTTCCTCCCCCCTGCCCATACATCATAATCCATTCATGCCAATCCCTCGAGGGCATTGGAGCGAGTGCATCCCCCGGGGCTCAAATTGGATTAAGCAATTAATTCTTTTCGTTCCAAATGGCAACAGCTTTTCACCAACAGTGAGACAACCCTTCCTGGTGCATGCTTGTTACAGTCAATTTATTATTAGCTGCATAATTGATGGACTTGCTGAGAACAGCGGAGGGACGGGGAGGATTATTGGCGGAGGGAATCATTTGGGATTAAGGTGGGAAAGAGCTTAATGAGGCTAATGCCAAGGAATGATGGACTTAATGATGAGATGACAAAGAATTATAGGGCTTAATTAGGTTATGCCAAGGAAAGACTTTGCCAAGTATTAAATGCCATTGGCGGAATTTTCCGATTTCTGCTTTTAACAAATGTTTTCTGTTGCGCTCATTTTCTCCTCCCTAAGGCGCGAATTTTGCACGACAATGCGGCAAATATTTGCGATAATTCCTTTTCGGCATAAAAAGACAAAACAAAGCAAAAAAGAACAGAAGGAGAACACTCATTGCAAAGAAGAAGCTCAACAGAATGAGTGAATGAATTGGGCGGCGACACTTAGCGACAAAATGCCAAAACAAAAGCAAACAAACGCAAAAGGAACGGCACTATTGGAAAGGGCGAGAAAAGCACCGCGGGGTCAATGAGTGCTTTGGTAATATTCAAAGAGACCGCCAACACACAATCAATCAGCAGCAGGCAAAACATAAATAAAATGCGTCAATTTTTGTTAAAATAAGGAAATTTAAAAATGGAATAGCGAATTTTTGCAAAATTTTGTATTTCACCAATTTGTTAGTCCATTAACGCGAAATACGACTCTTTTCTCGCGACAATCCGTCGCCTCCCAAAATGACAATGCCATGGCATAATAAACACTTTCGAGTGATTGACAATTGTATTGTAAAAGTTGGATGAATTATGGAAGATGCGCAGAGGAGAAGTTTATTGCTGCTTTGGTACCTGTCAATGGGTGCAAAATGCCATAGGACGAAACAACTTTTTTTTTGGGGGGGGGGAGGGATGACCTTTGTTTGACAGAAACCGATTAATTGGGGGATCCGCCAATTTTCTAAATAAGATAGTTTATGTAAAATGAACAGACAGAAAAGGCTAACGGTGGAGAAGGGGAGGGGGGGGGGGAGGAGGGGGGGGGGGACAACGAATGAAAGGGAGCGGACCACCCAAAATGGGTCAGTCAATGCGCGCGCAAAAAATATAAATCCGAAGAATATTAATGATTCTTTTTGACTAAACGACGACCTTAAGAAGACTAAATAAAAGGGAGAAGAAAGCCTTTTTTGGTGGCGATTTTTTTTTTTTTTTTTGAAATATTTTCATCATTTGCTCAATGAGAGAGACATGAAAAGTGATGAATGACTGAGGGAGAGGAGGAGGGCGGGAAGGGGAAAGAGGAGAAAGAGGGAAAAGAGGGAAAGAGGGAAAAGAGGGGAAAGAGGGAAAGAGGGAAAAGAGAGAAAGAGGGGAAAGAGGGGAAAAAGGGAAAGAGGGGATGAGTCGCAAAAGGAGAGGCGTTAATCGCCAAATTGTGAGGAATAGGTACGGCACTTCTCTCCAATAAAATATAATTTGGCTTTCGAATAAACCGAATTTTATATAATTTGGTTCACTAAAAAAATCTTAAATATGCTGGGGCCGAAACGCGGGGGGCTGAAACGCCCTCTGCTGGTCCGAAATGGTGCCGCCGTCCTTCGCCCTCTTCGCCTCCCCCGCGTTAATTGCCCCGAATTGCTTTGTGTTTCCTCTCCCATTTCTCTTCCGTTTGGGGTCACATTTGGCCTTTGTCATGTCATCTTTCTTTGCGGTAAACATCAAATCTTGCAACTTGACGAAACAAAGCCTTCCGTCCGCGACCGACTCATTCACTCATTGGCACCGAAGGGCTCAATTAGCCCAAGTAGTCCACGCCCCCGGCAATGTTTTGCCACTCCTTCTTGGGTATATTCGGATGAGAATGGCCTTGGATCGGAGGACGGGGAGGGATAATTTGAACAAATACGCGGGGAAAGAAAAAGAAGACGACGCCTAAGGGGAGAGAGAAGGGAAAAGGGGACGAAGACTAAGGGGAGATCCGTGACTGAGAATAATGTGAGTGACTAATTGTTTTATACCGAATTTACTCTTTCCAACACAAACAAATTAATGAATAATTATATAATTAAGTTTATGGCATGGCAAAAAAAAGGTAAATTATTGCACGAACATTAAAAAATCATTGTAAAAAATATTCAAATATAAGTGAAATTAGTGAAGATGAAACGCAATCGGAGCTCTATTTTATTATTTATTTATTATTTTAATTTTTTGTATAGAAAATTGACCCTAACAATGAAACAAAAATTTAAAAAAGACATTATGGCAAAAATGGTCAGTGACAAAAAAGAATTAAACAATTGAAAATCGGAAAAAAGAAAGCCCACAGATTGGTCACCACAGTCTGAAAAATGACGCACAGATTCGGCCAAACATTCCCTCGGGCGGCTCTCCGCTGCTCACAAATTCCAATTGGGCTGCCCATCCGTCCGAAATGTCCAAAAGGCGTTGGGCCAACTGAGCGCAAAAGTTTCCCAAGTGGGGGTCAGTCAACTGAACCTAACAAAACGATACAAAAGTGAAATGGGTAAAGAGAAAACAAAAAAGGACCTTTTCTGAAAGGTGACGGACGCCGGAAAAAGACGCGGCGCCATCAGTTTGAGTACCGGTGGAACGCTTAAGGGGAACAATTTAATAACAGCCAGCAGGAGGATCATTGCATGGCGAAATGACCAAACATTAGGCAAAAGGAAATTTGAAAATTAATCAATAAATATTTTCGAAATGATTTTTTAAGGGTGGACTGTTGTTAGTATTTTTTTTTTTGTAGATAATTGGTATTATTCGACCGTGTCTTTCACCTATTTTTTTTCCTTCGTTTTCTTACCGTATTTTCAATCGGTTCGTTTTGCCGTAGGCTATGGTAAAATTCGCCGCTGTCAATGCCCTTGGGGAAAGAGTGAGGCGCAAAAAGAGCGGAGGAGCGGCACTGACACCGATGGTTGGACATGTCCAAGTCGAAGAGGTCGGGCAGAGACAATTGGGAGAAGGAGGCCGCCGGAAAAGATGCAACAGGACGAGGCCAATAAGTGAACATCTGCTGAGGGAAATAGGCATAACCAAAGAAATAACGCCAAATTTAATGGCAAAAATTATAATAAAAAAGCACTTACCATTTTGGCACAAAATGTGAAATAAACGTGAAAAAAGGGAAGGAAAATGGGACGAAATAATGGATAAATTAATAAAAGAAAAAGTAAATCTAAAGTTGAAAATAAAGTAACGGGACGGATTTGGTAGAAATTGGCACTTAGAATACAGTGAAAGGTGGCGAATGAACTGATAAATTGTGAATGGATGAATTATGAAAAGGATGCATTTTCTTTGGTCCGTTCGTCGCGGGGCGGAGCCAAATATTTTCGTGAGAAATGAATGAGCAAACGAAACGCACAACCTGTGCTGTATGTCTAATGTAGTGGACTGACTGACTGACCGACTGACTGTTGGACATGCGAGGGGCGGGGCGTGGCGGGGATGAGCGAAGGATTTGCGCATTTCCTCCGTCCCTCGGGGGAAAATGGAAGGAAATTGGGCAAAGGGGAAGAGGAAATGGAAGAAAAGAGGGAAAAGGGAAAGAGAAGGGAAGAAAAAGAGGGGAAAGAGAGTGAAAGATGGAAGAAGGAAGGAGGGGAAAGAAAGAAGGGAAAGAAAGGGCGAAAAGAGAGAGAGGAGAGAGAGAGAAAAGAGAGAGAAAGGAGAGAGAGAGAGAGAAAGATAAAGAGTAGGATTGTCGGGTTTTAAACCAAACCGAATCGAAACGAGAAAATTCGGCTTTGGGGTTAACGAAACGCTTGGTTTCAGCTTTCTATAATTACGCCAAAATATTCGTGCCAACCCTATTAGAAAGGGATGAACAGTTTATTGGATAATATTTGTCTACAATAACTCAACAACCGAAACGAATTAGTAGGTACTGTAAATTGTTTTGTTATTAATTCCGCCAATTAGCAAATGAATGTGACGGATTGTTTGGTTGCGAAACACATCAGGGGGTGCTCTTCCCCCCCCCCCACCCCCGGGGGTTGCTCTTCCCCTCCTCCTTCCCCCCCCCCCCCCTCTGCCGATCGTTTGCTTTGCTTTTCTTCCCCCACAGCGATTTCGAAATATTCGTTCGTTTGTCAAAAGAAATATATTTCCCTCCCTTTACATTTTTGTACTGAATTTCGTCACTTCTTCCTCATGTTCGTGTTCAACAACCAGTTTTTCTAATCCTTCAATGAACGTTAAAATGCGGCGGTGACACGTCGACGATTTCTTTTCGCGATAATTCATTACCAAGAGGAGAGGCACAACAAAAAGGGACCGATTAATAATTAGTGGGTAATTAGTTAATCGCTTCTTCAATGGGAAAAGCGAAGGGTGAATGACCTTTCCTTTTTATTTGGGCGTGTGGTCAGTGCGAACAAGAAGCGAATTTTATCCGTTAAACTATGGGCTCTCGAAATAAGTAGGTCAAATTCGATGCATTTGACTGTTAATTTCGGTTTACCCCCCCCCCCCCCAAAAATCCCTCCGTTATTACCGTAATTCATTTAATTATTATTTTTTTTATTTTGCCATTTTTGGATGGCTTTTCTCTCAAAACCGGCAAAAACAAAGGAACGAAAGACAATGATAATAAATGTCGCGCAAATGACCTGTTGTGGAGAAATTCGGATTAAATAATCTGCTGAAACCCTTTGGCGGCTGAGTTTGATGGATGGATTGGCCGAGGCGAGGGATGGGGGGGGGGATGGCATGGCACTCCGCCCCATCAGTGGGGGGGGGGGGGGGGGGAAGGGATTTGCAAATTGCAGGAAAATAGGGACATTGTGAGGGGTTTAGCAAAATGACTAATCGAAAAAAACCATAAGATTTTACATGTCACAAATAAACTGCCGACTTTCCTTTAAACATTTCGAAGTTTGGGCAAAACGCAATGACCTACCAAAACGACAGTTCTGAGGACGAATTTCCTACTTTTTAAGCATTGGATTGTTTTTCCCATTTTCGTGTTCATTTCCATGTGAGCGACGCACCAATCTTTTGTGAATTTATTGCTCCATTGGGCACTCTCCCCCCCGCTGGAGACAGATCAACGGGAGCAAATTCGCAACAAATGCTCGTAAATCAGTGCCACGAGCGATCCGAATTAACGGACGATTTCAAAAGTCTGGCGCTTCGGCTGAAATTGGGTTGCTTTTTTACTTTTTTTAGGCAAAGTTTTTCAAAAATGAAATTCACATTTTCTCGTAGGCAAATATTCCTTTTTTGTCAAAATAAAATTAAAACACATTTGACACTTTGGGGTTGAATGAATTAATGGATTTGTTTGGCATAAACCAACCAATTCAACACAAAATGGTTTAATGATTTTCTCATTAGTAACGAGGTGAAAATGCACTCGACGTCATTCATTCATTGGTTCCATTAATTAGCAGAAAAGAGGACAATGGGCAAGGAAAGGAAGAGATGCCAAACTGCGAATGCAGCGAAAGGCGTATCAAATAACATTTTGGAGGATTGATGGCCAATAGGTGGCGAGGTACTGAGTTGGGTCGTGGTGCGATGATGGGATTAGCATTCCTCTCGTCCCTTACACGAACATTGCCTTTCCTCCCTCTCTCCCACAACAATCGCCCCCCGGCCCCACCCTAAATTATCCCCTCCCCCCCCCCCCCCCGGTTAAATCGTTTCGTTCGTTCTCTGCCGTTGTACTCCCATTGCTGTCTATTTTTGGGCTCTTCCAAGTTGATGATGAGCATAATATGCAACGACAGGCAAAGTCGTCACAGGTGTGCTGATGCTGCTGTTGGCATTGGCCATTTGTCGTTTGTTTGTCCACCACAAATTGTGCCGTTGATGCCCCGTGGTGTTGCTGGAGGGGGGGGGGGGGGGACGGGTTACTGACTGTATTTGCCCTCCCCCCCCGTCCATCCAAAGTGGTGACTATCACTTATTGACCCATTTCCACGCCAAATCATTGCCATTGCGCGAAAATAATTCGGTTTTAAGCTTAAGGCATTACTAGTGATCTTCTAACGGAACACAAATATTCTTTAGGGCTTTTTTCATTCTGTTTTGATGGGCATTCTAAGCTTTGGGTATCAAATTGACAAATAAATGACCTTTTCAATACCGAAACAATCATTACAGAGTGCAATTAAATGCCTTTTGGCTAAATCTCGTAAAAGTGCCGCTGTTTTGTCGCTCAAAGGGGATGGACGAAATCGGAGAATAAACCGGGAGCAGAGGGGGGGGGTCATTTGGAGTGGCGGGGGGAGGGAATGGGATTGCGCGAAAATTGGCCAATTGAACTCTGCGGCAATGCCTTTGACATTGACAAAAAATCCCTTGGGGCAACAAAATCATTCCCACGGCCTCAGGAGAAGAAACAGTGAAAGCGACGAAAATATCAAATTGCAAAGGGAATGACAGAAGGGCATTGCCCAATACAATAACCAACGAACTCATGTCTAGGTTTGTCGTTCCAAAATTCTTTGAAAACGATCCGACCGATTAAACTGAACCGACTGTTCATTAATAAACCGAAATTATATAATAAAAATTTATTTTACAAAATCATAAAGGTCTTTAAATGAATTTATTTGCTTCAAAATATGAAAATCCTTTTTAAATTCAAATAAAAAATTTTTAGTCGAGCTTAAACAAAAACTGAAACTGAGTAATTCTGTTAATCGAACAGAAAAGCGAATTTTTCGGCTGACGGTTGGCTTCTGTTCGGCATGAAACCTACACCAAATCATGGCGAAGAATGGATGGATTATGGGAATGAAAACAAAGCAATGGGCGGGAGGGGACAGACAATTCTTCTTTTGATTTGTCCTTGAATTATATTGACCTACTTATAAGTGAAACTTCCGTAGGAATAGAAATATTTATTCTAAGGGCATGTCTACAAATTATGTCTTAATTTTTCGGGATGATTTCTTTTCTAAGTGTTCCCTTCAAAATAAGAACAGTAATCCCAAATTAAGGCACATTTGAATGGGCATTCTTTTTAAGCGCTTCCTTTGTTCTTTTGGTTTTTTCTGACTTTTTGGGTGGAATAGGGGGATTATGCTGCTGATGGAAAGTCGATGATCAGCAGAACCAATGTCAGAGATGTGTGGTGACTGTAACACAAAGCGAACATATTTCAGCGAAATATTCGGCATTTCTTCGCCATCATTTTGAACAAATCGCACTATTAAATATTCCGTAATTAACCCATTTTCAATTATAATCTGTCACTCACTCATCACTCCGTTCACAGGCCGTTCTTCTTTTGCTCTCAATGGTCCCTCTATTCCATTGTCTTTTTGCATTTTTCTGATCATTTTGGCTTTTTGAAGTTTCATTTATGAGTTTATTATGGCAACAAAATCCAATTGGCAAAGATTCGAAGTGATCGGAAAGTTTGAGGCGAAAGAAGAAAAAGGAGAAAATCAACAAAACCAGCACAGTTTGGTGGTCTTTCTCGAAATTGCAGACATCTATTCGAATGTTTGTTCGGCGGCAAGTCTTTTTGATCATTTAATTATGCCCTCATTATCTATAATTTATTTTGTTTCTTTAGCTGCCAATTCCTTTGCCTCTTTGGCTGGGATTTGCCGTCGATATGTCCCGAATTTTGGTTGCCTTTCACGCCGATCTCTGTTCTAAGGAAGAAAGTCCGCAGCAAATTCTCGAAGTTGGCGCGGACGTACTGCTCGGATCTGTTGGAGCCGAAATTGGAGGATTATTGGGCGTTGGAATAGGCACATTAATCGAAGGCAATAAAAGAACCCGAAAACAAAGGTTTTTTTTTTAAATTCAGCTGCCATTTGCACAGTTTTTGCTTGTTCATTTGGCCCAATCGGCGCATTGGTCACTTCCGTCGTTGGCACTGCCATTGGTATTATTTGGCCATATGTTTGTTTACCTTTTAATTTAAAGGCGCAATGATCGGCTCTTCAGTGGCTGGAATGATCGGAAGGAAAATAATGCGTAAGATAATGAGAAGAAATTTGGGAAAATATGAAGAATTGGGAAGAGAAGTAATGGAAGAAGGAGAAGAAGAAGAAGCGGATGAAGTGGGAAAAGAAGTAACGGAGGAAGACAAAGAGGAAGAAAATGAGGAAAAAGTGGCGAAGAAAGGGAGAGAAAAAGGAATAATTTTGCGGATGATCAAAAAGAAAATTAAAAAGCTAAAAGGATTTTTAATAAGTTTTTAGTGCCTAATAAACCAACCCACTTCATTCATTTTTTTTCTTCATTTTTCGCTGTCTCTAATCCGTCCCTCCCCCCGCACCTTTCAATTCCCAAAATGCCCACTCGACTCCTTCCAATATTTGCCTCTCATTATTATGTATTTGGATGGCAGGACAATTTGGAATTGCGCCAGCTCCCTCCCAGCAGGGCGCACTGGCCACTTGTGAACCAATTAGTGCCCGTACCAAATTTTCGGATGGTTTGCCACCAATGACCTACTCCCCCTCCCCCTTCCCCATGGTTGCTTAATTGCTTGGCTTGTTTAAACTAAACTACCATATATGTATAATCTTCACCTAATAATAAGCCAACCCAAACAAATGAATTGAGATTGGGAGGAAAATGGGGAGGGATGGAGGGGGGGGGGGGGCAAGGGGAGCAATCCCCTCTCCCCCCTCCCTCCCTCCCCTCTCCCCCCTCCCTCCCTCCCCCCCCCCCTCACACCCCCTCGTTCGGTGCCACCTTGCCCACTCCCCGCCCCCCCCCCCCCTCCCCCACCGGAATAAACTGTTAGAAAGTGGGTGAATAGAGCTGGATAAAAAATTTTATGAGAATTTGAGAGAGGAAGAAGGATCAAATGGAATAAAAAAAGAGGACCATGCTACTATTATTATGAATCTGTCAACAAATTCCAATGAACTAATTTTTGAAAATTTATTTTTTGATTTTTATTTTTTGTACTAAAAACGATAGAATTGAACCTAAAAATTCACAGAAACATTGTCTTCCTCCTTATTTTCCATTTTTATTTAAAAGCAATTTAATTCTCAAAAATCAAAAGAGAGAAATTTTTTAATAAAATTTGTTAGCAATTCTCATCCGTATTTTCGCCCAACAATTTATTCCCGATAATCAGAGTGCTACCTTTATTTTTTTGATTGACTGTTAATTATTTTTTCTCCCCGCCCCTTCTTTTTTTGTGTTAATTCCTTTTAAAAAATTAATAAATGTTCATATAGATAATAGACATTTGATTTTGTTAATTAAAAGATACTCTTATTATTGACAAAGTAATTTTGATTAATAATTATGCTTTTTAAACTGATCGCTTTCTTATTTTAAAAGATATTTAAAAAAATTAGAAAAAAATATTTTCGACAGCGACCGACACAATTTGACTCAGCCAAAAGAAAAAATCGCGACTCAACTCTAGGTCCGTTATAAAGTCTTGACTAGATTTCAAAGAAAATTTTAAAATATTTAAGATTTTTTGTCGACTCGAATTTTTCGATTTTAATTTTATTAGCGCGTCAACGCCAACTTACTCAATACATGCCATATACAATTCGTCATTAAATTCCTTATTCGCAATTGTTTTTAGTGAATTAGGGGTGGGCTTTCATCATTATCAATTATCAGCAGTTTGGTTAGGTCATCCGCCGTCTTTTCTCTTTTCGTTTGTTTCCCCCCCCCCCCTCCCCCATTCTTCCGTTTAATGGGTTTTGATTTGCGATGGATTGCGTTCGATGATTTATGGCCAATGAATGGAATGAGCGAAACTTTGCCAATTTCATCGAATTGTTACCCAACAATGACAACAATCGCCCTAAGTGCATATTCCTCTTGTACTCAGTTAGGTAAAATCTTTCGCGAAGGTTTTGATCAAAACACTTTAATTGCTCCAATAAATCAGGCCAAACGGGGTGCCTTCTCCGTTTGATGGTATTTAAATGCGATTCTGCCATTGATACGCCGCACTTTCGTTCCATTTCTTCCTTTTTCCAAGTCCCACTTTTGTTCAATTTCGCTGATGCCTTTCCTTCGCTCACTTCTCCTCTTTGTGCTGCTCCTTGTGCTGCTGACCGTGTCACTTAGCTCCGCAAGGGTCGCGCCGTTGCGTCTGAAACGTCAATACGATTGGTTCTCTGGCAATTCGATGGGTGCCCGGGGAGCCGGCTTCGGCGGCGGCTGGTCCATGTTCGGCTAAAATGATTCGCTGATGCGCAGACGAAAGGATGGTCATCAAAAAGGACCAAATTAATAATAATAAATAATATATTTTTTGTATTCCTGTTTCACAAATGAATAAATTTGTTTATAATACTTCGGGTTTGGTTTATTACTGACTTTAACTAAAATTGCCAATATTTTTCAACTCGAAAACAGGCACCGCGGGGTTGATGCGAATTTGTTATAATTTTTCCTTAAAATTTCAATTATTTGAGTCCAGTATCTTCAAATGGATTAGTTTCCGACATTGTTGGTAACGCCGCAGGGAAAAAAAAAACTGAAAGTTTCAATGATAAGGATAAATTATTTTAATTTCCAAATTTATCAAATTCTCTTTATCTATCTGCAAAACACATTCAGAATTTTCCAAAAATCATTATGTCGACTCGTCGATTCCTTTTTTCTGGCCGAAGAACCCAATTAGACATGTATTCCGAACATCGAACACTCGTGGCTAATAAATTATTCGAAAATATTTTATTTTTGGCTGAGTCGACAAAAACGTGGAATCGACGAAACGTGGTTGTGCGGTGCGCCGAGAAATAATCGAAATTTTTGAAATATCATTTATCTATGGCAAAATGCAATTTTTTAATTTTTCAAAATCTGCAAAATAATTTAATTCGAGATTTTATGTGAACCATTCAATGTTTGCATTCTATGAACGATTTAATGTCTCGAGAAAAAATTCGGATTTGTCTAAAAAGGGCTCTAGAATCGACTTCATCATCATCATTATTAACAACATCAGAACTAACTAAAAACAAAAGAAAATGTAATAATAAAGCAGACGCTGAAAAAGTCGGCGGACCTAAAGAAGTTGCCATTGCAAAGAATAAGCAGACAAATGGAGAAACAAGCAAAAGCCAGTAAACTTGAAAACAATTTGAGTCCGTGCCCTTATTCTTTCCTTTTTTTTTTGTTTGTTAAGCACCGTTTGGTCGTGCCAATTTTCTCCGTTAGCTTCTCCCGTCCAACAACAAAACATTCCCTCACCATCCGCTTCTCTTCTCTCGGCAGAAGAAGAGGACGACGGAAATCCGTTGCCAGCCGCGTTCAGCAGAATTGTCAATGAATCGGAGAGCAGTGATGAGAGTGGTGCGGAAAGGTCGGAGCATGAAGAGGAGGTGGTGAGACGCAGCAAACAGATCAGGTTTAAGACTGATCTTAGCTTTGACTGTTTAAAAAAGTAGTGTGTCCTTTTGGATAGGAATCGCGAACGATGGGAATTGCTGAAATACAAAATGTTGATTTCGTCATGTTGCACTCCGTCGAAAAATCCGAGCAAAAAAGACAGCGAATTGGTGCATATGGAAGAGGAAAGGGAAGAGGAAAAAGAAGAGCAGTGGGATGAAGAGCGGGAGCGCGAGTTCGTGTTCAGTTTGTTGTGAATGGACCGAGGGCAATTGGCCAAACGAATCAATGACCAGCTTGGAAAGCTGCTGCAATTTTCAACTCCTTTAAAAATTATTTCAATTTTGTAAATATCCATTATTACGAAATCCCCCCCCCCCAAAAGAAAATTTTTTATGTAGTACAACCCATACATGTATTGTACAAATTAACATCCAAACGACAAAATAAAAAGTACGAATAACGCCCAACCCTCAAAGAAATATAATAAACCATTCATTTTTGGAAAAATAATTACATAAACATACCCAATAAAGACAATAAATAGAAATATGGCATTTTTTCTAAAGTAATCGGCAAGCATGGACGGACAATGCAATGAGAAAAACCCATAAGGGCATCATCACAATGAAATAAGTTGACTCAACACTTTTTTGCGGTTTAACCTGCTCGTCATATTGCAATTTATGGCACAAAAAAACCTGTGGAATGAATGATTTTTTAACGCTTTAGAAGGACAGGGCTGGTCATGCTACTCCCGTCCTGCTGGAAATTTTGAAATACATTTTCCGCTACAAATCCGTAATTTGATTATCCGATTTACAACTCCCATAGAATAACTTTTATATATCATTTTTTGCACAAAACTCACTTCAAATAATGCTATCATTGTGACCCGGAAAAAATGGAAAGCATTGCTGAAAGGTGAAGGGCATCTGTGGGTTGGATGGGCTTTTGACAAAGTTTACAAACCTTGCGATCGCCCGTTTCGATGATCTGTCCTCAATGACAGTGCGCACAAAAACAATCACAAGAAAGTAAAAGTTAAGCGCAGAAGCGACGAATAAAGGGGCGAACAGATGTAAAATGGAGAGCGGAATAAGAAAGTGCCGGTTGAGCACCTTCGAAGGGTTTTGTCAATGATAAAGGCATCCCGAAATACTCACGAAAAGAAGGGAAACGAGGAACAGAGCGATGGAATGCAAGTCCATCTCGAGAAGGGTGAGACCCGTCCATCGGGCGAACTCATTCAGTGTCAGCATTTTGCCCAGGGATTACATTAATTTTTTATTGTAGTTTAAGTTCAAGACAAAAAAATAGTTAAAAATTTTTATATAAATTTTTAACTTTTCTAAATTGTGAATTATTTTTTAATTTTCCCTTGGGAAAAATATTGGCGTATCATTTTTACCTGTCTGCCACAAGCCTTAATTAAAAAGGACATCCCCCACCCCCGGTCTTGCTGACCATGACCGGCCCGACGCGTCGTGCTTTCCATACCTTTGTTTGTTGGTTAAAGATTTTATTTTTTGTTATTTTTATTTAATCATTTATCTATTTTTTTAGTATTATTTTTAATTAATTAATGTCAATAAAAAAACAAACGGGAAATGAGCTGTGTGAGAAACAAGGTGTTATTTGTTATTTCTGTTTTATGTTTTGTTGCGCTTTTCGTTAATATGTATTTTAAATTCCTAACAGCAGAAGATGGGCGAGACGGTTTCCAGTTGTTGGCAGGCGCAATGCTAACTTATAATGAAAACAAAGGAAAGTCGAAGAAAGTGAAGAGGAGGACGGTGGCACAAAAACCGAAGGGAATGGACGACGAATTTGGAAATGAAGAAAATGGGGAAAAGGGGACGGAGGATGGAAAGAACGGCGGTGGGGACGACGGGCAGGAAGAGGAGGAGGTGAAACGCAAAAAGGGGGGGGGGAGGGGAGGAGAGGAATTTTACTCAAACAAAATAAGGGCACAAAACTCGAAAGGAATTGCACTTTTTAAAAGCCATTCCTTAGCTTGTTTATTCCTTCAAATTAGGTTTTTGTCTGTTAATATGTTTTCATTTTTCAGACTCAGCGTCTTCGAAGGGTCCACCGCATTTTCACTTGGGGTCTCAACATTCCCCGTCCGATCAGTGACTTCGCTTCCGTCCCATTGCCCGATAAATTACGTGCAAATTTGCGAGTTTTCAAGCAGCCAACACCAGTACAAATGCAGGGAATTCCGATCGGATTTCTTCATAGGGATCATCTGATCACAGCACCTACTGGTAACCGCCATGATTAACAATGTATTTAATCCAAACACTTGCTGTTATATTCCGTATTAAACGGCGACAAAGTTATAAATCAAAAAATTTCTCTAGCTAAACGTGTGCTGACTCTCACCCCAACATTTAGCAAATTTTAGGCAAAGTGATGCCTTTTGAAAACATGGGGGAAGGGGCTTTTCATTTTTCGACATTTTCTTTTGTATTTAAGTTCTAAAAACGTGTTTCCAAAAGTTTTAGAGGTTGCTGATCACAAATATGTACTTACTAGTATTTTGGCCAATTCTGAAAAAAAAATTGTCAAAAAACCCAAAGGGTCCCCCTTCGGTTGTCAAAAGGCCCCACTTTCCAATGCTATTAACAATTGCATAATATTCTACAGTGATTCGTACTAGTATTTAGGTTCCGGCAAAACGCTTTCCTTCGCCATTCCGCTCATTGTCCGCGCTTTGAACAATCGAAAAAAGCGTTCCGTCACTATTGGACATTGTGCCGACATTCACTCATTGTGTGCCGTTGTGATTGAACCGACCAAAATATTGGCCAAACAGGTACGCAAAAACATTATATAGTTCAATTAATGTTTTATTCTTAATTTTTGTTTTAAGACCTATGAGAATTTTCTGAAATTTTGTGACGGATTGGACGTCAATTGCGAATATTTACGCGAGGAAGGCATTGGAGAGAAATGTAATCGAACGAAATTTATGAATGTTTTCTATTTCGTTTATTTGAGGCGACATTTTGGTGACCACCCCAAATCGTTTCATTTTCGCCTTGGAAAAACTCTCTAAGGACGGCCAAAAGAAGGCAAAATTGGTGGAGGAATTACAATGGCTGATTTTGGACGAATGCGATCGAATGTTTGACAGTACGGAAGGGGAAGCGAGTTTCCGAGTGCAGGTGAATTGTTAATGCCATTTGTTTGAATCCACCATAGTGTCAACCCAATGCCACGCAAATTTAGCTCTCAAAAATTTTATCCCTTTGCAATGGGAATGAAACTCGTTGCGGTTTTTACAGTGCAACTTTTTCTTACGAAGTCGAGGAATGGTGCAAAGAAAATTTGAAAGAAGTGGCAATGACATGCATTGGACCGAGGTAAGGGCCAATGGAATGAGAGTGGTTAAGAAAGAAAGAAAGAAATGAAACAAACGCAGGAATAGTGCCAACGAATTAGTGAAGCAGGAATTACTTTTTGTTGGATGGGAGCAGGCCAAAGTGAGCGCCGTCAGAGAAATCGTCCGGGGCGGGTTCGACCCGCCGGCGCTTCTGTTTTTGCAGGTGAAAAGGGGATGCCAAAGTGAAGAAATTAATGCAACACTGGTGGGCTTGAATTTGTGTTACAATTTACAACAGAAGAATAAGTGAACGAACCAAAAAAACATAAATTAGGCTATATGAAAAAATGACAATTATAAAAAAAATAAGACAAAAAACGATTGCCCACGGCAGGAATCGAACCTGCGTCACTACGGCCACAACGTAGGGTACTAACCACTATACTACGTGGGCCGAAAGCTAAACATTTGTTTTCTCTTAAGAATAAAAAAAAGTTGGCCATGTGAGTTGGAAAATAATCGTATTTTTAGCGCATTTTCGTTCTTGATGCAAATTTAAAAAGAAGTTTAACATCCTAGTAATTGATTTTTATTTACAGAGCAAAGACCGTGCTAAACAACTATTCGTGGAATTGAGTGAGTCATGCAATGCAATTCCAGTCGGTCTTATCTCCGGTGAATTAACTGAAGAAGAAGTGAGTTCCAATTGGCACCATTAAATATGCATAAGGCAAACATGTTGCTTTCCTTTCAGTGTGAAGTGGTCATAGAAAGATTTCGATCCGGGAAAATTTGGCTTTTAATATGCACTGAACTTATGGGACGCGGCATAGATTTCCAAGAAGTGAACATGGTCATCAATTTTGACTTGGTAATGTGTAGCCATTTTTGTGCAAATTGCTCCCCCTCCCACCCTTGAAGAAAATTATTTTGATTTAAAATTCCTTTTCTTTTTTTTAAATGTCGTATTCCGGGCTCTGTTTTAAAAAAAAAGAGAATTCAATTTCTCGGTTTTTTGAAATCAGATAGGCCACTGGTTCCTCAATTCTCTCTTCGGCCTTTTCATTGTTTTTGCTTCAGCCCACCTCAATTGTCTCTTACATTCACCGCATTGGTCGGACGGGGCGAGCTGGTCGAATTGGCCGGGCCATAACACTCTTTACGGTACTGTTCTGATTACAAATTTAGTTTTTAAGCTTATATAAAACAATCTCTCCTATAATTATTCACCGTCATTTAAGGAGTCTGACCTGCCGATTATTCGACCAATAGCCACTGTTATTCGACAAGCCGGCTTTACAGTGCCCGAATATTTGCTTCGTTTGAATAAACCGTCAAAGTAAGCACCAACTAGAGTATTCCCCGACTTAAATATTTATTTATATAACGGACTTGCCTACAAACATTACAACGAATAATACCGTATTTTAATAATATCTTGTTTAAATTTATTTACTATATTTTCAGGAAAAGCCAAAAAAAGTTGAAGCGAATGGCTCCGAAACGGAAAAATTTGTTACCAAATTGGAACGAATTAAAACGCAAAGTTTCGATTGATATCAAAGAAAGTAAAATAAAAAAGCTAAACGAGAGGAGGAGAAAGAAGCAGAGATGGCACAGCGAGAATGGGAAGGGAGGAGGGCGGAAGACGGACAAAGAAAAGGCAGACACAAATAGAAGTAATGACAGATTTAGATAAATTAATTAAAAATAAACAATTTTAGTGCAATCATTATCAAATATAGAACAAGGCACAAAAGAGGGGACCAAAACACACAACAGCAGAAGAGGAAGGAATGATAGAAAATAAAGAAATAATAAGCCAAAGAGAGAAAGAGGAGACGGACATTAAATCGGAGGATGATCGAATTATAACCAAAAGAAATATGGCTTGGTCATTTATTATGCTTTCACTTTATAAATTCTCAAAAGATTAGTCATTTGTCAAAATGATTATTGTCACTTCTCCAATAAATTAGGTCAGAGTCCGGATCGGCCGTGCTCGATTTCAAAGGAGCGATAAGGTGTTTCAAAGGACAAATATAAGGGGCAGAATTTGTTAATTCTAAGGAACATCAAAATTTTAATCATATGCAAAAGGGTTAATTTATTCAAATGGATTGTACTTGTTTTTTTACCAGGAAAATGCTCGCGCCGTTGGAGAAACTATAAATTTGATGCGAATTGTTAATAGATTTTGACAAAAACTTTTTTTAGGGATTTTTCTTTTGAAGCAAAAAAAAGATTCGAAGGGCCCTAAATTTAAACAAAATAATTGTTTTTTGGCGAATTTTAAACAGTGGCGACGAAAGTAATAGTTTTAACGGGGCACGAACTATGCGCGACGAAAAACATAAACGACGAAATGGCTGCAATGAACTGACCCCGGCCCATCCTACTGGATTTTTCTTTTACTATAAGGAAAAAGCTTGTGCTGAATTTGTACGATTAAAAAACATTGGCATAATTTGTCACTCGAGTTGTCTGATCGTTGGCATGAAAACGTACAATGGCAGAACTATATGTATGGTGATTCTGATTGATAATGCGTCTTTATAAAAGTTTATCACTTCAGTATTTTGTTTTTTCCATTGTGTGTTTTACAATGACGGCCAAATTTACAGGTTTAAAACGAAAAACACGAACTTGTTCATACAGTTAATCAGCTTTCTTCCATCGCTTCATTCGCATCGGCCTAAAATATTGGTTATATATTTCGAATTTTCAATGGATAAAGTCAGCGCCAACAAATGTGTCGTAATTAATCAGATTTATCTAATTTGATTAGATTTTTCACTTCGATTTGTGCCCGCAGTTCGTCCCTCAGTTTGGTGAGCCTTTCCCTGTGTTCCACCAACAAAGTGCGAGTGACACCGTAAATCATTTTCCCCGGGTTGTCCATTTCTCCCGCCGTCTCATCGTCTGACTTCCCGATGCTCTTCCTCTTCCATGTTGCTTTTGCTCGATTTTGTTGCTTTATCATTGCCAGCTTGGTTGCCAGATTGAGTACCTTTCAAATATATGTTTAATATCTACCAATAAATGATTTTCTTACAAACCACCTCCCCCCTTTTTTTTGCGGGGGGGGGGGGGGGGTGAGGTCTACACAATGTGTACCCCCTGCCCTACCCTCCCCCCTTTGTATCGTCCCTGTGACCCAAGTCCAAAGTTTAACTTACAACCTCTTCCTTCTCATAAAGGTTTTCCATGGCCTCGTCCGTTTTCGCTTTGTATTGGTTGATCATCTCTGCACAAATTTCTTTTGCCTTTTCTCTGCTCAATGTTACCCCATACGCCGATTGAATATCCTTCCGAAGTGATTCCTCCGTCAAAAGGTCTCGAGTGACTTCCTTCTGCAAATCTTTGCCGAACTTGCGAATTTTTTCCATTTAGTAAACGTTACGGTAATATTTGGTTGTGCGTTATGACTTAATTAAAATATGATAAACATAGTTAGAAATGAAAAAAAAATGCATTGGCTTTACCAGCTTAAATTTTGGTCTAAACCAGGGTTGTTAGATGAAATTTTCAAAAACATTATTTGGCGGCAAAAATCATCTTTTTGATAAATTATATTCCAAGAGCACAAATTTTTTTTCAAAACGTAGAGCAATTTTGTATGAATATTCATAATTCGAAAAAATGTATACTTTCTGTGAATTTTAAAAGTAATTTCTACAATCTTCATTGATAAAAAAATGGCTCTATTCCAGTTTACGCGTCCAATCACTTGACCGACCAAGAAGAAAGTTATGGCCCAAGAAACCTAGGACGCGTAAACTGGAATAGAGCCAAAAAATTACTTTATTATTATTATTTTGTAAGATACAACTAAAAAAGAAAAAGAAACAAAACATTGTTGCGATATTGTGGACTCGAACCAAACAAAAGTTAGGAAAATCGGTAGTCATGCCAATGCCACCACTCCGAATTATCGAGTGTTAAGATCCCAAGAAAGTATATTTATAAAATTTTTCCTCACAATTTCTTTTTTAAATCAAATTCCTCCACTTTTTTATGTTCAGACTCTAATTCTTACCAGTGCTTATTTTTCCCTGTTATTCTCGGTACCGCCGGGACTGAAAAAGTCGGGGTTTGACTTTTTTTTAAACCGTGAACGGGATCGGGGCCTCGACCTGCGGAACGGGTCATTTGAGTCGGGCCGTTTGAGTAGGAGCCATTTGAGTCGGAGATTAAAAAAATTTTTTTTAATTTCAAAGAAAAATTTCAGGTAGCGATTTTCAAAAAAAACTTAATAGGAATTATTTTCAAGCCCTAAATTTCATCAAAACCTGAAATTTACGCAAAATTTTTTCGATTATTCAGAATTTTTTGAAAATTTTAAAGGTTTTCTTGTAATTTAAAGCTTGAAAAGAATTTCTATTAAGTTTTTCTTGAAAATCGCTACCTGAAATTTTTTTTTAAGTTAAATTTTTTTTTTTAAATCTCAGACTCAAACGGCCCTCCTACTCAAACGGCCCGACTCAAATGACCCCAACCGCTCGACCTGACCTGAAAATCCGGGATTCCGGGACCAGTCCGGTCGTGATCTCGGTCCAGGCAAACCCTATGTATAATAAAAGAAAAATATATTACAATGAAAGAAACTAAAAGCAAATTCCCAGCCTGATAAAATGAAATGAAATTACGTCAAATACAAATCGATTACAAAATAATTAAATCACCCATTTCGTAAAAATACTTTTGGAAATGCTAATTTACGTCAAATACAAATCGATTACAAAGTAATTAAATCACCCATCAAAAATGTCTTTAAATATTATTGATAAGTAAAAATTACATTTACTTTTTTTTTACTTTATTTGGTGGAGGGAGAATATTCCTTCTTAGTTGGTCCAATTTTCTGTTCTTAAAAATGACTCTTTTGCTTTTGTCACTTCCTTTGTTCATTTTTGTTGCGCATTTCGGCGCTTTTGTCGGTTTAAGTCCAAAGGACGAAAAGGAAGCGAAAAAAACCGAAAAAGGAATTCCGCAGGAGCAAAAAGTGAGTTCATTTTCTCATATAGTTTTGCATTTTCAATTGCTGCCATTTCAAAGAGTCCGTTGCATTCATTGCGAAATAAAAATGTTTTGGCGGCAGTCGACCGTTGGCTTTTTGACGAGCCGATGGAAGGCGATGGCGGCGCAATTGTTGCCACAATGACTCATTTAGTTGGAAAGATTGCAAATGGCATCGTTTTGGAGTCGATCGACGAACAAAAAGTTGTGAATGGCATTGGGCAAATGTTGCGCAACGCACAACAGAAAACAATAGGCCAAATGGCGGCGGATCAAAAAGTGAATGAGCACGCCATTTTGGAGCAATTGTGGGGGAAGGTGGAACAATTGAAGAACCAAAATGTATTTATGGCCAAAACCTTCGCAATTTGGGTCGAAGGAATGCCATTTTTGGTGGACCGATTGTTGGAGCAAAAAATCGGAACTAAAAATTGTGATATTTTAGTGAATGCGATTGAAAATTTTTGTGAATGTCTGATCAACCGCGAATTCACATTCACACTATCGTGGAAGTCATTTTGCGCGGAATTGAAAAAATTAGAGAAGAAAGAACAGGCCAAATTGGACCAAAAATACGATTGGTGGCAGGGAACGGAGGAAAAAATGCGGGGAATATTTCCATCACCAAGGGGAGAAGGAAGTGGGGCGATGATGTCCCCTGTAAGTGAGTCCGGAGGTCTCAAAATGCCAAAATTGGAACTGCCATTGAACTTCCCGCTCATTTTGAGTGTGCCGACTTTGAATTTAAATGCGAGAAAACTCACGAAGAAGCAACAGACAAAAACAGATGAGAAAGAGGTGCCCAAAATGGAATTGGAAGTGAAACAAACGATGCAACAGAATGTGCCGACTTTGGATTTGAATGCTGCTCGACTGTCAATGAAGCGACTGACGAAAGGAAATGAGGGGAAATTTATGACGGAAGAGGCGAAAAAGGAAAGGGAGGAAAATGATTGAAATTTTTAAATAAAATTAATGAAAAATTATAAGTAAATGTTGGACAGCTAAAAAACGGAATAAATGATTGATTGAGCTTTAAATAATAAAATAATTCTATCAGACAATTAAAAATATGCATTTGAAAGAGGCAAATAATGAACTATATTTAATCTGTTAATTATCGGACTACGAATTTATCTCTCAGCCGATTTCGAAGTTTTATTTAATCGTAAAGGGCAATTGGTCAATGGTCGCGCATTCTTCTCCCCATGTCGCCACTTTATCCCGTCACACCTCCCCAACTTTTCTCCCCCCCCCCCCCATAATAATATTTCCCCCCCCCTTAACTATTTTTCCCTGTTCCCGTGTCATCTCCCCCGCCCCTTACCCTTTCCCCTGTTTTTGGCTGTTCCATGTCCTCCCCCCCGTCCCCCACCTTTCCTTCCCCATTTCCCCATGCTCCCCAATTTTTCCCTCCCTCCTTCCCGTCCCACTCCCTCTCTCGTCTTACCTCTCCCCCACCCCCTCCCGCCTATAATTTTATGTTTTTGCGTTGTCTTTAACTTTTGCCTGTCTTTGCGCTGGCCCATCAAAACAATTTGCGTTACATCGCTCATTTCGCTGTATTTTAAATCATTTCGCCGTCTCTTAAAGATTTTATCGGTAATAATCACGCGAAAGTGCAAAATCCGACGGAGGCCAGGAAAAAGTTCCTCAAAGTAATGAAATGAATCCATTCAAAGAATTCCGCGCATTTCACTGTTTTTCTTTTTATAATAAAAAATTAAAGAAGAAAATTACTTAAACTGAGTTCACTCTTTGCTTTGTCGCCCTAGAAATTAATTTTGAGTCACAAATATTTTCACCGAATTTTGTCATTTTAATTAGCAAATGGTTTCGGTTGCCAATTTCTCGTCCACTTCTTCCCCCGTCGGCGGTTTCCATTTAAATGGTTCAACTGCTCTAAGCCACAACATTTTGTCGGTCGCCTCCGTCACTCACTCCGTTTTGAGCGTCAACACCAGCACGGCCATGCCCTCCTCCTCCCCCGCTTCAGTGAGTAGCATTTTGGCCAGCCCGAGCAGTGACAGTCAGCCGCACCCGCTGAATGCCTATTCGGTGGTGAACATCGCCATCTGTGCGCCGATGCTTTTGCTGCAATTGCTCACTTTGCCCGTATCATTTTCACTGATTCCTTTTCGTTTCATTGCTTTTGACTGTGTTCAACTGCTCCAAGATCTTCCTGCTTTACCCCAACTATCGTCGCAATGTGTGCTTTCGCATTTTGTTCACCAACGGCGTCACCGACTGTCTTCAGTTGGCCCCGTTGCTTACCTTTGCTCTGCTCAATCTGAGCACCGCTGACATTCCCATTTGGTTCCAAAGGGTCTGCTGTTGTTGTCCCTTCCCTTTGCAAATGTCCGTCCCTTTCTTCACAGTTTGGCAGTGGCATTGTGCTCAATGCGTGGAACCTTCTCGTCATGCAGCACTTTCTGTTGGCCATCAACCGACTCATCGTCATTTTGCGTGCTCGTTATCTTGGCTCGAAATTCATTCCGGACGAAGACACCGAAGCGAAGTGTTTCAATGTGTGCATTTAAATTACACAAATTGCTCTGTCCTCCTTTGGCCCGATCATTCTGCCCATCGCACTTTACCCCCCCCCCCCCCCTCTTCGTCAGGTTGCGCATGTGTTCTGCTGGACTGTGTTCTTCGTAATAGTCGCTCTTCACCAAACCAATTTGATGGGCGGGCTGTTTCATTCGGGCACCAGCCAATTTGTGTTTGACATTTCAAAGCCATGGACTCAAACGATGCGCGAAGTGTTCAAATACTTTACCATCGCAATGCCAATCATTTGCCTAGTCATTTATATTTCCATCATCGCATTTGCCAAATTGGTGAGTCAACCAACAAAAACCCATTAAGCCATTATTATTTTCTATGCTTTTGGCATGCACTTTTAATGTGTAATTCGCAGAGTCGTGCTGGCATACGCCGGGGCAACGACAATACGAGCACCAAAACGACGGCGCCGCTTTTGAACGACTACGAACGACGATTGCTTATCCAAGTTAGCAATCCCTCATTATTTCTGTTTTTTACTCCGCCACATTTGTTATGCTTTTCCTCCCATAATTGTCATCAGTTGCTCCAGTCAATCTAATTAATTGCCCAATCACTCTGATCAATAGCTCCTATCACTCTAATGAGTGGCCTACTCTGATCAATTGCCACAAACACTCTGATTAGTTGCCTCAGGCTATCATCCTGTACGTTGTGATGGGCATTCTGATCATCGCATGGAATTCGTTCGAGTCATGCCCCAACGACATTTGCATTGGCAAAATTTTGGGGATCATTCCCATTTCGCTTTCCCGTGCCAACCACACTTTCTTTATTGAGGTCGTTCATTTGTTAGTCAGAGTCCGATTTGTTGAAATACTTGTTTTAGGGTATGTGGATGGTTTATTGCGGATTGAACCCAATTCTGTTTTTGACGATGAACAGGTTGGAACAAAAAAGCAGTGCAAATGGACAAATAAAATAAACTCATTTCAAATTTCAGGGAGTTCCGAAACCGTTTTCTTAAATTGTACGGATTTAAAAAGACTCTTGTGTTTCCAAGCACAGTGAACACAAACATTTCGAAAAGCAATGCGAGCGAAGAGACGAAGACGGAACAGCAGCAGAAATAATGGGGGAAAAGCAGAGAAAGAACGAAGGGAGAGTGAAAGGTGAGAAAAGCAAAACGAACAGAAATGACAAAATAGCACATTGACAGACAGACAGAAGACAAACAGACACTCAATTGGAATTTGCCCCAATTTTTGATCACTTTTATTCAGTGCATTTTGACAATTATTTTAACTAAATCCATTAATTAGCTAATTCATTATTAGTCTCTTTTTAAAAATTGAATTTGTTTGGTAAATGAATGTTTTGTCTCTTTTTTCCCTTTTATTTTCTTCTCTTCATTGCTTGTGAAATTTTCTCCGGTACGGCTGTTTCTGCTGCGTTTGCGATTCTCTATTTGCATTTGGCGTTTTGTTTTCCATCTCTTTTTTTGGAGAAGCAAGGAGAAGCGCATTTCTGCTCGGACATGGACAATATTCGGCTTAAATCGTTGCTTTAATATTTTCAATTTCAAATTGTTAAATGCCCAAAGGAAATAGACCCCCCCCCCTTTCTCCATCCTCCCAATTTCCACTAATTGCTCTTTTTGTTTCTTCCCCTCCCGCCCCCCGGCTCTCCTCCAATTTCGTCTCTTCCTCTCACCCCTCCCCCCCCCGGCTCTCCTCTCTCCAACCGACCGTCCTCTCCCGGTTCCCCCTCGTCTCCCGCCTGTCCTTGTTCTCCGTCGTTCCCGTTCGCTCCATCCTTTCCTGGCTCGCCCTTATCCCCTTCGGGTCCCTTAAAAAACACGGTATAAAATACTTAAAGTCGGGCTGCTCGCCTGTGGGCCGATTCCGCCCTGAGGCCCTCGTGGTCCCGCGTCGCCTTGGTCTCCGACTGCGCCCGGCGTTCCCTTCACGCCAGGCTTTCCGTGAATTAGTTTCGTGTCCTCTCCCGGTATTCCCTGTTCTCCGACCGTCCCAATGGGTCCAGCCTTCCCTTGAGGCCCCAACTGAAAAGGATTATTTGAGAGAGAAACAATCAGCGGATATTGTACCCCTCCTGGGAATCCAGGCTGTCCATCTCGTCCAGGCACTTAAATTGAGATTACGATAATGAAAGCATGGTAATGAGTGAGTCATTACCGCCCGGTTGGCCTTTCCCTCCTCGCATGCCCCTTGGGCCAGGCCGACCCGGCAGTCCCGGAGGCCCCGGGGGGCCCATTGGACAGTGGAAGCACTTGTCGAGTTGTTGCACTTGTGCCAACACGTCTTCAGCAGGGATGCCGGCGAGCCCATCCTGAAATATGTGATGTGAGGACGTGTGAAATTCATGCCAGCGGAAGTGCTCAAGACCTGTCCCGGTGCGCCGGATTCTCCTTTTTCGCCGGGTACCCCGCGAGGCCCTTTCGGCCCCGCTGGACATTTCCGTTCGGCGCAATTGCACTTGGCCATCGGCGAATTTTGTGCCGCACTTCGGCTGCTTCCTTCTGCGTTAGTCTCTCCCCGACTTTCCTTGTCTTCGCCCGCCTTTTCTTTCTTGGCCCCCTCTGCTGCGTGTTTTTGTTGAGTATTTTCCGCTACGGCTCGTCGCATTCGCCGTTGCCGGTTCACTTCCATTATCGTGTCCCAAATTTCATCCGATTGGACCTGCCAAAATTTAGGGATTTATTCCAATTTCAATTAATGTGGCAGCCACTTTAAAAATGAGCATCTCCTCGGCTAATTCCGATCGGATTCGGCTCATTTCTTGGCAAAGCATCGGCCCGCCAATGAAACAACTCAAAGTGCAGAAAATGCCCAACACAGCGCAAATGGCAGCCGCTATTTTTAAACCCATTTGAATTTAGAAGAGCGGAGAAATAAATGAATTCTGATTGGGAATTTCAAATCTTTTAAAGGGATGACAGAGGAGGGAATTGGGGGGGGGGGAGGACAAAAACCGGATGAATTTGGATGGGCGGAAAAGAGAGATGAAGGACGAAATTTGCATTCCAACCGATCCAAGTGAAATTTACTTATCTTTTCATTCAAAGGAATGATGGATTGATTACCAATTACCATTAATTACCCGTCAAATAAAATTAAAAATGAAAATGGCAAATTTAATTAAACTGAAAACCGGTAATTTATGCATATACTACAAAAAAAGAACACAATAACTAGGGCCCGAGGTGTAAGCTTTTGCATTTTTTTTTTGCGCATATGCTATGAACAAAAAGACTTAAAAATAGAATTTGGTGAAGGTTTTTGGTCCATATAAATTTTTTTTCATTACTTTTGTTTTTAGTACATTTTTAACATTTTTAATTCATATTTCGGCAGTTTTATTACTTATTTTGATCCATATTTAACAAATGTTTATGAGAAAACATTATCCATTTAATCAAAAAATGAATATACGGTAGAACAAAAATTTTATTATTTTTTTTTGAGCTGGGTCGAAAGCATTTCGGCGGGCTCATTTCGGGGCTCTCTTCGGCGCTAGGGTAGTTTCGGCGCCAATAATTTTGATTAAATAGTTAAAAAAAAAACACTTGTACAATCAATTCTTTTATTTGTCGATTTTGGCAAACAATTTTTCCTTATCTTTGAAACTTTCAGTTTTATTTTTGTAAGATTTGTTTATATGTATCTTGTTCATATTAAAAGTACCTAGGTATTTAGGTATTTGTTTTTTGTAAGGCTAATAGTACTTTTGAAGAGCTACCGAATGATACGAAGTTTTAATAAAACATTACCAAAGAAAAAGTTATGACGTCTCAAAGTTGGCTGGCACCCAAACGTTGGTGGCCCGTTTGCCCCCTATTTTAAATAAACCTCAGTGTCCTTATTTTGGATTTTCGAAACGACATCCTTGCTTGGTCATATAGCTAAGGCTACGAATTATATTTTTTAATATTTTTTTTTTTTTTTTGCTTATATGCTTATATGCTTTGAAGAAAGGGGCTTAAAAGGACGACACCCAACTCGTTTTTACCCCAACTCGTTTTTTAACCCTATTTTGCCCGTATTTTTCGTTGAGCGCAGACAGCGGTAGGTTAGACAGTCCTTATACTTATAACACGTAAAAAACGAGTTGGGGTAAAAACGAGGTGGGGTAATACCGCTCAAAAGACGGTCTGGGTCAGTTTGGCGTGGCCGTTTTGGCATGGCTTTTTTGGCGTGGCCGTTTTGGCGTTGTTGGATATAACCTTGTCCAGAAGAAAGAACATTCCTAGCATCATTGGGCAGCCTTGGTAAGTTCTATAAGCCTGCAAAATTTCAAAAAATTTGGTCAAGCTAAAAAAAGTATGTTCAAAAAATTTCAAATCTCGGAAATTTTCTTGAATTTTTGAACTTTTTTGAACCTAACTTTTTCTTGGGTGGACCAATTTTTTTAAAAATAATGCAGGCTTATAGAGATTACCAAGAGCTAGCGGATGATACTAAAAATGTTTGATTAGCTTTCTTCTGGACAAAGTTACCTATATCCATTATATCCAACGACGCCAAAACGGCTACGCCAAACTGACCCAGAACGTCAAAAGACGCATTTCTGCATTAAAATTTTTTGATTTGGACGTAAATATTCGTAAAAATAGAGCTAGGATTTTTAGATTTTTACCTAGGTTTTTTTTACGGATAGTTCTTGATGAGAGAAGCACGAAAAACACATTTTCTCCGAGCATTTTTCGAATAGAGTGACTTTTTAGCACCTAAAAACACCTAAAATAAGGGTTAACACCTATTTTGGCATTTTCGATTTTTAGCAGCTATTTTAGCCACTTTCCAGAAATTTAATAGGAAAATCGAAATAAAATTTGAAAAATACACCCCTAAAAATGGATTTTCTTTTTCAAACTGATGAAAATTTCGTTGCAAAAAATTTTCAAATTTTTCTTGACAAGATAGCAAAAATTCCTGATTAATTTTAACAAACCTTTTTGCACCTATTTTGGGGGGTTTTTCGGGTTTTTAGTACCTATTTTGCACTTTTTTAGCACCTAAGAATCATAAATTAAATATTTTTGGGTTTTGAAAAAATATACCGTTTAGTTTTTTTGCTTGAGAATTTTGGAAAGTACCTTAGTTGCAATTGCAACCAGTGAATAAATTTGCGTGTAAATTTATTGTTTTTTTATTTATCTATAAAAACGCGATTTCGTATAATTCGCAGCCCTACATACATGTAACTAATATTTTTAATTTTTGACTTTTTTTATAGTAAGTTAAGCTGAGGTACAAATGTCACTATTTTCTGCCGTTTTTTCAAAACATCAGCTTCCAAAAGAATGTTCTGCTTTGTTTTTGCGCCGTTATATTTCGACCTCTGAAAGTGTTTTTCCTCGTCGTCCTTCACAAATAGCAAATTCACAAAAGGTTTTTCACATAATAGAGCAAATGTTTTTCAACTTTCGCCAAATTGTCAATTTAATTAATTTTTTTTATATTTATAATAGGCTCGACACCAACACACAAATGCAGCGCAAAAAGAAAGGGATGTTCAAATGCAGCAACTCTTAAACGAGTTGAATAAGGTTTGTTTAGGAACGGAGGAGGGGTGGGCTATCAAAACAACCCAATTAAAGCTAATTATTCTTCCTCGCACTAAGCACTTAATCATTAAAACAATGCTTTCCAAACCCAAGTTTTTAGGTCAAAATGCCCGCTCAACCGTTGTTGACTTCCCAACTGCAATTTATGCAACTGTCGGAAAAACTCGTACAATTGGCATTGACGGCAACAAATTTGGTGAGAGGGCTGTAGAAAAAGAAATGAATTTTCAATAATATTGAAGAATAGTGGTCCCGACAAAGTCTTTAAATTCTGACCCGGGGTTAGAATCACTCTAAATGGAGTGTCGTTCGTGCTTAAAGGCCCCCAGAAAAACTGAAATATTTTCAGCAAAAAGGATGCTTTCTCAATACAAAAAAAACCTTAAATCCTCAAAATTTACATTAAATTTTCAAAATTTTCCCCGGTGGCGCCTGTCGGCACCACCGGCCCCTTTTTTTACCATAGGGTTTCTCAAAATGTATTCCAAAACTTCAACATTTTTAGGTCAAAATCTGTTACCACAAAAGCACTAGTTTTCAAAATTTTCCCCGGCGGCGCCTATCGGCACCGCCCCCCCCCGTCTCCACTAAAAAATGTTGTTGTTTTTAATTCTGGCAAAAAATTCGTTAAAAATTTGTCCTTTTTTTGCATGCAAATGGGCTCCGACCCCCTCATGGGGGGGGGGGGGTCAAAGTCGATTGTAAGACCCCTTCACTGACCCCCCCCCCCCTTGTGCAGGTATGCCCTTATTTAAATTCATAAATCTAAATTTTGTTTTAGCCTTTTTTTTCTTCCTCCATTTTTTTTTCTAGGTACGTGATTTGTTGGAACAAAATAGGCCAATCGCGGCCCAAATTCAGCAGCCAATGCAAAGAGACCAAATGTCGGCGGCGGTTGGTTGGCAAATTTACAAAATCATTCAAAATTTAGTGTTTTTAAGACACCGGTTGGCTTGCAAAAAATGGAAGGTAGAAGCAGAAAAGAATGGGGGAAGGAGCCATATTGGGAATGTCAAAAGTGAGTGGGGGCAAAGAAAGGCATTCATTTGCGCACCGTTCATTTACATTTCCATTGTCCTTGAAAGATGCTCTTTTCTCAACTCAATGACGCTTGTTGAGTGCCAAGGCTGCGAAGAGGGAAGGCCAACGGCATCTCAGCGAATTAAGTTCCGACTGGTTTGGCACTGTTTGAAGTGAGTGGACAAAAGGGATAACGACAAGAGAGGAAGCGACAAAAAAACAATGTAAACGTAAATTTGTTTTACAGTTGTAAAAGCATCAATGGACAGCATAGCAAAAAGTGCTTCGCATGCGGAAATGAAAAATCATTAAAAAGGAAGAACGGTAAAAGTTAAAAATAAAAAGCAACGAAAATACATTGAGTAATTTCAACAATTTCTAGTGGCCTAATCTAAAATTGATGGTTGTGTACCGTCGGAATTTGGAACAATTTGTTAAGATAATAACAAATTTCAACAAAACAATTTTTTAGAATAGCACATTTGGGGGGGGGGGGGGGGGGTGAACAAAACATAGCCGAAAAAATTGCCAAATCTTAAACACGCATTTTAAGAAAATTTCCAAATCCAAAATCGTAAATTAGCCATTTAAGTGACACAGACGGACAATGGAAGTCCAACGGGCAGAGATTTCGCTGAATACCAAATGGAAAATCGGACAGATTTGTCGCTTGTCGAAATGAACAGTCAAAAGAAAGGAGAGAAATGGGGCGAATGGTTTAGCCAAAAAGCGGACGGAAAAGGTCGGCATTACAAACATAAGAATAATACAACAAAAACTTATTCGTTTTCATGGCAATTCCCAAGGATTGGAGTCTTTAACTGTTGCTTAATCATTCTGTCAAAATTTGCATGGAAACTCTTCGGTGATAGTGATAATTGAATCTGACCTTTTAAGATTTTTAAAAAATTAATTCGATCAAAATCACAATATTTGACCAAAAAAAAAATTAGTTGATGATATTATGTAAAAAATTAAATTCAGATTCATGTACTCCGTAAATAAATAAATGTATTTTAAGATATAAAAGTGGTGTTTTTTCATTTTATTTTATTTTGTTAGATTGGACTATCTCACAAACGCAGAACGGTGCAAATAATGTGCAAGATCAAAAAGAGGGGGAGCAGCAACAAACGGACAATGACAAGCACACATTGGGGCAGGTGTTTTTTGGGGACCCGGCGGAGGAAAAGCAGGCGATGGCCAAAGAATAAACGGAGCATTAGAGATTTGTCGCTTTCACTTTTAGATGTTAAACGTTTGCTTTATTTTGTCACAATTGGTGCGTAAATATGTCAAATGGTCATCACTTCTGATTTGGTCCAATTGGCACTTTTCCTTCCTTTCCTTCTTTTCACCAATTGTCCCCCCTTTTTACGTAAATGCGCTCTTCACAAATTTTGTGCTCGAATTCGCCGCTACCACCGCCCCGTCCAAAAGGCCCTTCGCGCTGTCCTCCGCCTGCTGCTGCGTGCCATTGCCACTGCTGTTTTCTGTTTGCTAAATGCGATTGGCGACAGTTTTTTCCCGATTGAACGCTTCGTCTCTTTCCCCCCCCTCCCAGGGACGTATCCAGGGGGGGGGGGTACACGGGGTACGTACCCCCCCCCCCCCCCAGACCCCCCCTCGGTAAGGGAAAAAAATCAGAAAACCCCTAAAAAAATTGACTTTCCCCCCCCAACCCCCCTGTACCCCCCCAGACCCAAATCCTGGATACGTCCCTGCCCCCCCCCCCCCCCAAAAAATATAAAAACCGACGAAAGGTGCCCATTTTTGTCCCCATTATTCGCTTTTTAAATGTTTTTTTTGCTCACCGTTTTCTGATTTTGCATTGAAACAATTTGCTGCTGCAAATTGTGCACTTGTTGCTGGCATAACTGAAGGGAACTCAGCAGCGGCGCACTTTGCTAAAGCAAAGAGAAAGCAAATTCATATCAAATCAAAACGAAGGGCGGCGTTGGCACAATTAAAAACAAAATGACTGATTCAATTTCAAATGAAATGCGTCCTGCTGTGGGCTAAGACAATTCGGCACATATTGTAAAAAGGGTTTTTCGGCACAATAACTTTAAAATTCGTTAATTATCAAAACTTCACGTTTTTGCTTGATATAAATTTTTACCAAGGTTAAAAGTTCACAGGGGTACATAACACTTACTTGAGACCAAAAGTTAAAAAACACATCATAGGGTACCCCCCCCCCCCCCTTTAGCCCCCGCCCTTTCTCATAGCAATTTTGACAAAAGAACGAATGGCAGCAGCGACAAGCGGAGACAAAAGGTGTTCAAAAATGCGGAGCAATGGATCAAAAGCCAGCAGATTTTGAATAGAGATGAACGACGCCCAGCGAACGGCCATTGCATGCATAAATTGATTTTGGGCAATAAATGTGAATTTTGTTGAAAACTGGAATTTCGATTTTTGTTAGAAGTTCGGGTCTGGGGTTCGAAATGAGTCGAAATGGATGCCGGATTCGTGATCAGCGACCCCGAAAACCTATAACTTGCACTTTTTAAACTTGAAATGTGAAAAAAAATATGTGGGGGGTAAACTGCATAAGAGCCGTCGTTTCTTATGTTCGGAAAACAAGTGAAAAATGGCGGATTTACGAAACGACCCAGCACGGGTATAGCGTAAACTTTATTTTTATTAATATTTCTAAATTTGTTATTTTAAAACCCAATTAAGCCCTAGATTTTGCGCCGAAAATGGCGTTTTTAATTAAAGAAGCGAAATGAATCCAACAACCGCCGTTTGCTGTTCACCTGTTGTTGCTGTTGGTAATACATCGGATTGACTTGGTACCCTCAAAAGAGAAACATTGACAATATTTATACTCAAAATGGGATGGATATGCAACCGTTTTGGCCATTTCCTTTTGCCACTTCCATAAGAATGAGCAGTAAAGTGAGGGCGAACTGTGCGAGAAGATTGGCCATTTCTGATGAATCAGGAAACGCACGGAAAGGAAAACGAAAATTGTGGAAGGATTCTGTGGGGGGAAGGACCATTTTATTTGCCAATATTTTTAAATGCTTTAAATTATTCTGCCCCATCAAATTGCATCAAATTTAATGGCCAATCATCGGAAGAATAAATTTTAATTCTCTGTAAATAACAGTTGGAAAATGGAGAAAACAGAGAGGTATCGGAAAATAAGGAAAAAAAAAAGCATTACGAAGGCATTCCCCCCCCCCCCCCCCCTTCCCCAAAGAATTTCATAACAAAAATTCAAAACCGAAAATAAGCCAATAAATTGGAAGATGTATACAACACACATGCTCAACAAAAGTTACTCTCCCGCAACGTCAAGCAGCAGAAAGGGGAGGGGGGGGGGGAGGGAATTATCGTACAGTCAGTACGAAAGCTTGGGCAAAACACGAAAAAGAAAGACCTAACTCTTACAAAATAAAGTTTCTACAAAAATATAGTTAATAATCTAATTTCCCCAAAGCGTTTGCTAATTAATCAGAAATTTTGGCTCGCAAAGACTAATTGCAAAAAATTAAATTATGTCGACCTTTTGAGGGGGGTTGAACTATAAAGCCCCGACCCCCCCCCCCCCCCCCCCCCCCCCTTTGAGGGGGGTTCAACAATAAGCCCCCAGCAGGGGCTCTATTCGAGGAAATACGATAATCAGCAAAAAACATACATTCCTTGAAATTGATATGCTACTCAGTTTAAACGAACTAAATTATTTTATACGTAATTCTCTATCGAAGACCCGCCTCTAATATTTTGCTGCGACGAAGTTATCAAAACTATTGGGAAAAACTTTTTACTGCTGATTTTTGACCCGAAATACTGATTTTTTGTCAGCCATATGCTTGCTTATGGAAATTTAGCTTTTGGCAACCCTGGTTTAACAAAATAAAAACCATGTCATAAACAGACACATTTTGTTCATTAAGTAAAAATCCATCCTGCGCCAAAACGACCCCCCATTCTGCTGCTGCTGTTTTTGTTTCTTCCCTTCTCAAAAGTCGTTACTCTCAAATTCGGGCTATCCTTTCACAGTCAGCAGCAGGAGAAGGAGAAAGAATTTCTTCCCCCCCCCCCCAAACGAACAAAAGGCAATTTGTACAAATTGATAATTTTGGTCTTTCGCATTTCCATAAAATCGATCGAAATATACACAAAATGTCTTCTTCACCACCCTCTTCCAATGCTTCCGCAAAGGGTGCTTCACTTTATGGGCAACATTCAGTGGACCACAAAAAACCGATGTTCCAACGGATGTTGGACGGCGAACTGTACAATTGCATGGACCCTGTGGTTCAGGTCCATACAAACTTATTGCAGCACATTCACTTTTCGATTTTTTACCCCCCCCCCCCCCTTTATAGGGTAATTTTTGGGCCTAAACACGAACCTGACATCACTTAAAATGCCTGTTACTTAAAAGAAACGTCACAATCATTTTCAGCTCCCTAAATTCACTTAAAAAATGGAAACAAAAATTGACCTTTTTGCTTTTGTACTCTTTTGATCGTCTTTTGCTTTACGAATTGCAATTCCCTCCACCTCCTCCCTCATTTTTGCCATCAAATAGACGGAGTTGGGACAAAATGAGTCGTGGCTGGCCCGCTTCAATGCTTCACTTTCGTTGCCAGAGACGGAGCGCAACAAAATTCTCAGAGAACGAATTGGGCAACTTGGCGAAGGGAGCGCAGTCAGACCACCGTTCTTCTGTGATTATGGTAGATAAAAGACATTGTCTCAATAAAAGCATTAATTTTTGCATAAGGCTTCAACATTTTTGTGGGAAAGGGCGTATTCATCAACTTCAACTGCTGCGTGTTGGACTCGTGCCGAGTGGACATTGGCGACAAAACGATGATTGGACCCGCGGTGCAAATTTACGGGGCGGACCATCCACGAGACCGGACAATTCGGGACCAGGGCTGGGAATTCGGAAGACCGGTGCGAATTGGTCAAAGCGTGTGGGTTGGGGGCGGAGCAGTGATTTTGCCCGGAGTGACGGTGGGCGACGGCGCAATCATTGGGTAATTAATTAGCCAACAATTGGGGGGATAACTGATCAGCAGTACTAATTCAGTCATTAAATATAAATGGGAAGAAATACGAGTTAAGACCAAATTTGGGGAACGTTAATTGGCCATAAAAAATGTTTTATAGTTTGTCTTTTGTCATTCCGTGCTTGAATTTATGTAATAAAAAAAATGAAAATTATGACCGGAAACTCAAAAAATAATTTAAGAACGACCAGGGTATTCATGAAAAATATATAAATCCAGAAATGATCACTGTTTTTAGAGCATATGCCGTAGTGGCACGGGATGTGCCGGAAGGTGCCACGGTTGTCGGAAATCCGGCACGCCCTATTAGCAGGAAAGATCAAATTGACACAAATGAAACCCGAAGCTAAAATACCTGTTTTCACAATATTTATAAAAGGATTTATGCAAAAATCAGAATCAAAAATTGTACAAGATTATTTTAAAAATAAATTGGTGTCTTGGCAATTAGTACTTAAGTGAAGTGTAATGTACAAAAGGCAAATGATAGTATTATACGAATTGCCATTTACATAATAAATCACAGTCATTTAGTACTTTCATTTTTTGCTTTATCAACAACCGACCCGTAACCAGACAAATAAACTTTTTTTATTGCTCATTTTATATTTTTTAAATGGTTTTTTTTTTTACCTGAAATAAATTTTCAACCGAATATTTTCGCAACATATTATAAATTATAAGAAAATAGGATGCCGCAGCGGCATGAAGCGCGGAAAACTTTGGTTATAAATTTGTTAAGAAAATGATAGACTTAAAAAATATTTAAATTTTGCGTGAAGGTCCCAAAATTTGGGTTATTCGCCAGTTTCCGCGAGGGCATCCCTTCTTTTTGTCATATTTGTTCTCATATTTGATTCGCATTTTGCATTCCGAACCCAGTAATTGTGTGTTGAGTTGGGGCAAAAGAAATTCTTCGACTTTCAATTTACGAATGAACGGCGTTTTTGGGTCTGACGGTTTGTGCATCGCCGTCGCCAATTCAGCCTCAGGGTTATCGCCAAAATCACTTGGCACAAATACGTAACAGTCAATGTACTTAAGGACAAACAAATTTGTCATTATTAATTTCTTTACATTAGGTCATTTTGCTTGGTTTAAACCGAAAATTGCGGATGAATTCCGTCCAAAAAAAGATGACTGTTTGTAATTGTCAGTGGTAAGAAAGAAACTGACCACGTTTCTCTCCACAGTTTGTGTTGGCATCCAAGGGGCTAACCCACGACAATTCTCCTCTTTAATGCCTTTTTGTTCATAATCTCTAAATGAAAAATTGGTGGAAGGATTTTGTTCGTTTATTTTTGGTCCTAAATTTGACTGACTCTTTTGGGAATTTGAGCCAATGTCCGATCTGAAGACTGTGCGAACTGGAAAGAAACAGCTCCTGAGGTGAACTACGACCCGTGCAGAAGGGCCAAATTTCGTATTCATAAAATTGATTTTTGTCTTCCGCCAGACAATTCGTATAAGCAGACACAACAAGGCCAGCCAATTGGGATTGGACAATAAAAAATTTTGAACTGCAATTCAAAAGTGGCGGAAGTAAACTGAAACATGTTCATCGTAAATTCAAAGGGTTAGAAAGGCCATATTATTCAAATAAATTTATTTAAGAATAAATTATACAAGTTGAGATAATTTCCAAAAAGTGACGATCTTTCTCACTCTATCATTGACTATTGTAATAGTGCATGTCTTATCTTTCTCTCTCTCTTTGTCCACTCACTTTGCGTCCACCGCATTTGCTTTTGGCTGTTGTTTGCCCATCCCGTTCTGCTGCTGCTGCTGGTCGTCGTCCTTCTTTCTCATGAACACATTTGTCACTGGCACCGGCGCACTCCGTTTGATGGCACTTTGTGGTGATTTTGGCTTGAGGGATCTCTGTTGCTGTTGCGCCGTTTGTTGCACTTTGCCATTGACTGAACTCCTTCCCCCACTGTTTGCGGCTGGCTCATCCCATAAATTGATCTCATCCAACTTCCCCTCCTCCAACTTATCCCACAATTCTTCGTTATTTTTATTCGCCCGATGGGCCGGCAAATTGCTGAGATCCCTCAGACGGTCAATTTGAACGATAGCAATGCTGGTCATTGTCTTGTGATTTTGGTAGGAAATACGAAACCATTGTTCGGGTCCAGGTTTGGGCGTTAAGTTGGGAGGGAATGGCACTCTGAATGAAATGAGCCTTTCGATGTGAAAATAAAGACCAAAAGGGTGAGAGGGGGGAGACAAAGACAATACACCTAACGAATTGAAAAAGATTTTTTGTTTTATTTTTCGCTACTCAACCGACTTAAGACCGGTTTTCGAACGCTCTCGGATATTTGCTTCAATTTTTTAATGGAATTTTGGGAAATAAAATACAGGATAGTTACTGGTTATGAGAACATCGAGTTCCCGGCTCCACCCATTTGCACTGACACTTAAGGGCTTAATTACTGTAATTGGTCTATTTAAAGGCTTAATTACTGTAATTGGTCATCCCCCACAAACCAACTTGATGATTTTTGCAGAGACTGTTCTGGTGAAGCGTTTCTCCTCTTCGTCATAGAAAACCAAATACATCTCTTCCCCTTTTGTGCGCGTAAACAGCACTATTCCCTGCATTATTTGTTTTGGCTGCTGCGCTTCGAGTTTGGCCATTGCACTTGCTATTGGCACAACTGCTGAAGACGGCGTCGCTTCATTTGGAGAAAAAATGGTGTCATCATCGGCAACTGATTGTGAATGCAATTCGGTGTTGTTGTCGTTTTGCTGACACTTTAGGTGCCTTTTGGAGACAATCGGTGTGCCAAATGCTCCGTCCTAACGGAAAAATATTAATAATTTATTTTTTTATAATATGCAAAATTGCAGAAACGGTGACTTGATTTGCTTTACCTATGAGAATTTTTATATTTGAAGGGATTGTAATTAGTTAAAGTGCATAAAATTTGTTAAATAAATCATCAAGGCAAGAACTGGTTAGGAACAACGAATTTAGTCAAAAAATCAGAAAGTTCCAAAATTTGATTGTGCCAAAAATGATCGGAAATCTGGCTTCCCTCCCACCCACCCCCCCCCCCCTTCGTTCTTGGTACCTGCACTGTGATTTGGCTAAACCGTTCATGCAAATGCGACTCGATGCTGCTCCGTTCGTCCTCCCATTTGCGTTGTCTGTCGTATGTCTCACAATTTTCTTCCGTCGTCGACTTTGGTTCCTCTCGCGTTTGCTGCTTTCGTTCAGTGTCGCTTCGCATTTTGGCGATTTCGAGCATTTCGGCCACTATCCAATGGGGTTGTTGTTGCTCCGGCGTTAAACAGTGACGGGCCCTCACGCGGGCCAATAACCGCGTCGCGGAGTCAGCACCATTGCGCGTCATATTGTTCCATGCCGACAACAATTCACCCTCCATGTCAATCAGAACGCCAAGACTCTCCACTCGAAAGGAGCCCATCCGCAAGGCAAACCTTTGTGAGTGGTCAATGACAAAACAAAGTTCGAACTGAAAGAGATAATTGTTTTAAAATGCTGTATTGTGGCGAAGTAAATTTTTAATTTATTAGGCAAATTTAATCAAAATGGTGACAAACTCAAAAGTAAAATTTAATTCCATTTTCATGGCCCCAAAAGTGATAACTATATTTTTGGCGATGAAAACTTTTTTTTGGCACTTTTACTTAAGATTTTTAACCATTTAAGGTTTAAAGAATTCTGAATGAAAGGCTCTCTCTGGTGGATTTTCAAAGTTGAAGTATTTTTTTGTGAATTTAATAATTAATAAAGATCAATGTTTAAGCGGCGTTTTTTGTTTTGTTTATTGTCAAGAGCAAAGGGTCAGCACATTACCATGTGTTGATGAGTCATTTTTCCCGCACTTTTAGCTATTAGCCGAACAGAAGGTAATTCAGGCAAGGCATCTTGAGGAAATTGGTCGGAAAGAATCTTAGCGTCGACAGAAGTGAACGCGGGAGATTGCCATGAAAGCACATTTAAAGCCATCCGAACGGGGCAATTGAAGCAGTCGACATCTCTAAAATAAGCTATAAATCACAAAAACAAAAAATTTTTTTTTGCTAACGTTCCAATATTGTAATAGGTAGAAAGTTAAGAAAATCCAACATTAAACAGAAGCCGACAATGTCGCCCACTTCTGCCCTCCAGCAGTCATTAAGGCCAACAACTTTTAAAATTCGTCCAAAAGCGAGCTTCCCATCACGTAAGCAAAGAATAGCGCCCGTCCCCTTTCGGTTGTCCTCCGAGTCAATGACCAAGTGGAGGAGAATGCCCCACACTTTCGGTGCGTCAAGGGACGGAAGGGAGGGGGTCAAGACGGAAGAGAGCAACGGGTCAACATTAATCTGACAATGAAAGAAGGAGTAAACAATTCATTTTTATGGGTGTTCAAATGAATGTCGAATATGCCCACCCTCCCCCCGCCTTTCCACACTTAAACCGTACCCTTTGCAAGTCTTCCACTGCATCGAGCGTCCATTGCGGTGGCTTTACGTTCAAATCAGCCCCTCGAAAATCCCTGAGAATTAATTTAACCAATTGTCATTTTTTATTTAATAAATACATTGTCAAAAATGCAAAGCATTGCTCTCCCGGATGGATGTCCAACTCGATCAGCCTTTCAGCATTAAAATTGACTTGTCCGGGCAATTCCAATCGGGTTGAGATGAATTTGAAGTGCATTTTGTCGTTAAGAGCAGCAGGAGGAGAAATACGCCAAGCACAACCGAAACAATTGAAGTTGGGGACGAAGAAAATGGGAAGACAAAGCTGACAAAGAAAGGAAAAAATTGGTGTAATAAAAGAATGATAAAATTTTGTCCAAAACTCCCTCCCAAATTCCCTTTTTCACATTTTGTTGTCAGCCTCAAGTTGGGCATGTGCCGATGCACCTGAATCAATTCCCTCGTTGTCGCCCCATCCCCCGCGTTTTTCCGTGATATCATCCGCGTCGGCAGTCGCTCATCCACCGCCTCCAAACTTCGTCTTGCACCTTTTCCCAAATCGAAGCGGTACCATTTGCCCAGTTGTGCACCGGCAAACACAGCCCTCACTTCAATGGCGTTCAAATCGTTCTCATAAACCATAAGACATGTCCCATTCTGTTGGTCAACACCGACGCAAAGTGCGAAACGCCTTAACTTATTGGGCATCTGCTTAAATTTTATTAATAGAAAGCGAAAGAGCAAAAATTAACAATATATCATAATGCTCAGTCAGTTTGGTTTTACTGATTCGCCGTAATTTTTAAATTTTATGTTTGTTTACCAAAGGATATCATAGAACTAAAAAATGGAGTTTGTTTGATCAGATGAAAGTCAAATTAATGGTATGTGTCAGAAGTGATATGGCAGATCATCCAATATGTATGGTAAAGCGAAATCATTCAAAAAGGTATTCAGTTTTTCAGTGGAATTTCTTTTTGTGTTTCCTGAAAATTCAAAAATTCAACTGAAAACCCGTACTAAAATGTAAAGCTTGTCAAACTATCAAAAATTGAGTTATCATTATTCTTGGTCGTGGTCAATGCTTTGTCTCGGCTCAACGGCGCAGCGTGACATTTGCGTAGAAGCAAACACTGAAATTTTTAATTCTTAGACGTTTTTCTACAAGACCAATTTTTTTTTTGTTGCAATTTCTATTTAAAATAAAAATTCAACATACTAAATAGCATGGATCATTCCCGGAACCAAAGCCAAACAACAAAGCAAAATGTTGATACAAAAATGGATGGTGCAGCCCTGACGAATCAGCACGGCGATCGGCTATAAAAGGGAAAATGCTTTAAAAAAGAATAAAAAACAGACCGGAAAAATAAAGCACAAAATGAGAAGAAGACAATCGCACAAACACTGGCACATTTTAAAAAATCAGAAGATTCTGTGTCTGAAATATATATACAAAGTTCAAAAATTAAATAAAATAACATTTTCATAAATAAATGAAAAGAAGAAGAGATAAGTAGGGGGGTCGGGGTCGTTTTGGCGCCGCCAGTTTGGCGCGGACGGTTTGGCGCTGACCGTTTGGCGCGAGGCCGTTTTGGCGCGGCCATTTTGGAGCGCATTATAAATAGGCTGTTTTGGCGCCATTTTCCCACCTCATATCGTTGAATGAGAAATTTTTTTTTGACTTCTTTTTTAATTTGCTTGAATTATTTTGATGCGGAAGGACCTCCCCTAAAAAATTTGCCTCTTAAAGTTTATGTTTTGTTGTTCAAAAATTTCTTTCTCAAAAAATTCTTGTTTATAATTTTCGAAATATTAAAAATTATTTCCGTTTGTCTTTTTGAGGTATTAATCAATCGTTTCGGGCTAATTCGTTTTTACCCCGATTCGTTTTTTACGTGTTATAAGTAGAAGGACTCGCTGTCTGCGCTTTTTTTTTTATCTGATTTTGACTAAAGAATTGTCACAAAGTTCATAAGAATTTTTCTCTGTTTTTCGGTTTTTAGTGACTATTTAACGGTTTTTGTGCCTAAAAGTTAGAGTCCTGCTTAGAACACGAATTTATAAAAGTCCAAATTACAAGTGTGATACACTATTCTAAAAAAGAAGACCAAATCACTGCTTCATAGAGTTCTGAAAACTCGAAACTGGTTGGAACCAGTAGTGGTTATAGAAAAAACGGCGCCAAAAAACCATTTCTCAACGGGCGCCAAACTGGCCGCGCCAAAACAGCCAGCGCCAAAATGGCCTCGCACCAAAACGGCGGCGCCAAACCGTCCGCGCCAAACTGGCCGCGCCAAACAGGGCGGTTCCCATAAGTCGGGCCCGGATTTATGTTTTTACTTATTTTTTCTGCGGCTTTAACTCGACGAGAAATGCACGTAAAACACATTTTTGTTCGAAAAACTTTCGTTTGAACGCCCTTATTCGACCTTAAAAATCCTTATTTTAGATGTTCGCACTCCCCTTACAAAGTTAGGGGCTGGCTCGTTTGGGCCCCGATATTTGGGCCCCGGGGTCGTTTGGGCCCCAAGCCAAAAAAAAAAGTAAAAATCACTCTGTTTTTTTGAAAATTTTCAACCCCTAGTTTTTGAACTTAAGCCTAATTTTTTCAAAGCTTTGAACCCTTAGTTTTTTAAAAAAACTTTTTTGTTTTACCAATGTTTTGAAAAACTAGGGGGGTAGGCTTTCAAAAAAAATTCGGGTTAGGTTTTCAAGAAAATAGGGGGTAGATTTTCAAGAATTAGTTTTTTTGAAAACATACCCTAGTTTTTTTTTAAATTAACCCAAGTTTTAAGAAACTAGGGTTAGTTTCAAAAAACAAAGGAGCTAGGTTTCAAAAAACAGGGGTTAGATTTTCAAAAAAAAATATGCATAGGATTTTTTTATTTTTGGCTTGGGGTCCAAACGTCGGGGCCCAAACGCCCCCGACTCTCGCTCTTAAAATAGGCGCACCCACGAAATGTCGATTCCACGAAATGTCGACTCCATAAAATGTCGACTCGGCCAAAAACCGAATACTTTCGAATAATTTAATCGCCGCGAGGTTCGATGTTCGAAATAGATGTCTAAGTGAGTTCGAAAAAAATGGGAATGACTTTTGGAACATAAGTTTTGGGTGAGTCGACAAAAAGTCGAGTCGACATTTCGTGGAATTTTGACTGAGTCGACATTTCGTGGATTTTTAGCTTAGTCGACATTTCGTGGATTTCTGGCTTAGTCGACATTTCGTGGAATCGACATTTCGTGGAGTCGACATTTCGTGGGGAGGCGTTAAAATAAGTTTTTGCCCATATTTTGGCGTTTTGCCCTTATTTCGCGATTTGGCCAAAATTTATGGCGCGCTGTCATTTTGCCGACCCGTCGTTTTGCCGACACGTCGTTTTGCCGACACGTCGTTTTGCCGACACGTCGTTTTGCCGACACGTCGTTTTGCCGACACGTCGTTTTGCCGACACGTCGTTTTGCCGACTAAGCCAAATTAGTCGTTTTGCCGACAGTCAAAATTAGTCGATTCTTTGCCAAATTTTAAAGAAAATAAGTTTTACTTAAAATTGGTAAATTAAACCGAATTCAGAAACAAAGATGAATCGCAAAAAAATTGAAAGTCTACAAAAATGTTGTAAACGGAAGTTTCTGATGACCAATGACAGCGAAAATGCAACGAATTCTGTACAACATGGGCAAAATGACGACTACAATGACAACGATTTAGAAGCAGAACCCATCACCATACATTTTGAACTTGGGAAAACAAAAAAAGGGGCCATTTGTCTTTGGTATAATGGTGAGAAGCAGTGGTAAAAACAAATTCTCAAATATTTTTAAGGGTTTCGTTATGTTCACGACAAAAAACGATGGTGGAGGTGTTCGGTTCGTAGCTGCCATGCACGCGTGACTATTATTGAAGAGGACAATATGAGCGGTCATCTTGGAGAGAAAGACCATAACCATTTACCAGAACCTCAAAAACAGCAGGTTTAAAAGGACCAATTCATTTATCGAGTAAGAAAGTTTAGGCAGGAAATCGGCGGAACAAAATTCTCGACTGCGTCAAAGCCGAACCCCGAATTAAACCGACTCGGCTTCTGGCGGAGGTGAGGCGTTCAACCGCTGATGAAACATACGTGGCAATGGGCTCTGATAATGCTCTCAGCTGCATGATGAGACGAGAGAAAAGGAAAATTTTGGGGAACATTGACTGTGTTGATCCAATGGCATTCGTGATCCCAGACATTTTACGTAACAAAAATGGAGAGGACATTGTTCTGTACGACAGCCGGACAGTGCGGAGAGAGGAGCGCGATGTTGTGCTTATTTTTGGAAGTGAAAAGGTTCGTAAAAACAAAAAAAAAACTACTAGTTATTATGTTTCAGTCACTCGACATTCTGCGGAAACACAGAACTTGGCACATTGATGGGACTTTCAAGTGCTCTCCTAGCCTTTGGGAGCAATGTTTTGTCGTCGGAGCCTCAGTGTGTCATCGAATGTGCATTGCAGTCTGGGCGTTGCTTCCAGGAAAACAAAAGAAGTACTACGACGAAGTACTTCTTTTCCTGCGTGACCGTGTTGCACCAACCACCCCACAAAAAGGTGAATTTTCACCAAACTCAAAACACATTTTCGCTTTCAGTCATTTCGGACTTCGAAATGCGGAAATTTTGTCAGTCAGAACTGCCTTTCCATTGGCAGAATACAAATGTTGCATGTTCCACTATGGGCAAAATTTGTACAGAAATTTTAAAAAGCTCGGCCTGGTACCTCAATACGGATTGAAAAATGAACATGGGGATGCGGTGCGGAATGCTTTTAGGTGGTTTTGTAAATTTCATATTCAAAAACTTTTTTTTTTGTTTTAGGAGAATTCTTTCGCTTCCACTGTTACCCGCTACACAGATCCGGAAGGCGTTTGCACTTATCGCTGAAAATGCGCCTAATGGATTGGACGGATTTTTCCTTTATTTCTCTCGCACCTACATCGGAATGACCCAGCATCAACTGACACTCGGACCGAACGCTTTTGTGCCCAACGCTCTCCGACTCATCGATGTGACACAAAGTAATTTGTTATTAATTTTGAATTACAAAAAATTAACGTGACGCGTATATAGGTGAACAATCGTTTCTTCTGGACCACAACTATGCTGGTCTACCCGCCCATTGCCGAACATTCACATCAACACATTCTTTAAGCTCGAATGTTTCAGCGATTCGGCCGTTACGAGAAATGAACTCAAGTGATGTCTCTTCATATACAATACAACAGGGTTTTTCTTTTTTATTTTCTTATGGTTTTTTTTCTGTTGTAAAATAGAAAACATTGCGCGCATTGCCATACTTGACGGCGGAGAACATGCCCTCTGTTCAAGACTTACACAGCCGTCCACATTAGCACCCAGAACACCGGTCGTGGACTACTCGTTAGGCGAAGCGTCTTCGCTTACGGCACCGGAAGGCACAAACAAACAAATATTTTTTTTTACACCATAAAAATTTTAGTTCTTGCACGATGGGAAGAGCCATTTGTTCGACAGGCGATGTTTCCTATCCCGTGGTGGAACATGCATGGCCAAGCAAGCGCCACACTCGCAAGAACCAACAATGGTCTTGAGGCGACTCACTTGCATTTTATGGTTTGTTTTTCTTTTTTGCACAATTCTCACCCATGCATTAAGCGTGGTCTTAATCACCATCCTGCCCTTTCTGACTTTATTTGTGAGGTGAGCCGAAGCATCGACAAACAATTGGATGCTGCACGATCTGCACAACATTTCACACACAAAAGGCACAAACGATACATCATACAAGATGCTGTAATTATGCGCATTTTATCGGATGCCTCGTACGAATCTGATGCTGACATACTCAATTTGGTGACACATCTTGGGCTTCAAATTGAGGGATACGCTGGGCAGTTGAAAGACATCGAGGAAAAATTTATTTGATTCTGTTTTTACCAATTTTATTTGTTTTGTTTTTTTTGCCGCTCTAATAAAGGTTTTTACTGAAATTTGTCCAAGCTTAACCTTTAAATATGTAAAAGTAAAATAGGACTTGGTTAAAAAAGAATTAAAATTTATTTAAATTTGACGACTAATTTTGACTGTCGGCAAAACGACTAATTTGGCTTAGTCGGCAAAACGACGGGTCGGCAAAACGACGGGTCGGCAAAACGACGTGTCGGCAAAACGACGGGTCGGCAAAACGACGTGTCGGCAAAACGACGGGTCGGCAAAATGACGGGCAGCGAAATTTATTAACAAAACTGCAATAAAAACAAAAATATACCCCTAAGAATCGACCAAAAAAATTTCAGAAAAATATACCCCTAAGAATCGACCCTAAATTTTCAAAAGTAGACCATAAGAAATGAAAAAAAATTCTCAAAAATTCAATCGCCAAATTTCTATTTGCTCCTCTGATATCCTTAGACTAGAATAGTTTTTTTCCGTTTACAAATCATTTTTGGCAGATAATCGTATGTCTTTTATTCCCGAAAATCTAGAAATGTACCTCATTTGTAACTGCAATCAGTGAATAAAATTTTTTGCCTTAATTTTAATTTTAACTTATTTACATAGGAAAAACAGCAAATTTAATAAATGTCACCCCTAAATTTGGAAATTTTTCACCCTTATTTAGCGGTTTTTTCGCCCTTATTTTGGACTTTTTCGCCCTTAAAAATCCGGGCCCTAGAGATAAGATAGGTATGTATAATAAATGAAACGGGTAGGGTACAACCGCGAACCACCAAGATTTTCCCTTGGTCCGCAATTGGCGGTCCCCAATTGTCTCGTTCCGATAGAAAAATAAAAGGGGAAACGAAACGAAAATTTTAATTTTCACTTTCACTATGTATGAAAATGAGGGTTGGACGGGACCGAGATCCCAACCGGGACTGGTCCCGCGGACTGGGTCCTTTGTCGGGCTGCTCCAAATTATACCAGGTCGAAAAATATTAAAATGGATAATTTTTACTTTTTTTTTGCTAATACATAGGTAGGTAGGGCTGAAGAACGGCAAAAAAATAATAATAGAAAAAGACACAGAAGCCTTGGATATAATTGAGAATCAAAATTTCATTTTAAATAATGAAGTATTATTAAACACCTGACGGTCCCCGACGGATACCGTTTACTAATTAATTACTATCATTCTTTCTCTGCCGGCCTCCCAAAATTAATTATTGCGACGAGAACGGCAGTGGAAGAGAAGGGCGGAGGGGGGGGGGAGACTGAATAGAACCGACAGAGCAGCGGAAGATGGGTTATTTTCAGGGCGGGGGGCGGGGGAGAGCATCGATGGGTGTGGCATCCCTAGCGGCGGGAGAAGGAATGGCACTTCCTCATTTCCATACCCATCTTTTGCTTGCAAACTGACGCCATTGTCGAGATGGTCAATATAAATAGAATGAATAAAAAGGCAATTCCTCCCCCCCCCCCAACCACTTTATTTGGCCTTTTTATTTTATGTTTGGCTTTATAAGTTCTATCTTTAGGAACACTGATGAGCTGATGACTGATGGTCTGCAATGGACCTTTCTGTTATTTTGACTGTTTATCAAATAAATAAATAAAAGGTTAATCAAGCTAAACCCAAAGCGATCTCAAAAGATTTAAAAAATATATCCTCATTTAACAAGTCATTATTGCAAATCCATTTTTCAAAAAGTTCATTTTGACCCATTAAAATTCACAAAATGAGGAAAAATCCGCAGATATCGCAACTCTAAATTACAAGATTCATTTTGAACCAAATATTTTCCCTATTTTCGTGCCATTTGATGACAAACATCGGAGTGGCTTAAAAATGCCTTCTTTTTACGAAGGAATTAATTTTGCTAAAAGGGGGAAAATATTCTTGCCCATTTCATTTGCTTATGAATGCATGTTTCTTTCTTCCATTCATTCCATCATCCAATGCATTCATTCATTTTCGTGTTTTGGATAAACTAAGGGGGAAATATTAAAAAAAACAAAACAAAAAAGGCAAATTCATTTTCCAACCTTAATTATTAACATTATTTTGTGCAAATTTAATTTTGCGCTGATTTCCGTTGCCAGGGACACTTTTGTTATGCGCCTTTTCCTGCAAATGCCCTATTTATGTACGCATTTCCCATTCCCACCCGCCGCCCATCCATCCGTGGCCGTGGAAAGTTTCGATGAGTGAAAGAGCACTCATTCTTTCGGATATTGTGCCCGGGGCGGGAAAAGTGTGTTCATTTGTCCCATTTGTCTCCTAATTTCCCAGTTGTCCATTTGATGTGTTTCCAATTGTCCCTTCTGTGACGAATCGAAACAATTAGTAAAAGCAGTCCCCCCCCCCCCTTCTTTTACGAATTAAGTTTACATAAATTTTAGTAATTAATAATCTTCTTTCTTTTTAGTTAATATATTTTAATTGGGTTTATTAAATTAATAAATTCTTATTTATTCAAATGCTAATTTTGCTACCCTTTTTCACGTTTTTATATGCATTTATCAGAAATGGTTCAGCCAATAAGGTAAATAATTCGGGGAAAATTTAATGAAATTTCATTTTTAAGAAAGTGAGAAATTTCGCTGAACAAAATTGTGATAATAATTTAAATATGTCGGAAATTTCTTTCATTAGGCCAATTGGACTCTTTCAAAAGAACGTCGTAAAAATCGAAATTAAATCAGGTGATTTTTTCATGACATCCATTCATATTTTCCCCTTTTCACCCTTTAGAGACAAAATATTCTAATGAATGTTTTTTTGAAGCAAAGTTGGAATTTCGGCAGTTTTTTAATTCATTGCAAATTTTGCGATTGGGAATAATTAGTAAGAATAAATTAATTAAAATCATCAAAACCATTAATATTTTAAGCAATTGATCGAAAGCTTTTGAAGGCCAAGAAGCAAATTCGGGTGGAATTTGAATGTTGGCATTTTGTTGGGCCCGGTTTATACCGTATTTCTCTTTTGGTGAGTTCAAACAAAAGAAACGGAGCCAAAAATTTTTTTGTTTTCGGACAAAAAGTTGAACTATTGCAATTCATTCATATCTTTTTTTATCTTTAGTCAAATTTCGTTGTCTCATCCTCCGAATGGATTCAATTAAATCCTCCTCCTAATTTGGCCATCCAACTTCGTCTTCCGGCAATCACTGCCATTTTCCCATTTTGCCAAAATGCCCTAACGATCAGTTGGACTTTGCCAAATTGCGACAAAGTCAGCCAATTGCTCGACTTTCGCTTGAGATTATTAGCTGCTCTTAATGAGCCCAATGAAAACGAAGAAATTCTCTATTTGGAAGTAAACCATCAAATTCGTTTCCAAAATTCGGTGCTTTCCAATTGCTTTAGGAGTTTTTGTTGGCTGTGCACAATTCGGATGGCAACTTTCGCCAAAAGCGATTCACTGGCCCTTTTCAAAGAACAGTTCCGACTAATCTTCTCCGAATTCCATGCACAAAAGTCACACAAATACCATCAAATACAGCAAAACATTTATTTGTTTTAATTTTCAGTTTGACATCATTCACGAGCAGTTCTGCTTCGAGTTGGTCTCCGTCTCCAAGCAGTACCAGCAGCATCAGCTGTGGGACAGGAAATGTTTGCGCACCGAAGCGATAATGGCGCAAACGAATGGTAAGCGAAGTGAATAATCAATAGACCAACCGACGCTTATATCTTTTCCCAGATTTATTTTACCTTTCACCGAATTTTCACTCCATTTAAATCCAATTGAGCTTTTTTTCTTTTTCAATTTATGAACAGAAGGACCATTCGATAGAATTAAATTTTGTCCATTTCCATGGGTCACCACATAATTACCCCCCCCCCCCCCCCTTAAAATATGGTCGATGGATGGGTGGACAACAACAATTTCTGCTAATTTCCTCCCATTGTTTGTTTCACCAAATTAGACCATTTATTCGGCATTGAGTGAAGGGAAATGATAGAAAATTGGGCGGAGGAAGCGGGGAAAGCTTTGTTGATTTTTTTTATATGGATTCATTCGCTAAAAATATGCAAATTGAGAGAAAAAAATGGGAAATAAATAATTCTTTATGTTTTTAATAATTTAAATCCCTTTGGATATTGTCTTTCATTCAATTAAATATTGTGACCCTTTATTTGTCAACTAATCATTTGGTTTCCAACCTAAAAGAGTAATTAGACACTAACAATGGTAATTGAGACGGTCTAAAGAATATTTTGGATTTGCTGAAGGGAGGGGGGGCGAATATGAGGGCAAACAGTGAAAAAGAAAAGGAAAGAAAAAAGAGGGCGAGGGAAGAGGGGGGGGGGGCAAATTAGGAAAATAAAAATGGAAATATAGTAATAAAAAAAATAATAATAATTTAATGTTTTTTTTTTGATGAGCATTGGGAGTGGAGCGAATGGTCCGAATGGACAAAGTGTCCGTGTCGGCGAAACGGAAGCAGAAAAAGGACGAGGTAATGAGGTGACAAATAAAATGGTAAAAACCAAAAAAACCAAAAGGCATTGCCGACGGAGCAGCACAAATTTGACAGAACGGACAACTATCGGAAGTTTAAGCAAATCAAAGGCAAAGGCGGCATTCGGCGCGAAAGGGGAATGCCGAGGGGGGCAAATAATGCAAAGGGAAAAGTGCCGCCAGCAAAGGGAGTGCCGACAAAGCGGAGGTGGGCTTCGACAATTAATTGATGAGTGATAATTACCACTTTAAAAATTATGTTTAAGTGACAATGTCACGGCCTTTATTATTTTCTTATTGAATAAGGCAATCCCAACAGATTTCCCCCTTCCTTCGCTTGGCATTGGCCAATTCGTTCCAAATTTGACGTCCGATGCCAATGGCACTTTCCAATGTTTTTGCGGGTGTAAACTTCCAGAAAATACCCAAGGAATGTTTTTTGCATCGATATGTCCAAGAAAAAATGCTCAAAGATGGCAATTGGGTGAGTAAAATTTGAAGAAAATTAGAAAATTTTGATGAAATAATTTTTAGAATTCGGAAGGCTATTTCGATTGCAAATAATTTTATCGAGTAGAATAACAGAAGAAGACCATCATCAGCAGTTGTTGTGGGCATTTGAAGTGATTCGTGACAATGGCAAAGAAAAAGTCGAAAAAAATTTTTAAAACAAAATTCTTTGGCATTTTTAGGAAATTATTTGGCATTGGCAGAATAATCGACGCGATGAAAATGCAATTATTGAAGGCACTTTCGAAAAAACGGCCATTTTTGAGCTGAAAAGTGCTAACAGCGGAGATCAGACCGAATTTGGAAGGCATTGGAAGCAGAAAAAACGGACGGACTTTGGCATTTTGGTGGAATATAAAGTCATCGCTTTTGAAGGTGGCGCCATTCTACAAAAAAAAAACTAAAATTTTTTAAAAATTTTTATTAAGAATTTCCGAGTGACAACTTACTTACCGAACTTTGGTCCGCTAAAAGTAAAATGTCATTTGTAAAACGTTTTTGTGCAAAAGGAGCGAATTTTGCACAATGTTCGATACTTTTGGGTAAATAAAGGTGTGATACTTACAATTTACATTTTCACTTTATAAGGTCTCTTTTCTCTGTTCATTTTTCTGTTCGCCGTTTTTGGGCCCCCATTTTTCTTTGTTTGTTTTGTCAAAAGGTAATAAATATTAAATTTAAAATATAATTTTGAATAAGCAAAAATATTTTAGGCATACCAAAAAAAGAATGGCAAAACAATTTGGGCACATTTGCCAAGATGGAGTTGGGCCGACCAATTCTATGGGGAATAAATCGAGCGCACTGCTCGTGTCGACGCATTGTCATAATCAGTGAGAGAAAAAACAATGAAAATTTTAAGAGAAAAACAAAATTATATAATCCCAAAAAGAATTGACAGCGAATTGATGCGATCGAATGGGACGGACAGCACCAAACTGAGCAACTCCCTGCTGATTTGTAGGAAAAGCACGGTGGTCGAAGCGCACCAAATGATGGGCCGAAACGGCGTAACGACGGTGGAACAGCGATCAATTGGCATTCAGGTGGGGTGGGGGAATGGGGGAAGGGCATATGACTACGGTATTACCATACCCTTTATATGAGCAGCCCAAGTATAGCACCACAGACTAGAATAACACACTTATTCCAAAAGGCACACTTTAACAAAAGGTGGTCATTCCCGGATTTGGCGAGGGGAAGGGAGAAATCGTGACAAGAAGAGACTACGAGAGTAAAGTGATCAGAGGGAACACATAGCCAAGGGTGGTTGCCGAGAGAAAACGAAGGGGAACGCTTCAGGCGCAATTGTCATTTGCAGAGTAATCAAAGAGAGAGAGAAAGAGAGGGAGAGAGAGAGAGAGCGAGAGAAATAGAGAAAAATAAAGACAGTGAAAAAAAAGTAAAAGAAACAAACAAATATTAGTCCATTTGTTTCAGCTCTCTCGTCATTCGACGCCCCGCTGCGCTTCTCGTCAGTTTCGGCCCCGGAAGCGTCCTCCGTCTTCAAATTACAACGGAAACCGAACATCCGCTGATAATTCGAACGAGTCGTTAGAGTCGGAGACCATCGAAGAGAATTCGAATTTGGCGGAAGATTACTGGAACGAGGACGACGATTTCGAAGCCGAACAGCTCCAACTCGGCGGACGGATGGCAAACAAATTGGAGGAGTAAGCTTAGAGACGAAAAAGATGACTGAACTATTCAATTACCTATTTTCTTCAACAGTTCGCCCTCCCATTTGGTCTCCGACATTGACATTGACCAAATTGTACGGCGAGAAACATCCAACAACAAATGGCATTGGCAAAACTCGAAGCCGTTGTTGGCGGCGGTTACGGGTCAAAGAGATGCTTCAACTCAGCACGACTTAAATTTAGAAATGACAAAGCAATAAATTATAAATGTCATTCATTCATTTTGATCTATTGTTTAATATTATCCTATGTATTAATAAATTTGCCCAATGCAAATATTCCATTTTGAATTTCCTTTTTTAATCATTTCATTGAATTTTTTTGATGTGTGCCTAAATATTTGCCTAAAATCGAACCAATCAATGGGACAATTACAATCGGTGGGCGGCGTTCCCCCCTCCCCCCCCCCCCCTCTATTTTTTTATTTGTGCATCCGCTTATGATGCCCCCCCCCCCTTTCCCTTCCCTTTTTTGTAAAATCTGTCATTATACCTCGTGTATGCTTCTTTTTTCTATTTATTTTCAAAATTTGGCATTTTTTTGATACTTAAAAATATTTTTTTCCACATTTTTTTTTTATTATTTTGGCCAATTTCAAAAATAATTATTCAAATGAAGCGTCAAAATTCCTTTCTTTTCCGAATTTTCCCCCTCCGTTTGGCTTTTGCATTTATTTCGGCATTTCTTTTCGGCTATTGTCAGAGGTCCCCAAATTATCTTTCTGCTGATGGCACATTTGGCTCTCAACAGCAAAATTCGCCCCTTTCGGTCGGAGTTTGTCAGAACGGAGGACGTTTTACGGTATTTTGTGGCTTTATCCTTACAGTGTAAGTAAGAACCATAGGGAACATACTGTAGCGGAGAACGACCCAATGAGTGTGGGGTACTGTACCAACAGCAGTGGACAGCCATTTGCATTTCGGGGCGGTGCTGCACAAACCCCACGAAAAGTGGGGACAACGGCGGATGGTGACAAATAATTGCTCTTATTTTAATACATATATTTTGGAATATATTTAATTATTTTCTAAATTTTAATGCTTCTCTCTTCATTATTTTCTGAATTTATTTTTCATTTTTTTCCTTCCATTTTTTATTTGCGTATCTTTTCGTCCCAAATTAACAAATGCGAATATTTTGAAAATGCGATGAAGATACAAAAAAAAAAAAAACATCCGAAAATTTTTTCCCAAAGTAGAGCCCGGATTTATATGCACAAAAAATTGAGTATTTGATGCAATTTTTGAAAGTAAAAAAAGTACTTGGGTGTACTATAGAATTGGGCCCGTTCAAATATCATCCAAAAATTATTCAATTTTATCTCTAATGACCTTTAATTTTATGGAGATTAGAGGTCATTAGGAATAATTTTTTGATTAGCGGGCCCAATTCTATACTTTATCCAAGTTCTCCTTTAGTTCCTTGTCGTAAATTTTTTAAAATTTACGACAAGGAATTTTTTTTTTGTTGTGAAAATTGCTACGGCATGGACAGACTTATAACATTTGGCGGTCCCTTTGAAGGGATAGGCACAATGACTTTGAGCGTGGTCGTGCCGTTTGTGCCCGTTACGCTGGTCGATATTCGCGAACCGTCTGCAAACAGGCGTCCAATTGTGGTCCTCATGATCATTCCGCATGTATTAGCGGATTTTGCTGTTATGTGGACGGAGAAGGGCCAAAATGGAAGGAACCGAATGAGAACAGAAGACGGCAAAGTCAGTGGGAGGAGGGCGAAGAGGAAGAGGAGGAAGAGAAGAGGAGACGGAAAGGCGATCGGAGGAGAGACGGAGGTACACCCGAAAGGACCAGGGACGAAGCCCGAGGTCGAACTTCGAAAAAACGGATTCCAATGCACAAAAAAATAAGTTGGGAAATGGAAATCCGATGACCTTTTTGGAACACCAAATTCCAATCCAAAAATAAACAGATAATCTCTGGTATAAACCAATATAATGAAGTCGATCCGCTGGAATAAGGATCCTTACCAATTTGAACCGTTTTCGGGTCCATTTCTTTATCAAAAATGTCTCAGCCCATCGTTCAAATGGTGTTGGCGGCCTTTGCTACCGAAACTCGCGTTTTCCTCGCTTCATGGGCCAATTTTGTTCCTACGATCGCCAATGTCCACCAGCATTTGATCAAAGCACGACCAAACCCATCCCAATTCGGATCAGATGCATTGACGGAACATGTTGCGGAGAGACTGTGGCGGCACCTACGGGAATAGAAGCGAGGGGAAAGGGATGGTCAGACAGTCGATGGACGGACGGAAGCGAAGCGACCGCCGGGGGGAGAGGCGGCGGAATGATCCCGAACAGATTCAGTGAAGGTTCGAACCCACTCTATCGATCTTAACTTGATCACCACTCAGCCTTTTGCTACGAAGGCACTCGCACGGATCGCCAATGCTTTTCGGGCGCCGACTGTCGCCAAGACGAAAGTTGCGTGAACCAATTGTGCTGCCCGCGGGGCTTCGATCAAATGAATTGTCCGTCCCTTTTATACTTTTCTTCCTCTTTATTTAGCATATTTTCAAAAGAATATCCCCAGATTCGTGCGGAGGGTTGGCCAGCAACGGAAGCTGTGGGCCGAATGGCCAATGCGTTGTGTCCGGGAAACGGCTCCAATGCGTGTCCTCGGGGGTGTGCTGTGAGTGTCCAGCGGGACAGCCTCAGCCGGGGGTCAGCGAATGTTCGTCCGATCAGGTGGAGCCCACGGGGTGCTTTCGAGTAGGACACCAAAGACCTGTTAAACGGTTATTGTATTTTTTGCCAATTAGCCCTTTACGTTAACCAAGGGACAAAGCCGTTGACTTTTACACCCTCAGACTTTTTTCGCAGAAAAAGTAAGGGAATGATCTTTCTCCTCCCCCCAAATTTTTAATTAATAAATAATTCTGAAATTTCGTGTTAATATTGCTAATAGAATAATTTCAATTTTGTTCAACTTTAGACTAATTGAAAAATTTTAAAAATTGTCCCTAAATTGAACATTTTAATCATTTGCCAGAAATTCGACATTTTTCCTGTAAGAAAATAAGCATATATTTATTGGCTTTTTGTTAAGCAATGCCGTGAAGGATTCTTTTGCCACAACACTTCTTTTTGCTGTCCCCAATGCCCCGGCGGGGCATTGCCTTTTGGCAGTTGCAACAAGGGCCGATGTGCACAAAACTTCGTTTGGTACGGCCTTTTATGCTCATCCATCGCCAAATGCCTTTTTGTTTGAAATTTCATTTAGTCGACCCGGCAACATTTGCTGTGAAGACCGATTCGGAGAGTTGGCAATTGGGGCAAAATCCGATGAAAATTGGAGGGGGCGACAAAGAATGGGCGGAGGAAGAGATTTTTAAAAAAGATTAAATTGAAAAATTGTATTTTATTATAAATCATTCATTAAGATAATTTATTGTATTATACCATATTTTAATTTCATAATAAAAGAGAATATTTTATCAAATTTATAATTATCGATCAATTTTTCTCTGTCTCTCTCCCCTCTTATTTTCATATTGTCTCTCTCTCTCTCTCACCGTTTCTCGTCAATGGAATTACAAATTACGCACGAAGTGATTGCCTTAAAATGAGTGGTATTTTTAATGACTTCAATTTAACTATTTTTTCAAATGCGCCAATAATATGCCAAAGGAAGGAACTTTTTCTCGAGTCATAATTATGTAATGATACTTTCATAATTAAAAATGTATTTTATTTATTACACATTCCAATCAAAAGATGGTTTTGCTTTGTGATTCATTGTTAAGTTTCTCTTTTGTGCCACCGTTTCCGTCTCTCTGTTCAGTACTCTTCCTCGTCCTCCACATACGTGTCCACCCCAACTTCCTCATAATCCTTCTCCAATGCCGCCAGGTCTTCCCGTGCCTCTGTAAATTCGCCCTCTTCCATTCCTTCGCCGACATACCTAATTAATATAATTAAATAATTTCATTTCCACTATCTTTTATGACTGACCAATGCACAAATGCCCTTTTTGCGTACATCAAGTCGAATTTGTGGTCCAATCGTGCCCATGCCTCGGCAATGGCCGTCGTATTGGCCAACATACAAACGGCCTAAAGACCGATTTGACTTTACTTCAACACATTTCGAGTTTAATTTTGCCAATTACTCTTTGCATTTTTGCCAAATCCCCGCCGGGGACAACGGTCGGCGGTTGGTAATTAATGCCAACTTTGAAGCCTTGACGAAAAGTTCTTTGTACAAAACGGACAAAATAGAAACAGGCACCTGTCGGGCACCAATCGACAAATTCAATTGTTCGCTTTGCTTTTATCGCCGCAATTGCCGAATTTACGTCCTCAAAAATATTAAAAAAAACTATTTATACTTAAAAAATTGCTCACTTTTGGCACCACATCACCACGGAAAAGCAAACAACAGGCCATGAATTTGCCGTTGCGCGGGTCGCACTTTACCATTTGATTGCCCGGCTCAAAGCACTGATTGGTAATCTCTGATACGCTCGAATTTTCGTGAAATGCCCGATCAGTGGCGATGATCGGCGCATATGTGGCCAAAGGGAAGTGAATGCGCGGATAGGGGACCAAATTGGTCTGGAACTCGGTGAGGTCGACGTTCAGAGCCCCGTCAAAGCGCAGAGAGGCGGTGATGGAAGAGACAATTTGGGCGATCAGACGATTCAAATTGGTGTAAGTTGGTCTGCTTTTGGCAATGCCAAATTGATCAGCCCTTTGCACTCGATGCTCCCCACCTTGAAATGCCCAAATTTCGTCGACAAATCTCGTAGATGGCCTCGTTGTCCACCATAAATGAGCAGTCCTCGTGCTCCAGCGTCGTGTGCGTGGTCAGAATGGAATTGTACGGCTCCACCACCTGCCATTGGTGGGTGATTAACAGTTTCCTTTTGCCTTTGCTTTGCTCGTACTGAGGTCGAAATGCGCGGGGCCGGATAAATGGAGAATTCCAATTTGGCCTTTTTCCCGAATTCGACGGTCAAACATTCGGCCAAAAGGGCAGAGAAGCCGCTCCCTGAGAATGCTTTTCCGTTTCACTTTCATTTTGGTTCGTTCTTTTGCCTGTTCCGCCTCCAAACGAATGGAAAAGGAGAAAGCCTTGAAGCCCCGAACAATTTTCCGCCACTTCTGAACCATTGAATGGAATGGACTCGAATTGCCTTTTGCCGTTTACTTCGGATTCTGTCCATACACACTCCGATCAGTTCCTTCCCAACCGTGTAATGGCCCCGGGCGTAATTATTTGCTGCGTCCTCTTTGCCGGTGATCAATTGGTCGGGATGGAACAGTTGTTTGTAGGCACCACCACGAATTTCGTCTAAATTGCCTTTCTTTTTTGGCTTTTCCTCAACTTTCTCCCCCTTACCAATTACCGTCGGTTCCAAATCAATGAACAGTGCCCTCGGCACGTATTTGTCTAAAACAATAATTAAGGCCATTAAAACAAGAATGGCTCGTTTTGTGCTTAATTCGTCGCGTCTCGGCAAAAAATGTGTCCACCGAATTGTCCTCCGGGCCCTCCTCACTGTCGACATATCGTCCCTCGGAGTTTATGCCGTGCTCAAGACAGTACAACTCCCAACAAGCATTGCCAATTTGGACGCCGGCTTTTCAAATTTATTATAAATTAAAAAAAATAATTTGTTTTACCTTGGCCAATGTGCAAAGAGACCACTTCCCTCTGAAGGAAATTTGAAAATTAACAAAGACATATATATTTATATTATGTTTATAATATAATATTTATTTGCAAAAATCGAAATAATACCCCAAATTTGCCCATTTATTTTTGCGAATCGTTGAAATTTTCCCTTCGCATGGATTAATAAATAAAAATGGACAAATTTGAGATAAAAGTCTTGAAGAAACGGTGTCGAGGGAAAGCTGCCGGAAACGGGCAATCCTTTCGGTGGACGACGGTTGGATGGAGACATTGGCACGGCAAAATGAGCCTTAATGGCCGAGAAAGGAATAAAGCAAAGACACCCACTTAGATAAGATGGTTTATACATTTATTTACTTTAAATTTCTATTTGTAATTTCGCTTCATCCTTTTCACTTATTTATTTTGTTTTGCGATTATTTTTTCCCCCTTTTAATGGATTTATTTTAGCGTTTTAATTGACTATTGCTTTTTTAATTATAATATTTTATTATAAATGAAATAAATAAATTGGACATTTAATTGGTTTATCAATAATATTTTTTATTTTAAATGGTCCTTCAAATTGCCAATTCATTTCCATTTTTGCTATTTTCAAATTATTTTCGGCGATTATCTCCGACACCATTTTATGCGTTGAAATTGTAAATTGGACGGTCAACAAAGTTCATTATGCCGTCGTCCTTTTGCGGTCCGCTCAATTCAATTAGCACGGCCACATTTTGTCGTTTCATCACCGCACCGGGGACGAACAAAGAAAGCTAATTACACAAATTACTTGAGTATTTGTCAGATGCCAAAGTGCCAACAGAACCTGTGGCCCCTGAGTGGGCCAATATCGTCCCAAATTCACTCGGTTGACCATCAAAATGCCATGCCCCCATCCGCGCGAGTCGAAAAATGTGTGCATTTGTGTCCAATCGGCGGCCAAAGTGGCGAAGTTGGCCACATAAATAGCGGGCGTTTCGTCCGTACTTTGGCCATTTTCGTCCATTTTTTGTTCCTTTTCCTTTTCAAAATCAGAACTACTTCAACTTTGCTATTTACCTTATAAATGCTGTTGTCCATTTTGTGGCCAATTTTTTCGAAAATCACTTCCAAATCGACGCCGCATTGCACCCATCGCGTGCCCAACACTTTTCCGTCAAGAAAAAGTGGCGCAAATAAACCCTTTGGGGAAAATGCCGACAATTGTAATTCAATGGGCTGAACTTGCCCTCGGGTCCACTTTTGTCACTGGGTAAGTCAGTCGACCGACGTTTTCCACTGGAAATTTCTTTTCCTTTACAAAATGTGTCCACTCCCTCTCTCCTGCTGCAGTTTACCCAAAATGTCCATTTTTTGGCCTCTTTTCGCTCCTCCCGCCGCTTTCAGTCTCAGACTTTTGGCACACCCCGTCCGATCGCATACGCTCATGTTGCCCTTGGGTCATTTATTTTCTTTTACACTTATCATTTCAATCATATTCACTTGAAATTTTCCATCCAGAAATACGTAGGCATGATCTTGCAATTCGGGTGCCGTCAAAACCGTACCATTTGTCTCCAAAGTGATACTGTACCACACAAGGCCAAAGTCCCGGTCAAACGATTCAATGTTCAACGGACTCTCCGATGAATGGAGGCACCGATTCGATTCCGATACAGACGAATTGAGCACAGATACAAAATTAGCCAATTTGAGGCTCAAAACTCCGCCGATTGACACTCCGCTGAAAATTGCTATATAATTATCTGATTTCCATTTTTTATTTGCATAAATAAGTGTTGTGTTAACGTTCGGTTTGTCGGCAATGGCAATGGTCGGTTGGACCATTCTTCGACCGGTCGGCGTCCGACCCATTCCCGAATTGCACGGTATAGCGGCGTGATTGACCCCTCCTCACCAATCGGAGCTCCAAAATCATATGAAGTAACAATCTGTTGGCATAGTCTTTTAATTACTCCTAATTAGGCAGTCTCTTTACTTTTTGCTCATTATCCCTAATTATCATAATTACTCTCCCTTTGCCCCTGCCCCACCGGTCCATTTGTCTCTTTGCCACTCCAAAAGCCGAAGCTTGTGCCTCCATGGAACATCAAAATACTGAAAGAAGCGTTCATCCGCCACATCACTTCCATGGATTCAATCACGGGTCCGATCTGCTGGCGCACCATTGACTTGTCTCCCCACATTGAGAACCAAACTGTGTAGAATTCGGAGTTGACTCGAGGTCCTGCAGCAAAGGAAGGGAGCGTTACGGTAAGTTTTACGGAGTGAAATTACAAGTTATGGTGCCATCGATACGGTAGGAAAAAGCAAATGATACGGTGTTTGCTCCCTCTTTTATTTTTGGAAAAACTTTCCCACTTTTTTTATTTATAAAAGATAAATTGACATATGTATTATTTTGCCAAATCACCTCGTACTGATGAGTACTTTTGCTGCAGTGCAAAATGAGCACTGATTTGGCGTTCGATGTTCGAAGAGGGCACTCCGAAGTCGACGGTGGCCAAAGTGCCATCGATGGACCCGCAGCGTAACATTCCGTCGGAAGGACCGTCAGCTTATCAAATCAAATGCCATTTTATCAATTTCTTCCATTTATCCTTAGTTAAGTGTCCCTCTTCTCACTGACTGGTGTACAAAATGACGTCGTCCCCCAATTTTTGGCGTGTTAAATTGCGTAACCATCGCATGTATTCGTGATCGCACCGCACACTTCCGTATTCGTTCTCAATTTGCAGCATCAGAATTGGCCCTCCGTTTTTGTACAGCAACGGTTTAAGCACGGGCAAAAGAGTACCGTACCACCGCCGAAGCAAATTCAAATATCAAAAAATAAAAGGGTAAATCAACAAAATCAAAAAACAAAACAAAAACTAACAGCTGATTGAATGACCGAAGGACAATGTCCGCTTGGTATTTGACCAGCCACCATGGCAATCCGCCAAATTCAAATTCGGCACAAATGTAAGGGCCAAGGCGAATCAGCACGTGCAATTCATTTTGCTGGGCCATCCGAATGAATTTGGCCACATTTCGATCACCGGCAAAATTAAACCTCAACCGCACCAAAAGTGGCATTTGCAAAGTGAATTTCCCCTTTTCTTCCGCTTCATACTTTCCTGGGTTCGCTTCGTGAAAGTTCCACGGAATGTACAATTGGACAGCGTTAAGCCCAGCGGCACGGTACCGCTGGAGGCGATCATTCCAAAGGGACGGATGAATCTAATTAGGGGGGGGGGGGGAGGTAATTAGTGGCAATGACAAAAATTGGGCAAATCAAACGCGAAAATAATGCATTTCGCCAGAAATATATCGAAACGGTCGGCCATCCTTCAGAAATATACTCTTTTGGTGGTCAATTTTGAAAGTTCTTTCGCCGCAAACGAATAAATTGGAAATAGAAATAATAAAAAGGCAAAAGCATTTCGAAAAGGACATTTCTTAGAGAGAAAATGTACAAAAAACATTTAATTAGAGAAAAATACCCAAAAATTTCTTTTGCTGAGTTTGGTCTTTTATCTTGGCAATTAATTAATTAATGCATTCATTCATTCATTAGTATTAGTGTGAGTTTTCACCGACCGTTAAATATTCCCAAAACAAATGTTTATCTTTGACGGAACACATGTCGCCTCTGTTTTTATTGTTTTTCAATCCAAAGGAAAAGCATTTATCATTAAAAAATTATTATCAAATTATTTATAATTATAACTTGCGAATTATCTTTCAATAATAATCAATTTTTTTTTAATTTTTTTCTAATAATAAATTCCAAATTATTATCCTTTTTTTTAATTTATTTCAGATTCATTAAATTATTCATTAATATTTTTCAAAACTTTTTACTATGCAATTAAAACACAAAAACAAAAAAAATAATAAAAAAAGAATTCCTAAATTATCAGCTTATTCAGTTTGACTCGTTCCATTTACTGCTTCCAAATGCATTGTGTGATTTTGCCACCATTGGCATTTTTTGTTGCTCTCTTTGTTTGCCGCTTTTACCATTGTAAGGAAGAGTTGCTCTGTCTGGACCAGGGACGGGCGACATTTCGTTTCGCGTTTCGAATTTCGACTTTCGCGTTTGGAAAAAATTTTAGTTTCATTTCGGGTCATTTTGCCCATTTTCTCATTCCATGCCATTTTTTCTCAAAATGGGAGGGGGGGGGGGTGATGGTGTGATAAAGCTGATATTATGACCTAATACACGAAACAAACAAAAAAAGGGCCAAACCAACAGATCTATGGCTGCGTTTAGGCATTTTCTTTGCCGGTGACTATAACATGTTTTTATTATTTAATTCATATTTATTTTATCTTTAAAATTTAAATGGGACAATTTTTCTAAGCAAACAAAATTAATGATTTTAAATTCGCATTATTTAATTGCAAATTCCTTTTTCAAGCTCGTTTTAGGATATGACTAAGTGATAAATTAGATCAGCAGATTAAACAACAAAAATCTTCCGTTTCTTCTCTCTCTCTCGTTCTGCCTCCTTCTCTCTCTCTTTCACGCTTTCTCCCTCTCTCTCTCTTCTTTTGTCTGTTCCCCATCCTTTTGTTCGTTCTCTCTCTTTCTCTCTTCCTCTTTTCGTGTGTTGTCTCCTTTTCCTTTTGTCACTCTCTCCGACTCTGTCCTGTCGCCGCTTCAATTGCATTGTCCAAATCATTGATCAGATCCGATTTGTCTTCACAGCCAACCGAAAGTCTGATCAAATTGTCGGTAATGCCAAGCTTCCGCCGGGTTTCCGCTGGAACCGAAGCATGAGTCATTAAAGACGGAAGTTCAGCGAGTGATTCGTAACCGCCCAAAGATTCGGCCAAAGTGAAAAGCTAAATCAATAATTTAAAGTAATTAAATTAATTAACACTAATTACCTTCAAATTGGTTAAAAATCTTTGCGTTCCTTCCGCGTCGGTGCGCAAATACAATGAAATCATTCCCGACATTCCGCTCGTCTGTTTTTTGTGCACTTCGTGCTGAGGATGAGATTCAAGTTCCGGGTAGAGCACCTTCAACAACAGGGAGGAATGAAGCAATATCATCATAAAGTGATCAGTCCCTCTTTCTGGGCAACTAATTATACGGCCAATTACACTAATTAATTACCCTCTCAACGCGCGTGTCCGTCTCCAGCCAACGGGCGACCGCAATTCCATTGGAATGGTGTTGGCGCATTCGAAGGTGCAGTGTCTTGATGCCACGAAGCACCAAATAAACGTCGAAGGAGGAGGGGACAGAACCGACCGCTAAACGGACAACGGAATTTAAGGGTAATTAAAATGAAAAAACAAAATCATTAGGAGCAATTAGCTGACCTAATTGCTGGAAGAGGAAGTGCGCATCGAGCCTTTCGCTGTTGGTCACCAGACAGCCCATCACCACGTCGGAATGTCCGTTGATGTATTTAGTCAACGAGTGCAACACGACATCGGCACCCAATGCCAAGGGATTTTGGAAGAACGGGGACATAAACTGAAGACGAGTGATGGACAATTAGCAATCATTTGGACAAATACTGATGTTACCGTATTGTCAACTAGCACAATGCATTCGGGGTTGTGTGCCTTCACAATTTTGGACACCGACGCAATGTCGACGACTTTGAGCAACGGATTTGAGGGGGACTCGAACCAAACCATCTGAATTGGGTTGGCCAATGTTCGTTTTCGTTTTGTACGCATTCGTCTTGATTCGGCACTCACTTTGGTGTTTGGTCTCAGTGCCTTCCTCAACTGTTCCGAGTTGGTCAAGTCAACAAAACTCAGTTGTATGCCATGCCGGGCGGCACTTATGTCGCGGAAATATCGCTGAGTGCCGCCGTAACCGTCGTCGGCCAAAATTAGGTGGTCACCGGCACGGAGCCAATTGGCCATTGCGGCAGTGGCGGCGAGGCCGGAACTGAACACACGGGCGAACCGAGCAGCCTCCAGGCTGGCGAGGTTCTCTTGCAGCACATCGCGCGTTGGGTTTCCTGAATTCGTTCGGAATTGTTTTCCTAATTACCTTTAATTAGTTGTACCGGCTCGAGAATAGTCGTGCCCTTTGGGCTCGCCTGGACGCGACTGTTTGTAAGTGGTGGACAGCGAAATTGGCGGAACAACCTAAAAGAGCAAATTATGGACAATTACGACCAATTAATCGTTTTAATCTATTCTCATCATTAGGCAATAACTTCTGAAATGGCCTTGCCTGGTTCATGTCCCATTGCTCAGGCCGATTTCCCGCGTGAATTGCTTTTGTGGCGAAGCCAATTGACCTCCGTCGGTCAAATGAATCATTTGCACTTTTTTGTGCCAAAATTACGCCGTTTGCTTCATCTTCCAACAACTGTTTTTTATGTGGCGGACTGTCAATTAGCAGCTGTTCGGTGTCGTCGAGAGAAGGCGAAGAACGTTTGTTGGAGGACGAAAGAGCGGAGGAACGGCGGGAATCGACGAGCATTTGGAAGGATGGGAGAGGAGCAATTAGGGACTAATTGATTAATTAATTAAGTTGGGATGAATTTGGAAGGATTGGAGAGGAATTTTTAGAAATTAAAATTTGGGAATGGAATTGCTAAAAAAATAAAACATTAAGTTAACGCAAACAAAAAAATAAATTGTATGAACAGAATTTGCCATTTTATACTTTCCCTTTAATTCCGTTTTGCTCCGTGCCTTGTACTTTGTATTTTTTAGCGCCCGAGGAAAAAAAAAGAAAAGGGCGACAGTGAAGGGGAGGAGGAGCAAATGGCAAAGCACAACCAACACCCCTTAGGGGAAAAAGGCTCACGGCACGCGGCACACAAATCACAACACAACAACACAACCAACACCCCTCAGGGGAGGGGGAGGAAAGGCCACAAAGCACAACAACCACCCCTTGGGGGAGCGGATGCATTTTCCATTTTCTGCTTCAATTTATAATTTTAAATGATCCAAACAAACATATTTAGTGAAGATAAAGAAAAAAAAGAATGAAATCATTGTGTCAAAAATAGCATTTATAGTTAAATTTTTTGATTGTATGAAGATTTTTGGGGCATAGTAAGATTTTTTAAAAATTTTATAAATTTTTTTTGGCCTTTGCTTAAAATATCCATTTATCATGGGTTTTAATTTGTTTTCTTTGTTATTTTTGATTATTAATTGATTTTAAAATTTTTAGGTCATATTTGGGCAGTTTTTAGTGCATATTTTATGGCATATTTTTTGCCATTTTTCGGATTTTTAAGGCATTTTTAGAGTGAATGATTGAAAGTTATTTGCGATTTACCGCTTTTATAGAGACACACACAATGAATGATGCAACAAAAGACAAATTTTCTTCATTTGTTTTACCATACAAACAGTGGAAAGGGGGGGGGGGAGAGCGAATGACGCAATCGGACGACGACATTCGATCATTTTGAAGAGAGAGAAAGGCGAAGGAGGGGGGGGGGGGGGGGGAGGGGAGGGGAAGCGGCGGCCAGGCACGTTTCGGCCCCCACGTTTCGGCCCCAGACTCGTTTAGGACCTTGTAACTTTTTTCAAAGTCAACCAAATTTCACAAATTTGGTATCATTCTAAAGCTTTAAGTGTTTAGAAGGTATGAATAAGCTATTGCTAATCGATTGACCAACTTAAAAAAAAGTTACAACATGAAAAACACTAAAAAGTCAGAATTTTGGTATCTTTTGGTTCACACATTTTCTGTAAATCGACTATTCTTTAAGACTTTTAGAAGTCTAATAGAGCTCATGAAGAGCTTTCGATTGATAATAAATTTGTTGCATTTGGTTGGCAATGAAAAAAGTTATGATACTTTAAATGTTGCTGGGGCCGAAACGTGGGGGCCGAAACGACCCCGACCCGGGAAGCGGAAAGCCAAAAATGAGAGAAATTTAAAAATTCAAAAAACAAAGTCTAAGAAATCATGCATTTAAAAAAAACCAAAGATTCAGCAAAATAAGTTAAGTTAGCTCAGAATTCCTATTTGTCCTTGTTTCTTACCCTGAGGTAAAAAATAAATATGTTATGACTTATTATACCTTTTTTAACGATTTTATTGAAGTGATTTTACGACGGCGTTTGTCGGCACTGCCGGATCCACTGAAAATTTTCAAAATTTAACTCATGTTTATTTTTTTTCAAAATCAATAGTTCCAGTCCATTATGGTTAATAAGTTCAACAAATTCATCTTTTGTAATAGCAATTTTTGGGTGGGGCAAATCCTAATAAGTGATATTTTATGTCTTTGATTAGTTGTCAGTTTCTGTTTATTTCATAATTTTTGTTACCGTTTTGATAAATATTTATTGCGTAAAATTGTGTCAAGTCAATTTTCAAATCCGATATTATTTAATTCTTCCATTTTCAATATTTATTTTTGCTTTTCCTTCCGCCCTCGGCGTTTGCTCAGTTCGGCTTCTTCCCGCAACATGCCCACACGTAATTCTTGCCACAACAATTGCTGGCTGCGTAACCCTCTGATCTGACACATTTTGCCCAACTTTTGCCACCCCTAAAATGAGAAAGGGAAGTGCCGTCCGTCCCATCTTGCCCAATTCTGCCAAATTATGTCCTAATTGCCCTCCCCCCCCCCCAATTCTTTACCAAATCCAGCCAAATTAATTTGGTCACTTTGCCTTGACTCACTTGCATTTGCAATTGGCCGCCGTTTTGCACGCCTGCTTCCCAATCCAATCCCAGGGCCATCCGCGTTTTTCACGCAAGGCCCTTTCGACACCGAACCCATCGGCGCAAGGCACAGTAACGAAAAGGCACAGTAAGACAGCAAAAAAGGTGGCAAACAATACGGTAGAACGATTCATTAGTGTAAGAAGTGTGAAAAAATCTAAAATTGGGAATGAGGAGAAATTTGTTAAACAATGTTCGTGTGTGGAAATTTGTGCATTTGAATTGCAGCATTTGACCAGCGGAGCTTTTATAAGGATTTGTCGCCTATTGGCGTCTCTCCCCCTCCCCCCCCCCCCTCTCTCTCCCCCTCCCCCCCCCCTCTCTCTCTCTCCCCCCCCTCTCTCTCTCTCCCCCCCCCCCTCTCTCTCTCTCCCCCCCCCTCCCCCCCCCCCCCCCCCCCCCCCCCTCTCTCTCTCTCCCCCTCCGCCCCTCTCCGATTACTAATCGCTTTTAATTCGGCGAATTCTTACTAAACAAAACGTGCTCATCCTTTTGTCAGTGCTCACTTTTTGCCCATTTTGTTGTGCTATTTTATTTCAATTAAAACGCACCGCGAAATAAATAATAAAATGTGATTAATGGGTGCGTAAACAAACAATCACAAGATCAGCAATTATTAATGCGATTTTTGTGCACATTTGCGCCCCCCCACCGGCCAAATAAAAAATTATTTAAATCCAAAATAATAAATTAAGGAAAAAGAACACCCCGTAAATGCTGAATGATTTTTGGTTTTAGTCCAGAAAATTGAGATCGGTTAAATTATCGTCGCGTTTGTTTTGGTGTCCGGGTTTCGACGGGTTTCTCAAAAAACAACAACAACAAGTATTTAAGACAGCTAAAGATAAAATAAAGGAAACAATTTTAATAAATTCAATTCTCCCCAAAAAACTTTGTTGAGACAAAGTAAATCGCGTGACTGGACAATTCGACAGTGAGGACAATCCGACAGAAGTTGACAATCCGACAGTGAATAGTCCGTCAGTAAATCCAAATTAAAAAAATATTATCCCGACAAAAAATATCGGAACTTTTTTTCGATATTTCTAAGAACTTGTGCTGGTGCATTTAGTTTGTATCTGGCATTCTGTAAGCGAGTAGGAAACGAAAATTGTCTTTTTTAACTTATGCATTGGAATTTCAAGTCATTTTTTTTATTTGTTTTCTCAATCGCATTATTTTACCCTTTTGGCTATAGATCTTTCATTTTTTTCTTATTTTTATTCACTGTCGGATTGTCCACTTCTGTCGGATTGTCCACTGTCGAATTGTCCGGGCGCCAAAATTTTTGCATTTTGTTGTGATTCAAAAATCACAAATTATGGAAAGTCTTATCACAAAATGAGTTAAAGTACGCATTCTCTGTTTAAAACAAAAAAAAAGAACATCCAGTCCAAAAAAAGATTTTGGGGTCAAAAAAAGAACCTCGCTAAAAATGATTGCGCCGTTATTGTACAGTATATCAATTTATTCAAGTAAATGAGTATCAAATATCATATTTTTCATTACCCATAAACATTTAGAGCAATTTTGGACTGGAAATAAGCAAATCGTAGATTTTGGGGCAAATAATACATTAAATTTCTAATTTTGAAAAAGGAAGGGTCGGTGTGCCGACAGGCACCGCCAGGAAAAATTTGAAAATTTGTGGCCCATTTGTTAACAGATTTTGCCAAAAATGGTCAATTTTCGGTCTTTTTTTGAAAAAATTTCAAAAGGATTGAGTGTATGGCGGTGCCGATCAGGGATGGGCGAAACTCGACCAAGGAGCCGAAACGAAAGTAAATTTTTTTCGAAACGCGAAACTCGAAAGGCAAAAAACCCGAAACTCTCGAAATTTTCGAACGAAACGCAATTAATTTTATTTTTTGGTCATTATTAACAGCAGGGATGGCAGATTGCCTCAAAATTACCCCATTTTAAAAATTGCAAAAATTGTAAGCCAATCAGTTAACTCTAATATTTTTGGGTTGAACCAAATAAATTCATCAATTTCTTATCATATTTCTAAGCTCTCCACGATCTTTTTAGACTCTTTTTATGTATTTTTTTAGGCTCGTTTTTAGAAAATTCAAAGGGGCAGGAGTCGGCGCAGACGATAGGCACCGATGCTTGAATTTTTGATAAACTGGGAAGTGTATTTTGGTACAGATAATATTTCACAAAAAACAAATGATTTTTGTGAATTTTGAGAAATATTTTTGAGAAAAACTAATCGAATGGGGGGAGGGGGACGAAGTTCGGTGGTGCCAATAGGCGCCACCGCGAATGTTTTACCCAAAACGCGAACTCGAAATTCGAAACGCAAAAAACCCGAAACTTTTGAAATTTTCGAAATGCGAAACGAAATTTCACCCATTCTGGTGCCGTTAGGCGCCGCCGGAAAATTTTTAAAAATATTAACGAAATTGCTTAAAAAATAGTAAAAATAGTAATATTTTCTCCTTTTTACCCCACTGTAAGAAAAAAGAACAAAATATGACCAGTAGGCTGAAAAAAGAACAAGGCATTTTTATTTAAAAGATTCGACCCCTCCAAAAAAGAACATTTCTTTTAAAAAGGACATATCGAAACCCTGGTTTAAAACCCAAAACAAAAATTCTTTTTTTAACTTTTTTAAATTTTATTTAAATTATAATTTATTAAAAGTGAATAAAAAGAGAAGTTTCCAACTTTTGTTCTGCTCCTGTTCATTTGTCCAGCAGTTAAAAGGTGGCCTCTCTTCTCCTTTCTTTCCCACTCACTTATCGTTCGTTGGTCCTTCCCTTTCGTCGTCCATTTTTATTCATTCATTCGTCCGTTCTTTTTGTGTCACATATATATTTTTTTCTTCTTTTTTTTGCCCCCCCCCCTCCTCCGCTTCTCTTTTTCCACTTTTACCTTTTTCTTTCAAATTTTATTCATTCATTTATCCTTTTAATTTTCCTATAAATAAATCAATAAATATAAATAATTTTTGTATGATAAATTCATAAGTTTGATATTGCATTTCCATTTTGTTCAAATTGAAACGCATAATTTCTTTCTCTTTATTCCAAATTTGTACTCATTCCCCAGTACATATATGACCATTTCTTTACCGTACTTATGTACAGTATGCACCAGTCAAATCAAATGTTAAATTGTGAATATTTTGTTGTTTTAAATTAAATAATCTCTCAAATATTTCATGGGTTCCCCAGCAGCACTTTACAAAGCATTCGTATATTTTTTTACTTTTCCAACTTCAAAATGTCCGATGGATTCGCAAAAATGTCGCGTTCCGATCAGCTCAAAATCGGCCGTGATAGATTGCTGCGGTGTTTGGCCAAATGCGGCGGCGAATATCAAAGTGTTCGCCATTTGGATGTGCAGAACAAATACTTGGAGGAATACAACACACAACTCAGCAAATCGGTGGGCAAAACGCCAAAAAATTTGGTAAATTCAAAATTTGATTATGAATTTTATCAGGAATTGCGCAAACTGTTCAATAAGGGCCGAATGCAGGAGGTGTTGCAGGAATACCTGGCGGAGGACGTCGAAATGTATAAAAATGCACAAAAATAGTCAAAATGTGTGTAAGGGACAAACATAAGCCAATTTCAGTGCAATTGACACTGAACAGCATGGAGTGCTTTTTCTGAAGTTGAAGAGACCGTTGAAAGGTTTAATAGGCCAATTAGGCAGTAATTAGTGCCAATTGACAACAAACAACCGTTCCTTTCAGAGGCATTGGCTCATCAGCCAAAAATTGCGCCTAATTTGGTCCCCGCTTCGAAGGAGGTGCGCCCATTGTCCCTCCGCCAAAAACTCGGTCCGTTTTCCCTTTTTAGGGAGTCACCGCCGCAAAAATTGTGCCATTGCACCGATCAATTGGCAATTTTGTGGACGAAGTGCAGAAGAAGCCGGCAAAAGAGGGCATAGACGAGGACATTTTTGAAAATATTGGAAAGGAAAAAGAGACACAATTTTTGGCGGATTTGGGACTTGTGGAACCGAAAAAGAAAAGGGGAAAAAGTGCGGAAAAAGCAGTCGAACGAACGGAAGCGCAGGACGAAAACAAATCGACAATGGCACCGCGCAATTTGGTAAAGGCATTGGCATTATTTTTGATGTTTTTTCAATGCTATGAGCAAATAATTTGTCATTTTGAGAATTATTGTATGAATCTCCCCTAAAAATTGTGAAAATAACATCGAAAAAGAACGATAATTGTATTGGAAGAGGTGCAATCACCAGATGCCTGGGGCATTTTAGAGAGAACATTTGAAATCTGTTAACAAATCACACCTAAATTTCAAAACGGGATGCCTATTTTAACAGTATAACATCCCTTCCCTAAGAATTTTCAATAAAAAATTCACTTAATTGAGGCTTTTTTTTACCATAAATGAGATTATTGGTCTGCTTAATTAGGCTTTTAAAGTTTTTTGTTCTGACCAATGGTTATTACGTGGAATTGAGTCCAGCAGGTTCAGACTCGCCTAAGTGATGACTGCTAATTGTAAATCCCCCCCCGGGCAAATTGGCGCCTCGGGGAGGGACTTTTAAAATGCCTAACCGATTGGATCCACTGCTTTGTTACATTAATAATTGAATTGTTTCATTAAGCGAAAACAAATGCCGAAGAAGAAGTCTCAGCTTGCCATTTTGACCGATTCGGAGGATGAGGAAGAGGAAGCGGAAGAAAAGCACAACGGAATAAGTCCGATGTTGGGGAATGGCGACGGAGGGGAGGAAAAGGGACGAGCGACGGATGCATCGGACAAAACTAAACTGCCAAAATCGGTTGGTAATGGACAATCAGTCAAAGGGACGGCACCGGAAGAGGGCCAAAACGGAGTTAAGGCATTTCTGTTCGAGAAGGGCACTTAAATTAAATCATTTCTGTTTTGAGAAGGGCGTCGGTGTCATTTCCCATGCCGAAAAATATATTCGGCGAGTGAAACAAAGCCGAGAAGAGTCGAAAGAGCAGGAGCAGCAAAAGAAATTGGAGGAGGACAATTTGGGGGGGAAAGTGACGAATAAAATGGTAAAAAAGGGAACTGAAAAAGACGGATAAATGGGGACACATTTTAAAAGCAAAAGCAAAGGAACAGTGAGGACGAAGTGGCCACGGAGGACGGAGGGCCATACGAATGGGACGAACTGAGCGCAAATTCGGCAAATGGGTCAACAGCGAACGGAAAGCGGAAAAATGAAGTGAAAATTGCCAAATTTAAACGTTGGGGACCCCACTTTCCATGGGACCCTTTTCGTCGCGGTTTTTTTGTCGACGTTTCGTCGCGCCCAGCGCAAATATTCAAAATGTTTATATCTTCTTGCTTATATTTGCACTACTATTGGCCAATTTTAAATACTTGGGACAAAAAAAAAAGTTTGGCGCGACGTAACGTCCCACGACGAAAAAGACGGGGACGAAAAACTCGCAACGAAATTAACGAGATGAATTTGCCACGACGAACTGACCCGGACCCGAATATGTAATTCCTTCACTTTTTGGAATTTTCGAAAACCTTAACTGTACTGAAGTGGCGTGCCAGGCTATGCACCGCCTTTTCCCCCCGTCCCAAAAAATGCATTTGTTCTTCGACAGATGACCAAATACGATGCTTATTTGTATACGGCGGTGATCAGCACATTTATGCACGTGCACAAAAGCACCACCGTAAGTGCAAAAGTGCTGCTCACTCATTTTCGAACTTATTTTTTCAGCTCAGCAAATTGCACTTTTATTTGTCTGAGAATTATTCGGACGATTGTCTGTTCAGAGGCACTTTTCCTGGCCAAGTCGAACTTCTTGACTTTGTTCGAACCAATTGCAGAAACATTCGCTGTTCACCGGTCTCATCGAACGAAGTCGGCTTTAGGGGGGGGGGGAGGGGGAGGAGGAGGAGGGAATGCAATGATTTAAATAATAAAAGAATAAAAATCAAATATTTAAAGAAATAAAATAAATAATTATAAAATTAATTTGAGATCGCATTGCTGTGGAGCGAAGAGAGTGAGCAGAAAATGATCCGTTTGCTGCTCAAAGTCGGCAAAGTGCTCAGCAGCGAAAGCTGAACGGACGGAAAAAAGAGAGGGAAGAAAAGAAAAAGTGAGAGAAAGAAAGAAAATGGAAAGAAAAAGAGAAAAAGAGAGGGAAAGAAAAGAAAGGGAAAAAGGAAATGAAGTGCAATTGATCACTTATTTTGTTGCCCTTTTTCAAATTTATTCATTTTTTATGTTTTTTTTTTTGGTTTATGGCACTGATCAACTGTCCTTCCTTCCGTCCCTTCCCTTTTTTTCCTCTCAAAACATTTCATTTAATCCGTTTTTTGCCGTTTAATTCATTTTTGGCATTTGCTTTAATTAATTTATTAACTTCTGTCAATCGCTCATTTCACTGTTATTTGTTTTCCCTTGTTTCACTTCATTTAATGATTTGGCAATTAACGATAAAACAGCGTTTATTACATATAATTTGCTTGGGCAGTTATGACCAACTTATTTTGGTTAAAGAAAATACGGCCGATTCCGAACACCAAAGACAAATAATACCAAAACTACGCACCATTGGTTCAAAAGTCCCTTTTAAAGATATTATTGAAAACGGAACTAATTATGATTTCTCGAAATAATTTATTTATGGCGCCGAAACGCCCGACCCCAAACAACTGAATGAAAGAAATAAATATTTATAATTTTTATATTATACATGGGTTGAGCGGGGACGGGAATTTTGGAAAACCCGGGACCGGGATCCCGGTTTTGGACCAGGAAACGCTCAAAAACGGGAAAGAATCGGGAAATACCGGCAAAATCCCGGGATCGGGAAAAGTCACGATAAAAACCAGGACAAACCCATTTCCCGCTCAATTTTTCTGTTATACAATACAATTATATATTATGCGCATAAATACAAACAAAAAGGATGAATGAATTTTTCAATAAATATGCATTTTTAACTCCTCAATTCAAACCAAAGGGAATTTAAAAAAATAAACTTAAATATGGCAATTAATTAGTAAAAAATTCATAAACATTTGTCCGCCAGAAACAGCGTCAAAGTGCCGACGACGACATTAATCAGTGAGGCGACAGTGGCACCCACTGCCAAGTAAAAGCTGTAGCTGACATTACTTTGGTTGTCCAGTTGCTGGAGTTGCGAAGTCGAGCGCATAATGTCTTTGAAAAATTGAAAAGCAAAAGTTAAATCATTGTCAATTTGGAAATGGCAAAGAATGGCACGAGAAAAAGGGACAGCGAGGAGAAAGGAATGCCAAAAAAGGCATGAAAAAGCGGGAGGAATGCCACCACAAAAGGCAAATGGGTGCCAACCGATTGACGATTGGTTGTTGACGTAATAGACAATGACCGCGACAAGCAAAGCGACAAAAGCGGTGCTGGCCAACCCCGGCAACGGCTTCATAATGGAGCCGGGACAGAAGCAGGCGCAGAAGGTGAGCAAGTCCCAAACCAAAGACAAAGTGGCGGATACCAAAGCAATGAACATCAGACAGATGACCACCTTCTCCCACACGGGTTGGTTCTGAAAATGCAATAAATAAGTGCCTTTGCCCTCTGTTCGGCCCGTACATTCCACCAATCCATGCACATGTCCACGTAACGCGTGCCGGTGACCGTGTTCATTGTCGCACCCGTGCCACTTCCGTACTGTCCATTCTGCGCTAACTGTTGCTGCTGTTGTCCGATTTGGCTGTTGTAACCGCCCTGGCCAAGGGCGTTGTTGCCATTTTGTTGGCCATAAGAAGGGTACCCCGTTGTGTACCTTAAAAGAGTCTACCAATTACTACACTAATCTTTACAGGTAATTGGAGGCACTGACATTCCCTGTTGCTGATACTGTAGTTGCTGCTGCTGCTGCTGTTGTTGTTGCAACAGACTGTTACTGTTACCGTAATTGCTATTGGCATTTCCACCGTATTGGTTGTTGTTGTTGTTGTTGGTGCTGCTGTCATAGGTCGTTGTGTACCCCGAATTGTCCCGTCGGCATGCGAATGCGAACAGTCCCATGTCCAGCGGGGGTAATTGGTTGAGTTGGCCTTGTTGAATGTTCGACTTCACCTGGCGCCATGCTAAAGATACCCAATTTATCGGTAGTGTTCAAAGATCGGCTCTATCTCTTAAGCTAACCTGGCGTGAAGATGGCACCGAGAATCAATCCGACCGAAATCAGTGCCAATGCACCGTAGGCAATTTGTCCAACTCGAGATAAGCACATTCGACCGGTTTTGTTTGCACAAATTTAGATGGAAGCAAGCGAACAAATACATAAAACGGGGCGATGTTCTCATTAGGATAATTTTATGATAATTTTAAATGGATTAAATTTATTAATTTTATTAAATTTAACTTACCAAAAATTAAAGTAAAACAATACTATTTTACTAGCAATTAAATATCTACACATATTATTAGGTAAATTGAATTGTATTTTAAATTGCGCAGTTTACCTCTCACCCTACCCAATTGACTCTCGACTTCCCTTCCCCCCCCCCCCCCCTCCCCTATGTCCCCCTTTTCCCAGCAGACACCACTCATTGACCCCACTCAATGTCATTTCACAATTATTTCACGAATGTTTCCCTAATAAAAATTGTGAATGGACAATTTAAGAAGTTGCTAGGAATTGGAACACAGAAATGCTTATTAAAAAAGAACGGGTCAAAATTTAGCAAAAAAAAAAAATTCCGATCGAATTATTAAAATAAAATAAAAGTTTTATGGTAAACAATTGGTGCGCGGCCTTACAGCGAAGCGAAGGAAGTTGAAGAAAGTTTAAAGCACCTGTCCCTTCTTGTTGAGGGTAATGAGAGTTCGGCATTTGATACTCACTAATTTGTAAGCATGCAAATACATTCTTTTTCATTCGTTGCCCCCCCCCCCCCCATTTTCCGCCGTTCCGTCGTTATCATAAGTTTTACCGTCGCTTTGTTTCGGCCCTCCTTTACCCCCCCCCCCCCCCCGGGGGCAAATGCCATTCCTTCCTCCACCCGCTCATTACCAAACTCTCTCTTTTCATTACGCTTTTCCTTTTCTCATTATCTAATGCTGCTTTTCCCTCTTTAGTTTTTTCGGTTCCTTCGCTCTTTTCGTCTCAAATTTCGTGCCGTTTTTCAGTTTTTTTACGTTCGGTGTCCCATTGTAAGGCTTCCTTCCTCTGTTGCTGCGCATTCCCTTTGACTGCAACTGATCTCCACCATTTGGCAATTGAAAGGTTTTTGGTTACTCGGCAACCGACGACCGACAGACCCAACTCATGCGCATCACATCACGCTAATTAATGCTAACAATTGACGACATGACAACTTACAGAGGGGGGGGGGGGAGAAAAGAGCGGGGATAAGACCATGGAGGAGGAGAGGTGGTGGGAGAGGGATGGCGGAAGAGGGCAGAAAGAACGAGAAAGAGTGGGGAGGGAGGGGAGGAAGAGGAAGGAGAAAGAGAAGGAAGAGGAGGATGAGGAAGGAAAAAGAGAAGGAAGAGGAGGATGAGGAAGGAGAAAGAGAAGGAAGAGGAGGAAGAGCAAAAGGACAAGGAGGAGGGAAAGTAAGAGGAAGAGAGAAGGGTCGGGAGAGAGGGAAAAGCCAGGACGAAGCAATAAAAAGGAAGGAAGGAGAGGAGTAAATTGTTAAAAACCGCGACAAATTTACTGATTTGGACCGATTTCCTAGGAGAATCAAATGAGTAAGAATTTATGCGTAATTCTTGGTTACATGACGTGCTGATCGTTTCTTAAATCCGCCATCTGTGGGCGTTTCTTAAATCCGCCATTTTTACTGAATTTTCGACTAAATCAAATCATAACTTTTCTCAAACGCAACCAAATTAAGCAATCTTGTTAACATACAATACCCCTTATATTGCTTTATAAGCTTGCAAAATTAAAAAAAATTTCATTAAGCTTTTCAAAAGTTATGGCAATTTTTCCACTTTTTTAGTTCCAATTTTTTTTAAAGTTCATGAATTTTTTTTGAAATTTATCTAACTTATAGAGCAATTCAAGGCCTATCTTAGGATACCAAGATTATTTCATTTGGTTGCTTCTGAGAAAAGTTATGACTTGATTTAGTCGAAAATTCAGTAAAAAGTGGGCCATCACCAGTATAGACCGTACGGATGATTAGGACGCGTAATTCTTTACTGATTTACAGTGGTAAATTTTCACCGAGCCTCACACCACAATAAATCTTTTTAAAGCGTAATTGCATTTCGATTCTGAACAGCGCTTTTTTGAGAATTCAGAATTTATTCTTTCCCAAGTTTTGTGCTTCTTTGACCATTCAATTAGGTTGGTCAAGCTTTGCCTCACGTGCTCCTCCTGTTCAAATGAGAAGAAGCTAAATGATGAAAAACTAATGGAGATTAATTACCCATTTAATTAAGGGAAAATTCAAAAGAAAAAAAAGAAAAAAAGAACAAAGCTAAGTAATCAATCACTTTAATTATATAAATGGTATGGTTATTCTCGTTCCCTGCAAATATTTTAGGAAACAAAACTTATAAATGTGACTTTTTAAAGCATTTTTCTGACATTTATTTATAATTAATTGTCCCAAAAACAATGAATTTCCCTTTTGATTGAATCTGTCAATGCCCTTTCATTTTCGATCAGTGCTCCGCTCCAATCGTTCTTTCCTTTTTCCGTCGGTAAAAAGTAAATAACAAAAAACAACTGTCACCTTAAATCACCATTCACATCATCACTTATTCGAAGGACAGAGAGACTTTTTCAATTGGGGGAGGGGTGGGCAAACTCTGCCGCAGGATGGGCCAATCCTTCGGGGGAAGGACTAATGATCCAACCAACTTCCCCCTGGCCATCTTTCTCCCCCCATAATTTGTCCCCTTTTTCCTGTCGTTTTTCTTTTCCTTCGCCATCGCTTCACTTCGCGTTTTAGTTCATCTTCAGCAGCAATTCACTTATTTCTTTCTTTCTTTTTGTTCCTGAAACAACTTCCAATTTTCACTTATTTTCCTTTTTTTTTCCTTTTATTGATCAAATGACAATTCTTTCCTTTTCAAATTTAAAAAACTTTCAATAAATTTGGTACTTAAAAGGACCCCCCCACCCCCGACCCTTTTCATTGCGGCCAATTGACACAAAAGTTTGGCAGCTCACTCTAAATCCTATGTAATACACACACATGTGACTAATTCTTCTATGATTTTTTAAGACGAAAATTAAAAAAAAAAACTCATTATTCAAAAAAAAAAGCAAAAAGCACAACTGATTTAGGGCTATGCTTTTGCCTTTAGGGGGAGGGGCGGGGGACAAAACCGAAGCAGCCAACCGAAAGTGCTGAATATATCGTCACTTATGCTCAATATATCGGAATAGTGTGCTACAAAAAAAGTGCATTTGCCTTTTTTCAGTTTCTAATTATAATAGCAAAACTGTAATATATTATATTTTAACATCGGTTTCTTTATTTCCTCCTCTCAATTATTTTCTCATAAAATTGTTTATTTGCCTTCAAAAAAAGCGGAGAAATAAATCCAAAAATTGTCTCATTATTGCTCAGTTTTTCATATTTCTCCGCTAATGGAAAAGCCGGGGCCCGGAGAACCCAGCGTCCTGGAACTCAATTCTTTCCTGATCGAAACAATATTCTACACAATTTATCCAAATGAATAACCATGAGAAAAGATTCAAATTTTATAATTGGTCATTTTCTGTGCGAAACGGCACAATTTCATGCCCAAAGGGTATCCATCCGACCAAAGTTCATTTGTCAGCAATTCAATGGGAAGAGCAGCAGAGGATACAGCACACCAGCGTATGTGTGTGTGTGTTTATGCTTTGCTGATAAATTGCAGTGAATGGTTTACGTCGCCTGCCGGCGGAAGGGGAAAGAAATGGAAGAGAAACGTACATTTTGGGAGGGGGTCATTAACAGAAAGGTCATTTGTAAGAGGGGAGAAATTGGGGGAGGGGACCAAGGTCACCCCGACAGGGATGGGAGAGGAAAAAAAAGAGAAGGGGAATGGAAGAGAGAAAAAGGAGAGGAAAAAGGGGAGAAGGAAAAGGAGAGAGAGTACAAGGAGAGAGAAAAAGAGAGAAAAGAGGAGAGAGAAAAAGAGAGGGAAAAGAGGAGAGAGAAAAAGAGAGGGAAAAGAGGAGAGAGAAAAAAAGAGGGAAAAGAGGAGAGAGAAAAAGAGAGGGAAAAGATGAGAGAGAAAAAGAGAGGGAACAGGAGAGGGAGGGGTCATTCAGGGGAACACAAAATAGGCAATAACAAATTCCGAGAAGAAAGAGCGATAAAAGTGTAGCAGATGCAGCGCATTTGCATTTGGCGACGATTAGATGGACTTTGTGGACTTTGATCCGCGGCAGATGCGCATCCGTATAAAATGGGACCAAAAGACCATTCTATCCAACGCCACCAGCACATTTTAAGCCATTCATTCATTCTGTGAACAAAATGGGAACGAACTGCGAATGACAAATACCCAACATTTTGTAGTCATCAGTGAGAGTGACCTCTGCCGAACTGTTTTCCCTTTTCTCCCATTTACTATAATTTTTGAAGTCCAATTTCGCAGATTCAATTTAAAACCTCGAAATGACTATTTCTCCGATTATTTCTCCCCTTTTCTGCGCTATCATTGCCAGCATTTTTCTCCTCGTCGCTGTCCCCACCATCCAAGGCGCAGTGGGCCGTGAGCAAGTCAAGCTGGGCGAGCAGTACACGTTTAATGTGCCCGGCAAATTGATCGCCAAACGCCAAACTGCTGCTAGCACGGAACCGCAATATTTGTTCGCCGGTCAAACAGCATGGACCACGAACGGAGTGAGTGGGCAAAAGAAAAAGGGGGAGGGCGGGAAGGGAAGGGTGATCACATTTTAAGTATCTTTGATGAGATATTCGCTTGACCATGCCATTTCGACCCCCCCCCCCCCCCCTCCATTTTAGAAGGACCGCATCGGCAGTGCCACGTTGGGCTTCGATGGCACCATGACCATCCAAAATTTTTCCGAGAACGACGTCGGATCCTACAACTTCCCGCTGGAGGCGCCCAACTTCAACGCGGTGAAAGGGGCGCACGGATGCGAATTGCAGGGCGTCGGGGGAATGATGCTGCAATTGGAAAAGAAAGAATGAGCGAAGAACAGCGATTGATTGATTGATCAGCAGAGTGATCGGCGGAAAAGAACGACGAACGAATGAATGGTGCTATTATCGATAAGAGAGTAATCTGATGCATTTCATTAAGCCATTACACTTTTTTGGCATTTCTCCACAGGGCTAATCACTCAAACGGATAAATAGGCCTTTACTCTTTTTCCTAAACTTAACAACATTTGTACAGTCAATTTGGTTGATCCGCTGCCGCCGGTCGGTCCATCCTTTCGCTTCCTTTCCGTCGGTCCATCCTTTCGCTTCCTTTCTGTCGGTCCATCCTTTCGCTTCCTTTCCCCCAATTTGTGTCAAGTTCTCCCGGTAAATGTTGCTTTAACTGACATACTTCCGCCGTGCCTTGCAAATCACAGTTTGAGAAATTAAAAAATCTCTTAAAATTAAATACCTACAGTAGCAAAAGAGTCTTACAGTATCCTTCTTATATTGGTTGCCTGTTTTCCTAAAAACATTCGTTGAGTTATGGTCGCGTGGCAAAAGTTCGCGTTGATTGCGCACATTGGCCGATGTTCATCAAAACGGGACCAATTCGCGTTGCGTTTTCATTGTCCGACCCAAAGCAAATGACCATGAAAAATGTGAATACCGCAGGCATCTGACTTTTTACTGATTTTTGCACATAAATTTTGATTAAAATAAAATAATTAAATGTCTTACTAAAATAACACAAAATTTATTTTATTTGTCTGCGTTTAATCAATCGTAGTCATGTTTTCAAACCTCAAAAGAATTTATAATTTTTGGCTTTTGAAGGGGTCAAAATTTATTTGTTTGAAGCCAATTAATTATAAACTAATGCCAAAAAGTACGAAATATGGACAAAAAAGTGAAAAAGTTCTGACAATATGCCACATAAGAAAATTCCTCTGTTTCAATGGTAGAGCTGGCCACGGATTGGGTGCGTGGCCCATTTCTTATTAAAGTAAAAATTTGGCAGAGGCCCAAATAACATTGACCAGTCTTTTTTTCGTTTTTGTTAAGAAATTTCCAAAATGCTAAAATAGTGACAGAATCTTTCCGTTTGTCATTTTCATTCCCTTTTTTAATGTTTTGCGTCTGTACATAATAATTGCTGCTTCCCCCTCACTTTTGTTGACCTGTGGGCATATTCCGGCGCATTCCAATTCCATCGGAAAGAAACCCTTTTCATTCTGCGGGGGTAATAATAATAATAATAATTTGGTGCGGTGGGCAATGAAAGTCGCGCAATTCGATCTGTTCCCCCATTCTTTCCGCTCATTCATCGGAACAGCAAAAGAGAAGAAAAGGAGCGGATGAGTCCCTGCACAACAATTGGTCCTCTCCTCTCTTTCTGTTTTTGAATTTGATTTTACAAAATGCCAATGCCATTCTGTCCAATGACTGTCCGTCCGTGGGCCACCACTCGTCTTGCTCTTTTCGCTTTGGCCTTTCTCCACTTCACTTTTGGCATTTTCCCTCCGTTTGCTTATTTTCCCTTATCCCCCCCCCCCCCTCCCCCTCAGATTCCCTTTGCTGCATTGGCTTCTCCGCCTTCTCATCTTTGTCTGCTTCTCCTTATTATTCTTTTTGTTGTGGCCCAAATTTTGCGCCTTCGAATTTAGTGGCCAAAGGCGTGCCGAATGTTCCCTTTTCGTTGAATAATGACAATGGAGGAAAAAGGGCACAGAAGTGCCAAAACGAAGCATTTAGCGCATATCGGACGAATGGTAAATTAATTAAAAAACGGCACACTCTTTTGGTTCAGAATTGCGTCGGCTTGTCACTTTTTATCCTTTCCACGAAGCCCAAAATGAGAAGAGAGCTGCTGAAAAAGGCGCCACCCAACTCAGTTGTTCCTTCGATCTATCCGAAAATTGTGCATGGCAAAATGCCAAGTCGCCTCAATCAATGCGCGAAAATGAATCATTTGTGAGGGCGCGTTTCGAGTCGCCCCAATTCAATTGGGACAAATTCGAATGCACTGGCCAAAGAGCATTTCCATTGGGTGGTGCATACAAAACAGCCAAAACAATAAATATTTATTTGAAGAAGGATTCTTTTTGTTGGCTGGCGGAAGGGGCGAAGCGGCGAATGAATCGACGGCGGCAATCGAAGCGAAAGTGCCGTGCCAAACGGAGAAGGCGATGCTCAAATTCGAGTAGGGATTAATTGATGAACAAACAGAATCATTTTCAAAAAGTTATTGGTCAATCAACGAAACGCCAACACTTAAAGTTTGCGTTGTGCCCGAAAAAAGAGTTGGCCCGCCACAATGTGAGGTTGGGCAGAGAGAAACGAAATGGGCAAAATAGAAGCAATCAAATTGAATTAAGGAGTCGAAAATGGACATAAACCCATTGACATTTGAAATTCCCCAAAATGCAAGGCCATTTCATCTTCGAATTGAAGTTGATAACATTGTTGGCAGAGATGACATCGTTTTTATAGACAACATTCAATACGACGGGAAAGGAAAGAAGAACATTTGTGTAAGAGAGAGACGGAAAGGGGGAGGGGGGGGGGTGAAATAGTGAGAGAGTGAGAGAGAGAGAGGGCAAAGGCACGACACGAAAAGGGGCAGGGCAAAACGACAAAAGGGCGACAAAAAAGTGACAAAGTGCCACAGAAAAAAGCATCATTGGAATATTAAAAGGAAATCGAAGAAAAAATTAACATGCTGCTGTTCATCCCTTTTCCATTCTTAAATTTAACTTTTTATATTGGTGTCCTATTTTTAGAAGCTCAAACTAAATGAAAATATTGGTCGGTCCCAGTTCCGCGCAGCACAGTTCGGCGCGGCCAACTTTGAGAAGCCATAACTTTTTTTCTAAATCTGCCAATTCAAATATAATTGGTATCATCAGAAAGCTCTATATGTGCTGCATTCATTTTCCAAATATCTAAAAATCCATCCATATATAAAAAAGTTATGGCTTGTCGCGCCGAACTATGTAGAAAATTCAATTTTTTGAGGTTTTTTGGCCACAATTTTTTTGTATATTTTTAAATTTTTTTGAAATTTAGCACATTGATAGATCTGGTCAAGTGCTTTCGAATAATGCATTATTTGTTTAATTTGAACGAAAACTAAAAAAGTTATTACTAGTCGCGCCCAACTGTGCTGCGCCGAACTGTGAAAATATGTAGCAATAGGAAAAAATTAGTAAGTGTCAATATTTGAATAGCAAAAGGAACAGAAAGTCGTGCCAAAAAATGGAGTCAATGGACTATTATTGGTAAGCAAAAGAGAGCAATTGGCAATTGCGAATTACGAAAAGGAGGAATTTGATGCCATGAAAGAAAAGCAATTCGAAAACGAAGAGGAGGAAGGACAAAAAGGGGCAGAGAATGAGCAAATGGGGAGAGATCAGCATGGAAGGAAATCACTGATCAGAAGCAGAAAAAGGTGGGGACGATCCTCGCTTATTGATCGGAAGGATCTGATGGAACCAATCATGGGATAATGATCAAAATCTTATGGGAATGGCATTGATCAGAGCACAAAAATCTGGGATAAATAGATTGAGACGAAAAGGATTCTATTGCATTTATATGGGAATAAATGATCCAATCCGAATCTGGTATATATTTGGGAACAATATCACTGATTCTGGTCAGAAAATGTGGGAATGATCAGCGGAACGGGATCAAAAACTGTTTAATTGGGAATTGTATCTCCTCGATGATACGACACTTTAAGAGAACAGCAGTTGCAAATGTTTGGACACATCAGCGAAGACGAAAGAATTTACCAAAACGAAAAGGCCAAACAGAAAAAGCCATCGTCCGAAAACAAAAAATTATTTGGCCAACATTCGGGCGACATTCATTTCAGCAGTGTCCTTCGCAGAATGAAGGTTTGTTTTCCTGACGTTTTAGCTGCTCAACTCATTTGGGCCATATTTTTCAGAATGGGAGTGATGACGCCGTATTTGGACCCGAATTCGCTTCTTTGTGCGAAGCATTAAAATGCAATTTTAACGATGGCAACCCGTGCCATTATAAATTTCTGCCGATTGGCGGAATGTTCGTTTTTTAATGGGGGTTTTTTTTTTTTGAATTTTACTATTTTCACAGATCAAAATGGAAAATAGCTGATGGTCCGGTGGGAAATGTGCACACGGGCATTCACAAAAACAGCAGAGGAAAGACGAAATTGGGTAAAACAAAGGACAAATTGCCAAAAACCAATTCAGAAACCAAGTCGGTTTTGCTTTTGTCGGCAGTGATTTGAAAGAGGCGGAAAATGAAATATTTGTGCTCGGCTCACCCAAATTGAGGGTGGACGAACCCATCTCTTTGATGTTCGACCTCTTCCAACGATCCGTGGGGCCTCAATTAAGGGTTTATTACCCTATTTAAATGTTTAACCTTTTTTGTACTAAGATCTGTCTGAACATGCTATGGAATTGTTCTTATGAGAATCCCACCAAGCCCGACAAAGTAAAACATTGGCTGATCGGACAAAAACTGACTTTGCCCAGGGGGACGGAAAGGGTAAAAAAGTTAACAATTAAATTAATAATAATTAAAAAGTAAACAAATAAAAATGTTTTAAAGCATAATTTGTAAACAAATTTATAAAAAAACGAAAAAATACACAAAAAGAATACATACAAAACCCGAACTTTCTGAAAAGGAAAAAACACTCTTAAAAATCGGAATTTTTGAATAAAGCCCCCCCGCCCCCCTCCAAGCGTCTGGCTACATCATTGCCTTGCATAAACTGACAAAATTTGAGGTATTCTTTATGGCTTCCAAACTGCGCCGGAATCATTTCATTGCTATTGACAATATTCGTGTACAGACAATGAAAATCAATGGGGAAATTTGTGACAGCGAAGAAAAGAAACAAAAGAATGAATAAAAAACAAAAAATGATTAGGAAATATTTAAAAAATGAATAAATAATATAATTAATTTTTCAATTTTAATTTTAATTTGTCATTCCATTCACGTGAACAGCAGGAAAAAACAGCGAAAAGTTATGACTTCCTTCCGTCATAAAATACCAGCGTAAATAAATTTAATAATTGTTTTTCTGATTCTATCGCTCCCATTTATTAAATTCATTTTAATTTTCTATTTGCACTTCAAACGAATTAATTATCTTTAATTTATCATTTTTACAGTTGAGAAATGCCAAGAATTGCATCAACGAAAATGCTTTCTTTTTGCATTTTTTTGTTAATATTTTTGGCAAATTTAATTGACGGCGGCAAAAATAAAAAGGGAAAACAAACGGCGAAAAGTGCACAAAAAGAGGAGAAAGAAAAGAACAATTTGGGAAGAAAAGGCGAATTTGCAATGGCAAAACAAAGCACAAATGAAACGAAGAAATGTTCAACAGATAAAAAAGGGGAGGAGGAAGAAAAAGATGGTAAAAAACAACAAATAAAATAATTAAATTGACCAAAGGTTTAAAAGGACAGTAATATGAATTAATTAAATGTTTAAAAAGTGGTAAAAAATAATTAATGTGATAAATTAATCAAATGTTAAAAATGACAGAAGACGGCACGGCATTGGTGGCAAATTTTGTCGACTTTTTCAAAATGTCGGACGGTGCGGCAACAAATGAAATTGTTTCAGAACTTGAGGCAAATTCGATACTTTGGTTTCTGCGTCGAAAAATTGTTAATTTATTAAATTTTGCCAAAATTTTATTTGCCAATGACCACAATTTGGTCGGAAATGTCGGTGATTTTGTGCTCGAATGGCAAAAAGCATTTGGACAAATTTCCGGAGAAAATGCACTAAAAAGGAAGGCAATTTGCATACAGTACAAATTTGGAATTTATTTTGTCAAAATGATGGTTTATTATGCGAAGTTTTGCGAATTATTGGCCGAATATTTGGGCCAAGAAATTTCTTTGGACATTTTTAGGGTAAGCAAAAATTAAAAAAGTTTTTAATAAAGCATTAAAAGATTGACGATGACACATCCGTAAATTGTGAAACGAAGGAACAAATCGAACAAATTTGCGACAATTTGTTCGATAATATTCGTGACATAAACGGACAAAATATTATCAAACTTTTGGACATTTACGAAGATTTTCTGCAGTTTTTTAGCAATTGTGAAAATGAGGAAATACTCAGAATAAAAACAGTGATGTACACAGTGATAAAGAGCGAATATGTGACCAAAATTGAGGACAAATTCCCACAAATTTTTCGAATAGGCGAGTGAACGAACACAATGCTTAATTAGCTAATTAATCTTAAACACTTGGACACAAAATCAATTCTTCCAATATTTAGATATTAAAAATAAACAATTATTTTTTGCCAACTTTATTTAGACAAAATTTTTGAAGTATTTTTTGTTCAATTATTTAATCGTAATATTCGAAATTTAGGCAACTAAACATTTCAACATATATTAAATAGTCAAACATTTAGACAGAATGTTCAATCCGTCACTGTTCGAACGAATCTGTCGCTTACTGATCAACAAAAGCTTCTCGGAAATTTACAAAAATGAGTATGTTCGCCTGACAATGGCAATTTTGGTCAACCGATTGGCAAATTTAAATTTGGAGTCTCTGCCGATCGGTGGAGGGAATGCCGTCCCTTTGAATGGTCGGCCAATTGCGCATTTGAAAGAAGCGGTGGACAGGGCAATTTCGGCTGCTTATTCCGATTTGTTGTCAGAAGAGAATTTGTGTGTGTTGATCAAAATGAACGAAATGGTCCAATTGATCAGCTTAAAAGGTGCACAAAAAAAAGAGAGCAAAGAATTGGCGAGAAATTTATGGACGAACGAAGAAATGTGCGGGGAGAGCACCGAAAGGGCACAAACGATGGCCAAATTTAAGGACAACGAACTGGGCCAACTGTACATAGAGGGCATCGAACGCACCTTGGTCTACCACTGCGAACTTTTCGTCGGCGTGCTGAGAACGCCCGGGGCAAAGACACGGCTAAAACGATTAGTGGGCACAGATCAGAAAATGGGCAAATTGATGAGGAAAAATGCATTGATGATCGAAGTTTGGAGAGAAATTAGTGAGTGAAAAGCGCAGTGGGAAACGGGGGGGGGGGGAGTGACACAAATTATTAAGGGGGGGGGGCAATTAAGGGGAGGGGAAAGAGTGACACAAATTATTAAGGGGGGGGGTCAATTAAGGGGAGGGGAAAGAGTGACACAAATTATTAAGGGGGGGGGTCAATTAAGGGGAGGGGAAAGAGTGACACAAATTATTAAGTGGGGGGGGGGGTCAATTAAGGGGAGGGGAAAGAGTGACACAAATTATTAAGGGGGGGGGGGTCAATTAAGGGGAGGGGAAAGAGTGACACAAATTATTAAGGGGGGGGGGTCAATTAAGGGGAGGGGAAAGAGTGACACAAATTATTAAGGGGGGGGGGTCAATTAAGGGGAGGAGGAAGACGAATTATTAAGGGAGGGGGGGGGTCAATTAGAGGGGGGGACTCACTAAAATTGTTGAGCCTCCCAATTTTTAGCATTGGTCAGAAGTGATATTCTATTGAAGCATTACCAATTGGTGTTGCTAAGTGAAAATGTTGAGTTCAGTCGCGGCAACAAATTGGCGGCCGATTTGTGCGTTTTTCTCCTTTGGCTTAGGACAAAATTTGAGCAGCTAAAAGAAGGGAAATTTTGGGACAAAATGATACAACACTTTGAAATGGCAATTTATGATCCATTGTTTGATCAAAACGAAATGGCATTAAAAGAATCGGAGCAATATTTGATCAAAGTTTTTATTGAGACAGAAAAATTGGCCAAAAATTTGGAGAAAAAGGACCAAAAGGGTAATAATAAGGGAAATAATTTTAAAAAATGGAAAGAAACGATTGAGGCGGAAGAAACGAAAAGTGGCACAATTGGGAGAGAAGAAATGGAAAAACATTTGCAATGGATGAAAGAAAGACATAAAAAGGAATTTTGGCAATTGATGAGGGGCACAGAATTGGACAATTTCGTAAAGGGTAAAATAAATTAAAAATAAAGAAAAAAAGGAAATTCAAATATTAAAAAAATGAAACACTTTTCATTTCAGTGCTTAAAATGGTAAATATTGAAGCAGAACAAATGCGCCAAAACCTGAATAGTTTTTTTGATGTGAATACAACGAAAGAAATTCTTTCAAAGTTCGAAATGGGTCAAAGAAATGATAAAAAAATGGAAGAAAAAAGAGAAATCGGACAAAATGCAAAAGAAGGACAAAATGACGAAACGGAAGGAGAAGAGGAAGAAGAGGAGGAGGACAAATTGGTAAGGGAAAAGGGGGGACAAATGGTAAAGGAAAAGGAAAATCATACAAAAAAAGAATGTACAGTAACATTAATTTCCCGTCTGTCGACAGCATTTGCAATGTCCATCATCGAATATACCCGTAGAACAGCTCAGAATAATGGACAACAAAACTGCAGAGAATAATGGTATTTAATCCTTTAATAGCATAATAAAATTTGCAATATTAATTAATTAATTAATTACATAATAATTAGAATTTCTTCGCGACACAATTGACGCGTTTCTGACCTATTTAAAGAGGGAAGAAGCGGATATGGAGCTGAATGAAAGGCGAGAGCACTTGATGGAGATGAAAGCAGTTGGGATTTTGTGGTACAAAATGATTCTTCTGAAAAAATTGATGGAATTTGCGACAGAATGTGCCGATGACCCATCCTCGGGGGCACTTTTTGCATTGGAATTGGAAAAGGTGAAGAAACACCGCGAAGAACTGTTGGACGGCAGCGAATCGAAGTGGGAAAAATTGCTTCTGTTGTTGGAATTTGGTCAATACTTTGTGAACAAAAAAATTTTGTGGGAGAACAGCGGACGATGGCAAATGCGAATAGTCAATGAGCAAATGGTGAAATTGGTAATGATGGGCAATCAACTAATTAATTAACTAATTAATAAAAAAAATAAATAAAATTAGGACGAAGCAAAGAGAACAGAAAATTGGACCAAGCCAAAATTTGACGGAAACGAAGCGAAGGTGTACTGCTTCACTTACATACATTTGGCCGTGAAAAGGGACAGCAATTACATGAACTTCTTCGCCGTTTCCCTTCTGATTGCTCAGTCCCTCGAAGTGCAGCGCTTCTTCTGCGATTTGTCCGGCTTAAAAATGATTCAACTGATCAAAATAAAAGTTGGCCTAATTACGAATGAGGACTATCTTTTGCAATTGGACGAAATGTTCCCCGAAATTTTGCAAATCGGTAAAATGAATTGTTTTGCTCGCTAAGTCGGCTTTCTCTTCAGATGTTCTGGTCCCCGGGATTCAAACGGCACTTTACAAGCATCTTTTGGCCACCAAATCCGGCACCGATGAGCAGTTGCTGTTGGAGTGCCGTATCGCTGTGCCATTGCTTCTGCACCATCTCAATTGGTTCATTGTTAAATCGCCCAGCGTAGAAGGGAAAGTGTTTGGGGCTTTCCGGGAAAAGTTGCAGCAAATCCAACGAATTGCATATCGCGGACTTCGGCGGGAATTGGTCGGAATTGAAGAGACCAAATTGGTGATAGAACGGCTGCTCCAAAGTGTGTGCATTCTGCAAGAATTTACTGAGTTTGTATCGGAAAACTCGGCACTTTCTAACAGTGCCAAAGAAATGGTCAAAGAGAAGAACATTCGAAGATGGAACACCGGAAGAAATTGTGTGGAGAAGCAGGGACTGATCAAAGCTTATCAGGTGGGAGTGAAAAGAAAAGAAATGGGTGATCATAAGTGATCAAAGCATGTCACAACAATTGGGGAAAACCATTTAAATAATACGGACAAACACTTTGATTTTAGCATGCTCACTATTCTCTGACCCAAACTCACAGCCGACATTTGAAACTTTTCCTCAGATTAAATGCGATTAATCTGATGCATTTGAAGGATTTCCTGAGAGAAACTCGAGGGGCAAAAACTCGGATTAGAAAATTGGTGAAAGGTCATGACGCATTTTTGGATGAATTTCGGGTGGAACTGAGAGACCCAAAAAGTGAGAGCATAATAAATGATTTTATTTAACAAATATTATTTGCTTATCATTTCTTCAGTGTTCTCCAATTCGCGGCTGATGGACGATTATTTGGACGCCTTTTTCGACCTCGACAAGGCCACCCGCGTGGTTGGCAATTTGTCCGTGTTTATCACCATTTGGGTGCGTTGGATGGACAACCAATTTTGGACGATTGATTCGTTGGGACAAAAAGCGAAGAAAGAAAATCATCCGAACGGAGTGAAGTGGGCCAAAGTGCGAATGTTCTTCGAGGATGTGTACGATGAATTGGTGGATGCAGAAAATTTTGACGAATTGGAGTATAAAAGCGATTTGTTGAGAAAATTGCAGCGACGCATTTGGCACGAATTTGTGAGAGAGACGGACAGAAACAGCAAAAGACATTCCCAAATGATGCCGAGGGGGAGACAAAGGGCGGAGAGGGAACAGAAACAGCCGAAGGGGGGACGGAAAGGGGCCAAATACCAAATCAAATGGGCCAATTTGTGGACACAATGGCACAATTTAGTGGAAGAAGCGAGACGAAAGGTGCAGGGAGTGCCCATGATGGAGGAGGACAGCGAATATGAGCAATGGATTGACGTAATTCATTGGGACACATTGGTCACTCTGTTGGACGAAGACGGAGGCACATTCCGGGAAAGTCTGAACAATGGTAGGTAAATAAATACCTTTGAAAAGAGGCAATTAACCAATAATTACCTAATTAGCATCATTTGCAGGGTTTGAGAGTGATGCGAGAGCAAAAGCACGACTGAAGGACTTCATCAACTGGGAAATGAGCAAAACACTTATGCACCTTTTAGGAAAGAAGGACGAGAAGGAATTTAGGAAGGAATTGGAAATGATCAGACAAAGAAACGGGTGGGGGGAGCGAGAAAACGAAGAAATTGGAGAGGAGTTAGAGAGAAAAAGCAAGGAAGAGAATGCACTGGCAGACCAACGGATGCAAGAGTTGATCAGAGAAGAGGAACATATTAAGTCAGTGAAGAAAAAAATGGAAGAGAGACAGTTAGAGAAAAGAAGAAAGCAAAAGATGAGGGAGAGACTGGTCACGCAGAAGAGGGGCGAAAGACAGAAAGAAAAAAAGGCAAAGGAAGAGAGTCCAAGCAAAGAAGAGAGCAGCAGAGAAAGCACGGACATAGAGGAGAAAGTGAAAGGAAAAGAAACAGACGAAAACATTATGCCAAATAAAAAAACAAAAACCAAAGAACAAAAAAATGGACAAATATTATTTCCACTAGAAGGAAAGAATTCGCAAATGACGGAAGGGCAAAATGAACAGAAAGAAGAGAAGGAAGATTTGATTTTAGTCGCCAAAGAAATAAATGAGGGGACTAAATTAATGCGTAATTTAAAATAAAATAAAAATATAACAAAAAAAAAAATTAAATATTTGTTCTAATAATTTAGAATTCATTTTCGACGATTTTTTGTTCTCAAAATATGAAGAATTTATAAGCAAACCGACAAAAACAAAGAGTGAAATGTTGGACATTGGCACATTAATAAATGAAATTTGGAACAGAATGAAAATAATGGAGGAACTGAGTAAAATGGAAAAAGGGCAAATTGGGGAAGAATTTAGTGAAAAAACAACCAAAATTGGAAAGAAATGGCGCAAATTGACAGAAAATGCCATTTTAAAAGGGGAAAAAGTGATTGAAAATGGGCAAACTATGAACGAATTATGGCAGAAAATGCATTTATTATTAAAAGAAACAACTTATGTTCTGGAAGGGATTGAAAATTGTGAAGAAAATGCAAAAACGGGAGAGAAAAGTGACAAATTGGAAAATGAAAGGGACAAATTGACGAAACATTTGAACAGAAACAAATTACTGAAGGCAATCGCTTCAAAAGAAAGTGCCGCCGAAAGTTGGCAAAAACTTAGCGAAACGGCACAGAACGAAGTGCTAAACTCAATGTTTTCGAAAAAGGCGAATTTGGCGAGTCGATTTAACGATCTTTTGGAACAATGGATGGCCAAAGAGGAACAGCAGCGAATTGGTGCTAAAAATTGGGAGGGGAGGGGGGGGGGACTTTGAAAAATGAAAATTTAGACAGAAATTTGTACGAACAATTCGAAAAATATGCAAAATGTAACAGTGCGCAATTCGAAATTTCTTCTTTTGCTCTAAATTTTATAGAGAACAGCCAACAAATTTACTTAAATTGTCACAATGAAAGGCGACAAGAAGAAAAAGTATTTGAAATTGAAATATTATTTAAAAATAAAGGAAATGAATAACAAATTTATCAATTTTAAATGTTTTTAAAGGTTTATGCTTTTTTGGAAGAAAATGAACCAAAAGAATTGTCAAAGGAGGAGGACACACCAATTGAGCAAGTGAAGGCCATCGTCCACAAATGGGTAAAGCAATTAATCACTAATTAGTTGCTAATGATCTCATTATATTATATAATCTGTCCTCCTTTTTTTGTCTTTCGGCTCCGCCCGTTTGCTTCTCAACGGCTCTTCGCTGCTCGGCGCCGCCACGGCTGACTCGGACATCGATTTGATTTGCATAGTGCCGCAGAAAATGGCACTGAATGAGCAGAAGGAAACATTTTATGGCATTGACAGCAATTGCGACTTGAGACGGCCGTTGGAGGAACGCTTTTGTGAGAATGACTCATTGTATTGTCATTTTTGCAAGGTAATTAATTAGCTTAATTAATTACAACCGAAGCAATTAATTATGGAGGCATCACTTATTTGATGAGTCAGAATAATTAATAAAGAATATAAAATAATTAAAAATTATATTTAAAAAATATATTTTTTTTCATTTTTCAGAATGCCAATGTCATTTCTCTGCTTAAAATCCCTTTCGCCCAAATTCCGTTGCTCCAGTTAAAATTTGAGGACAAAGATTTCGACATAACTTTCGTCGCGGTTCCGTTCATTGAACGCCTTCCGGAAGACCCTTTGGACGCGGCTGATGTCGAAGCGCTTTTGGAAGTGATGGGAAGCCGAGGAAAATCGTACGAAGCGATGAGAAAATCATTGATAAGTGAATGCAAATTGGGGGAATTAACTAATTAATTACCACCGTTAATTGAGGCTATTTGGATAATGTTCGAATTGTTGAAATGTTAACAGAGAAAAACGCAACCAAATTCAAATATTTGCTGTTTATGCTCAAATTATGGGCCAAATGTAACCTTTTCAATCTTTGGGTCATAAATTTTTTTAACTTTTTCTTCCCTTTTTAAGCTAATCAAATTTATGGGAATGTGTTCGGCTTTTTCAATGGCATTTGTTTGGCCATAATCGCAGCAAAAACAATTTTTTGGTACCCAAAGAGTTCGGTGCCATTTTTGTTCGAAAAATCACTTTTCATTTTGCTTAATTGGTAACCCATTTTGAAAAAGAAAATCCAATTGTTTTACGCTAATTAAGGAATTGGTCTGTCCCAATTAAATTGACCGACAAAAATGAAAGTGATTTTACATGGGACAAAAAGTCCGAATTGGGCCCATCGATGACAATTGTCACTCCGAGTGAATTGGCACAAAATGGGGCAATTAATGTCAATGCTTCGACTTTCAAAATTATCAAAAATGAACTTAGACAAAGTAAATTACCAAATAAGCATTTGATAACATAATCAATTGATTTCACAGCTCTTTTCCAACTAAAATTGTTGAAAAATTCGCCTCTAAATGAGACGAATCCGTGGCAAACACTTTTCCCCGTCCGACGATTCACCGAAAAGGTCTTTAATCGCCCCATTTAATTTTTATTGTTCTGTAAGTTTGCCCATTTTGTGGTGATTTGCTGCGTGGTCAGTGCTCAATTGCACATCGACCAATTCTGTGGCTTTGTCGAGCGACGAATTCGGCCTTTTCTGTTGCGTTTCGATCAGACAATGGCCCATTTGGTGGAATTCAGTCATTTGATGCCCGACAAAAGTTTGGCCAAAGGCAATGAGTGCCCTCAAAAAGTGATGGGTCCCCAATTTGTTCGGTATGCACAGTCCTTAAAGTCCTACAGATTTCGCTGACTTTTACCTTTTTTTAAAGTGTGCCATTTTGCAAAGTGTGGCTTGTCGGGATTAAATTGAAAATTGGAAGTGAAAATGCAATTGGAAATCGGCAAATGGACAAATATTTGAACGAACGGTTCAACAGCGAATTCGATGACAAAATCTACTCGGAATATGACACCAATGTGCTGAGGGGATGGTATCAAAACATCAAACTGACATCGACGGTCGTACTGAGCCGGACGGAGCTCAGCGAATGGTACGGTATCGAAAGTGCCAATTTTAAAATAAAAAGTTTAATTAAGGAAATTGCAAATTGAAACTGAAACAACAGAGAATGAAGGAGACATTTAATTTAAAACTTTAGAACGGAAATTTACACAAATATCATTATGTTTTTTTGATTTGTTATGTGTTACCTATTTCTTTCACGTTATTATTCCAGTGAATTGTATATAATTGGCATTTAATTAAATTAATTCTTTTTCACTATTTTGTCCCATAATTCGTCATTTCGTTTTTTTTCAATTGGCCTTTTTTCTCTGTTTGTTTTTTTTTGTTGCTTCAATTTGCCAAATCCTAAATAAACAAATGCAAATTGCTGCTTAATACCGAAGGTGTGATTCGTCCGAATTTGAAAAACGAACCCTTTGCCTTTTTAGAGGGGGGGGGGTAAAAGGCACTGAAAAACAAATAAATACAAAGAATATCAGCAAATAAAGTACACTTAAATATCTAGGAAAAATATTTTAAATCAAATATCCTTTTTCTAATTCGTATTTGATGATGGATAATCGGACAATTAAAGTCGGTTTCGTCAAATACCCCCCGGCCGTGTTCAACACGTGTTCCAACTTTCCGCAATTGGCTTACAAAAAGAATTGCCCATTTCCGGGGCATTGTGTTGAGGTTTGGTTTTATTTTTATGTATTTCTTATAACCCATAGAAAAGCATTTAATTTTTAAAATTGAATAATTAAATGTCTTATTTTTGTGTTTAAATATATAACCATCGGAGTTGCTCTTAGTTTTTGCGCATTGTCTCCGCCAAATTGCATTTGACCATTGAGCCCATTGTTCTCAGCCATCACAAAATGGACATTGACGTGGGAAGCAGGGCATGATGAGACCACCCATTTTTACAGAATGAATTATTTGGGTTCAATTCCTTCTGCAGGGCTCCGATGGACAATGGCACGGCATTCTCGGTGCCATTGCCAATGGTAACACTTTCACTTTGAGCATTTGCCGCACTTTCCTTTTGCAGGCACTGTGGACACGGGCTGTTTGTTTTATCAGAAGACGCCTCCCAGAATGCGTTCCTTTGACTTTTCTCTTCCCATTTATTCGGCACTTTTTTTAATTTTTTCCCCCCTTAAATTTCTCTCTCTCACAGACTCTTTCCCGCATTGCCATCCGCGACCCCAACAGTTTTCCGCTGGCGGAAATGTGGCGACTGTTCCATCCGTTCACTGCCTTCATTTGGCTGGCCATCGTCGTGTTTCTTGCGCTGCACACTTTCGTCTTTATGGCAATTGCCAAAATGGAACTGTTCGTCAATAGGGGCCCCGGCACACAAAAGCCAACATTGGCGGATGTTTGTGCTTAGCACATCTCATTACAGTCTTTCTCTCTCTTTCTTTCTCTCTCTCTCTCTTTCTCTGTCTCCTCTCTCTCTTTCTCTCTCTCTCTTTCTCTGTCTCCTCTCTCTCTCTCTCTCTACTCTCTCTCTCTCTCTGTCTGTCCATAATTGTCCCAATTTTGAATTGGCAGATTCTGTGGCGCCTTGTGCGTCTGCAATTGCTGCAACCAAAAACGGTCCGTTTGACGACCGTTTCGGGTAATTTCTGTTGGCCCTTTTTTGAAAATCGGATTTTTTGCCCCAGGCAAATTTGCGTTTTTCCTTTTCAACTTTGCGCATTGCGTGTGCTTCACTTCGCTGTACCGTTCGTGGATTGTCACTTCGCTGGTGCAGCCAAAGCCGGCCATTCCCATCAGAGACGCGTTCAGTTTCGTGAAGGACGTCCAACAGGGCAAATACACTTTCGTGTCCCAATACAAAGGCCATTGGTCCAACACTTTTAATGAATTCCCCCCCAAAAAAAAAGTTCAACAAATTAAGGTTTTATGAGAGTTTGAACAATTCGATGACTTTCCCTTTCAAAGAGATGCGCGAAAGCGGGGCGCAGGAGAAACTATTGAAGGCCAACTCCATCAAAGAGTCGCTGCAGCTGGTCGAGAATGACTCTCCAACTGCCACGCCCCCCCCCCTTAATTGCCTAATTAATTATTAATTATTTGCCGCGTAGGTGGAACAGTTCGGCAATGTGATGTCCGTGCAAGGAGATGACCCGGCCTATTTCCTTGCTGCACATTGTTGCGACATTGTGTTCGTCGATCGTGAAATGCCTTACCGTACGGCACATTTTCTGTTCCGCCGAGGCAGTCCCCTGACGGCACTTTTCAATAAAGTGATCTCTGATCACTTAGTGAGGGAACCGCTGACCAAAAGGATCATTTGAAGGTGATCGAAAGCGAAAGAGTGGCGATAAAGCGCAGTTACGACCGCTATCGAATGCTGCGTGAAATGATTTGGAACCAGGAATGTGAAGAAAAAATGGCGAAGAATCGCTTGTACAAGCCGCTGGGTTTGTGATTGCTTATTTTTGGCTTTTTCAAAAGGACAAATTTTGGGGTTAAGCGATTGTGCCGATGTACGGATTGGTGGCAGTGTGCGGCATGATCAGTGCCATTGCACTGGCCACTTTTATTGCCGAATGCGCAATTGGCAGCATGAAGATTGTTAAATAAATTGAAAGTGATGAACGAGAAGAATTAAAAAAAAAACACCAAAAATTCAATGAAATAAAAGTGAAAATAATAGGCAACAAAGTGCCAACGGATTAAAAATTGCCAAAGTTGGGACGCCATTCCGCAAAAATACGTCTAAGTTCCATTGGGCACATTCCGGCCATTTTTGGGGCACGGAATGCAAGTCGAACCCGGACCAATGGACCAAAAGGCGTAACAACGCACTGAAAATGCATATGGCAAGTGTAAAAAAAAAGTGAACGAAACGTACGCCGAACTTTTAGAGTTTAATTGCACAAAAAACGGAAGAGTGCGCCGGTGGCAAAGTTTGGCCACTGTTCTGAGATGACAGTCGGCGTAACTGTTTAGTGCCCTAATTGGTCAATTAGATATATTAATGAGCTAATTAGTGCACCTGCATATTTGCCCTATGCCCTCCTCCATTTGCTTCCGCTCCTCTCCTTTTTGCTTTCCTTCTGCTGTTGTGTCCATTTTGCTTTGCAATGCCTCAAAAATGTCTTTCTCCAACAGAGACCAGTGAAGCTGCACATTCGCAATATTTGTGACCATTTGTCTCTCATTTTGTCAATTTGTCTTTACCTGACAACTCTTGCCAATTTTGGGCCCATTTCGCGCCAAACATGGCAAAATAAATCCGACAAATTCTTTTTCGCCTTTGAAACTTTGACATACCTTAATTGATCTGCTGATAAGCCACAAAAGCAATGAAAAAAATGCCTACAGTTTTCAGGGTTTCTTGGCCCTCTATCAAAATTTGGGCTGCTGGCGATGTTCCGCATTGGTCGAGACAATTGAGGAAATGGGCATGGTAACTAACATTGGAGGGGAAGAACGGGTACGGTAACAAGAAACAAAGGCCATTTGGCCAAACAGTGCCTGCATTCGTAATCAATCCGTTCGATGGCATTCGCATCGTTTGCCGTCTCAGCCTAATTTAGAGACAATTTGGTTGCATTTTTTGCCAATATTTGCCCCTTTGTTGTTTGTCTCACCAATGCGTGCAGCGGTGACCCAATTGCGCTGTCAAATCGCCACATTTGTGTCCGATGGGGCGACATTTCGGTGGACATCAACTGAAGATGGGTGCACAATGTGACCACAGGGCATGTACAAATTACGGACAAAACGAAAACCCAAAAACCGAAAACGACGAAAATGGAAACGGAATTTTTTATTCAAAAAATGTTTAATGGAATAAATTCTGTTCGGATTTTTTTGTTATTTCTGTTAACCGAACCAAATTCCCTTTCATTTTTACTAATGCAAAAGCTTTTTATAACAAAAACGGACAAAAAATATTTTTTCGAAAAAGGCGAAATGTGAATGTTCGCCAAACTCGTTGATCGTGAAGAGTGAGGGAAAGAGCAGTGATCGCAAAATACCATCCATTCCCCCTCCCACGCCTGCTCCTCCTAAATCAGCCACTAAAATGCCATTCCCCCCCCCTCCGAAATCACCCACATAATCATCTTTGCATTTCAATAGGCATGGGTTGGCAGGCGATATTTGTCTAAGCAATTGGCCTTGGCCCTCTGTTTTTGGCCGCAACTTTAAAGGGTTGGCCTGTGCATTTGAAAGGCTTCATTTAAAAATGCCACAAAAAAAAAGTTTCACATTTTCTGCCAAATTATGCAAAATAATTGAGCACAATGCGAAGAAAGCACACTTGAAAAGCCGCAAAATCATTTGAACAAAACTAAAATTAAAAGAGAAATAAATTTGGGTTAAAAAATAAAAATTGACAAAGGCCACCGGCGAAATGGACAAATAGCGACGAAGTTGAAAAGTATTTGACGGGCATTAGTCCCAAGGGATCATCGGAAGCGGAGGAAGGGCAGGGCCAAATTTGAGTAATGCCCCCTCAGGCAAATTGGGGGAGGCGTGAGAAAAGGAGGACATAAATTTATGAATATGTCCTTGGGATGGGGAAAAAGGTACTTACATTTCGGTTTTGCCGACCCCAAAATTTAAAAATGTGTCAAAAAGGGGCGCGTGAAAGCACGAAGTAATTTTGGTGGCATAAAACAATTAGCCCCAAAATGGCTTTTATATAGTGAAGAGAAACCTCACAAAGAGAAGTTTAATGGGATTAATGGAGGAGAAGAGTGATCCCTATGGTCTGGCAAAGTGGGGAGCCGGAGAGGGCAGGGTCAGTAGTTCAGTTGGTAGAACACTGGTCCGGAAAGCCAGAGACGCCGGTTCAAAGCGGGTCGGCCCGCCCCCAAGTTTCTCCCTCACAAGCGCTTCCAGATCGATCATATATTCAGCTTCAAATGGACCGACGTTGCGATGTTTGCAGTCTTCACGCCAGTAGAGGAATTCACTAGAGGTGCGCCGTGATTTACGGTCACGGTCAAGGTTACCGTGAATTTCACGGGTTTTTTCTGTCACGGTCACGGTTCACGGGGTCTATTCACGGTTTTACCGTGAAAAATTTACACTGGATAAAACTGGAAAATTTGCGGGATTTTATTTTCCAAGAATAATTGCTGAGAGAAATCAGGAAAAAGGGAATGCAGGAGACAAAATTGAAAATTTTGGGTTAAGTCCGACCCCTCCCATGGCAGGAAATTTTAGTTTTTAAATTGTTTTTTCCAAAAATCAGTTCGTTTAAACGAAATTTTGAAAATAAAAAGATCCAACAACTTATTATAATTCATATTTGCGAAGTTTTTTGACAATGTTTCTTTGTAAATTTAATTTTTCAAAAATTTTTCCGGCGGCGCCTATCGGCACCGCTGGGGCACCTTTTAACTTAAATTTTTCGCAATTTACCTCGAAAAACTCTCCAAAATTAACCAGTTTTTGGTCAAAATCTATTAATAAATCACACCCAGATTTTCTAAATTTTGCCCGGCGGCGCCTATCGGCACCGCCGGCTTCCATTCCTTCAGAGTTTTGAAATTCTGAAAATCTATATCAAAATTTGTTTTTTTGTGCAAATTTGCTATCAAAATTCAGTCGAATGGATTTGCTGATTCTCAAATAAATAAAATTGTTAATGAAGTCATGACTTATCTTCAGGCATAATCACTTTTTTGGGAGAAAAAAAACTAATTTCCGATCATCAAAAAACTTGTCCCCAATTTTTTGTGCCCCTTAAGCAGTGTCAAAAGTGAAAGAATTTTTTCTAAATTGGTTGGGCCCAGTAGACCCCCCCCCCCCCACTGATTCAATTTACCCCTAAAAAGGTAATAAAAAAAATTATTAAAAACAGAATTTAAATTAAAAAAAATAAAAAATAAATAAAAATCAAAATTTAAAAAAAATTCATGATTCACGGTTCACGCTTCACGGGTTTTATCAGTCACGGCGCACCTCTAGAATTCATACGGATAAAGCGAGGTCCAACAAAAGCAAAAAGTACCGAAAAAATAATTGAGGAATTTAATGGAAAAAGAACAATTTAGTTAATTTTACTGCTTTTCCGTCTTTTTACTCCCCCCCCCCCGCAAAAATTCGAATTTTTTATTGAAATTTCTCACTTTCATTTTGGACGAACCTTCTCTGCAGGTGTTTTCAACAGTATTTCATAATAAATAAATAATAAATTGAATAAAAAAAGAAGTTATTTTAGTGGGGAAAAAATAGATGACGGAACAGTCCGTCCCACTTTTTCGCGCAGGTGGGCAATTAGTAATTTATTTGGCTAATGATCGCTGATCATGTTCATCTCATTCATTTGCTCCCGCCTCTCTTTCCTATCGATTATCTTTGAAATTTTTGGAATTTATTTCAAAAAAAATCTCTTAGTTTCTTATTCCTTTTTTATATACAAAAAGAACTTAATAATATTTTGAAAATATTTAAAAAAGTTTATGTATTTAAAATTATTTTATGTATTTTCATTTACATTTACACTTACATTTTTCTTTTTCTTTTTCTTTTTCCTTTTCTTTTTTTTGTTTGGAAAGAGGAAGAAAAGTTTACACAGAGATTAGTAATAATTTGAAAACATTGCCACATTTATTCCTTCCTCTCTTTCTGTTTACTCTCTTTTGATAATCGATCTCCGAAAAATGTTTTTTTAATTAAATTATTAATTTTTTATCTTTTTATTAATTCAAATGGCATTTTCCGACGATGGAATTCATTCAACTGCAAGAAAAGGACAAGAAAAAACAGAAAATGACAACGAAATTGCAACAAATTTTTGCTGTTGCCGACATGGGATGTTCAGATACGGCATTTTGGCAATTGCTACATTTTGCCTCACAACAATTTCGTCCAATATGATCGCATTTAACTTCACACAACTTGTGATGAGAAGGACGAATTGGGAGAACGCATCATTCCCGAACAATTCGTCCATTTTGATGAAAGAAAGTGACGTACATTTGAAGGTATTTGATGGAAGAAAGGAGACAAATGCAGGGACAGAATGATCAGAAGACCCAAAAATAGGGGAGAAAAGAAACTGATCAGAACAAAAAACGGAAAAAAAGAGAGTGATCAGAGCAAAAACTGGGAAAAAGTCAACTGATCAGAGACAAAAATAGGGAAAAAGACTGGTCAGACCCAAAGGGGAAAAAATAACTGATCAGAGCCAAAAACGGGGAACAGAGACTAATCAGAGCCAAAGAAGAAAAAAGACTGATACAACCCAAAGGGGAGAAAAGAACTGATCAACCCAAAAAGAAAAAGAGACAAAAAGAACCGATCAGAGCCAAAAATGGAAAAGGAAATAGTTAAAGAAAATATTGGCAAAACGACAAATGCTAAACACATAATTAACGCAATGTGTTGTCTTTGTTCGATCAGGATGACTTGCTGCCCGTTCTCGTGCTGAACAGCAGTCACGTGGTGCCTCCGACGGTGCCGTATTCATCGCGCGAGAAATCCGCGCTGCTTTACGCCGTCGGGGCGGCAAGCATCGTCAGCACTTTCCCGTTCAGTGCGTTGTACACGCGCTTCGGCGCCCGTCTCGTGTTCTTCTGCGCCGGCCTCGCCAGTGCCGTCGCCACCGCTCTTTTGCCGTTGGCCGCCGCCCACGGCATGGCCGCCTTTCTCATCGTCCGCTTCGTCCAAGTGGGCCATCTCTGATCGGGTAGTTTTTTTTACTAATTTCCTTTTTCAAATTAGGGATTTGCTTATGGCGCAAATTTTGCCGCCATCGGTTTCATTTGCCATCGGTGGGCCAATCTCCGCCAGCACGGATTATTTCTGTAGGAATTCATTCCCAAAAAAATTAAGCAACAAATTTATTTTCAGTTCATGCATGACCAGTTTCACGCCTCTATCCCAAACATTTACAAATTCAATGGCCGGATTGGTGGGTTTTGTTGCAAAAATTACAAAAGAAAGAAATTTAAAAAAAAAGAATTCTTATTTTTTCACTTGGATATTATACAAATTCAAAATGCGAAGAGAAAATGACAGTTGGATGAACTGAAGAAAAATAAATTTCAAAATTACCTTTGACGTTTTTAACATTGAGTGAAAATTGGGTTTTCGTTATTATTTTTTTAATTTTGAAAGAAAAAGTCAAATTTTCGACTAAATTTTGTCATAACTTTGCTCAAAAACAATTAAATCAAACAATCTTGGTATCATTCGATAGCAATTGCTTGGCTCTTTTTGCTGGTAAATTTCATTGAATTTTAAAGAAGTTTATGCCAATTTTTCCCATATCTTCTTTAAAACTCCATGAAATTTTTTGAATAAATTTACCAAACTAATAGAGCCATTTAATAGCTATCGAATGATACCAAGATTGTTTGATATAATTGTTTTTGAGTAAAGTTATGAAAAGATTTAATAGAAAATTCTGTAAAAATGGCATATTTAACTAACGCGTCAGCACGATTTTGCTGTTCAGATCAGCTCGGCCCCGTCCCTCGGCTGGCCTTGGGTTTTTTATGGCCACGCAATGGTCGCCCCTTTCTTTTTCGGCCTTTGGATTTTCCTCTACACGGACTTTCCCGAAACGCACAAATGCGTGGGAAGGAGAGAAAGGACGGCCATTTCGGAAGGAAAAAGTTTTGCCGAAAAAACAATCAGCGCAAAAGTGCCGTACTGGTGTGAAAATGGAAGCATTGAAAAGGGCAAAAAATGGCACAAAAACAGCAAAATCATTCATTGCTTTTTTTAGCTTGAGAAAGCGAGATTTGGCATTTTATTGGCCATAACTTTTTGACCCACTGAATTGTTTTGCTCCCGATTATCTCTTCTCCTTTTGGCATTTTTCTTCTTTAATTATCTGCCCTTTCTTCCCTCTCAGTGCCATTATCCAAAACAAAGTTGTGCTCGTCGTTTGGCTCAATTCCTTTGCCGACATTGTCACCATTGTGTTCATGACCACTTATATGCCCGTTTATGTTTCCAATGTGCTCCGTTACGGCGTTCGCGAGACGGGCATTTGGAGTGCGTTGCCGGGGATCGTCCAACTTCCGCTTCGTCCTTTGCTTGGCATTTTAAGCGATCGATTGCGGTGGGAATTGACCACAAATTAAAAAAAAAGAGATTCTTTTCCCCAATTCATTATGTACAGATGTGTCAGTGAAGTGAACAAAATGCGCCTGTTCAACAGTGTCGCGTTGGTTGGCTCCGGCCTTTGCTTTGCTTTGGTCGGTTTCGTGCCGCAAAATTTGCCCTTTCTCGCCGTCATCCTAATGACCATTAATACGAGCACAACTTCCGCAAATATTGGCGGATTGTACAAATGCGGCACTTTTATCAGTCGGTGGGTAAATTAAAAAATAAAATAAATAATTAAAAAATTCCCTTAAATTGGCCATTCAGTCAATACGCGCACTTTGTGGTGGCCGGCATTCAATTTGAAAAGTCGGTCACTCTGTTCGTGTCCCCGCTCATCTTCACCTTTTTCATCACTGACGATTCTTCCATCGTCCAATGGCGTGCCCTTTTCCTTGGAATGTTCGTCGTCCTTACAATTGTAAGTGAATTTGACTATTTTAAAAAATTTTCATTAGTTTTTTGTAAAAACTGCATTTTCTTCACATTTTAATCGCTGTACTGTAAATGCTGCCCCCAAATATTCCTTCGGTGTTTTCTTTTTCTTTAGGCCAATGCCTTCTTTTTGGTCGCTGTCACTGATCAGCCGGCCGATTTCACAAAAAGTGCGCTAAGCGAAAAGCAAATGGAAATGGGCGAAATGAGCACACAAAACGGAATAAATGAATTGAAAATAAATTAAAAACAAATAAATGTTCGTTTGTTTGTATATTTTGTACTTTTCTCACTTATGGGTGACCTTTCTTTGCTTTGCTTTTTTTTTGTATTATTTAAAATGACGTCACTAAATGAAAAATTAAAAAAATGACAACAAATATTTGTTTTAATAAGTGAATCGCCCAATTCCAATTATTTGTTAATTGAATAAAAAAAGAGTGCGATCCGACCATCCATCGGCACTCAATCATCATCATCATAACTGTCAAGTCACTAATTACCTATTCGGCTATGATGACGTTCTTTTTAAACTGTTTTTGACATTTTTTAAATTCGCACTTTTGTCGCCATTAATTTTATTTGCCATTATTTGTTGAGAGATTAAATTATGTGAATTGCTTTTAAATAACATTCTCTTCTTAAACATTTGGTAAATTTGATCACTTCTCTTCTCCAATTCTGTTGTGCTTCTTTTTCGCTCGATGGGTTTATTTCATCGCCGATTTCGTTATGCAATTCTCTTTTTGGCCACACTTTGCATGGCTTGCATTTCGTCCAATATGATCGCATTTAACTTCACACAACTTGTGATGAGAAGGACGAATTGGGAGAACGCATCATTCCCGAACAATTCGTCCATTTTGATGAAAGAAAGTGACGTACATTTGAAGGTATTTGATGGAAGAAAGGAGACAAATGCAGGGACAGAATGATCAGAAGACCCAAAAATAGGGGAGAAAAGAAACTGATCAGAACAAAAAACGGAAAAAAAAGAGAGTGATCAGAGACAAAAACTGGGAAAAAGTCAACTGATCAGAGCCAAAAACGGGGAACAGAGACTAATCAGAGCCAAAGAAGAAAAAAGACTGGTCAGACCCAAAGGGGAAAAAATAACTGATCAGAGCCAAAAACGGGGAACAGAGACTAATCAGAGCCAAAGAAGAAAAAAGACTGGTCAGACCCAAAGGGGAGAAAAGAACTGATCAACCCAAAAAGAAAAAGAGACAAAAAGAACCGATCAGAGCCAAAAATGGAAAAGGAAATAGTTAAAGAAAATATTGGCAAAACGACAAATGCTAAACACATAATTAACGCAATGTGTTGTCTTTGTTCGATCAGGATGACTTGCTGCCCGTTCTCGTGCTGAACAGCAGTCACGTGGTGCCTCCGACGGTGCCGTATTCATCGCGCGAGAAATCCGCGCTGCTTTACGCCGTCGGGGCGGCAAGCATCGTCAGCACTTTCCCGTTCAGTGCGTTGTACACGCGCTTCGGCGCCCGTCTCGTGTTCTTCTGCGCCGGCCTCGCCAGTGCCGTCGCCACCGCTCTTTTGCCGTTAGCCGCCGCCCACGGCATGGCCGCCTTTCTCATCGTCCGCTTCGTCCAAGTCCCTTTTGCATTTTAAGCTTAATTCTTCGTTACTTTGAAGGGCTTTTCCTACGGGTCCATCTTTGCTGCCATTGGTTATGTGTGCCATCGGTGGGCGACGTTGCGCGAGCACGGCTTATTCCTGTCAATTTGTTTATTTGTTTTTTTAATTACGTTTTACCCCTCTCCCCTTCAGGTCGTTTATGACTTGTTTCACGTCACTTTCCGTTGCAATGACCAATTATTTGGCTGCTTTTGTAAGTTGGCCTTTGCTGTGCCAATGATTTGTCCGTTTCTTCAGATTAGCTCAACTCCCTCTTTGGGTTGGCCTTGGGTTTACTTTGTTTTGGCCTTTTTCACTTTGCTTCTGTTTGCTTTGTGGCTCTTTCTGTACACTGATCAGCCGGAAACTCACCGATTTGTTTGTCAGGCGGAGAGAAAGGCAATTTTGAGGGACAAAACGGAGGCGGAGATTGTCCATGATCGCAATATGCCATATCGGTCCGCTTTTTTTTAATTATTTTTTGATTTTTATTTTCTTTTAGTAAAATTTTGTCCTCCAAAATTGTGTACATCATTTGGTTTAATGCATTTGCTGACATTGTTTCGGCCGTCTTTCTGATCACTTACCTTCCCACTTTTGTGTCCAAAGTTCTCCGTTACGGCGTTCCGCGAGACGGGCATTTGGAGTTCGTTTCCGTCAATTGTTCAGCTCCCTTTACGGGTCTTTTTCGGCATTTTGGCCGATAAAATTGGGTGATTTTTGTCAACTAATTCCTAATTACTGTTAATTACCCTCTTTTCTTTTTATCATTTTTTCCTTTTTTCTTACTCTTTCAGTTGTGCAAGTGAATTGACCAAAATGCGTCTGTTCAACTCCTTCGCTTTGGTTCTGTCCGGCCTTTTCTTTGTGCTCATCGGTTTTGTCCCCGACTATTTGCCCTTCGTTTCCATTGTCATTATGACACTGAATTTGGCTGCGGTTGCGTGTAACACTGGCGGTTTTTACAAATGTGCCACTTTGGTCACTCGGTGGGTGCAAAGGAATGGGCCGGCGTTAGGACAATTTCAATGTTTTATTGAAATTGATCAATTCATTGAGTGACTTTTTGCTCATTTTATCGTTTCGATCGATTAATTAGGACGCTCATCGATCAATTTTGAATGATCACTTGGCATTTTTTTCCCATTTATTTGTGCCTTTTTAAACGCTAAGTATTTTGGCCAGCAGTTTGACCTTTGAATTTGATCATTTTTAACAGCCAATACGCGCACTTTGTGGTGGCCGGCATTCAATTCGAAAAGTCCGTCACTCTTTTCGTCGCTCCTTTTCTCTATGCCCTTTTTATCACTGACGAATCTTCGCTTGGCCAATGGAGTGCCATTTTCAATGGAATGGCCGTCGTTTTGTTTATTGTATCAATTAAAATTAATAATTTAAAATAAATATCATTCTTAATTGTATTCCAATTAAAGGCAAATGCTTTTTTTGTCGCAATGGCAACCGATCAGCCGGCCGAATTTACCAAAGCACAGAAAAGGGACGATGAAGAGAAAGTGGGAAGGGAGGGGAAAGAATGAAAAGAAAACAACGGACGAAGAGAGCGGCAAAGAAACAAACAAACAAATTTAAATGATTTATTTTTAAATTTAGGAAAATTACCAATAAATAAATAAATAATAAAGCGAAATTCGACCATAAGTTTTTGTTTCCTCAAAAATATATTTTATCTTTTATAGCCAATAATTTGGATATTAACCCTTTCTCTTTTCAGTCTCCTCTCTTTCTCACTTTCTCTTTTTTCCATCTCATCTTTCTCTCTCTCTTACTCTCTTTCTCTCTCTATCTTTCTTTCTATCTCTCTTTCTCTTTTTTCCATCTCATCTTTCTCTCTCTCTCTCTCTCTCTCTGTTTTTTCCTTTTCATTTCCTTTCTCTTTTTCTCTCCTTTTCCAATTTTCTCTAATTTACCATTATTTCTTCTCTTCTTTTCAATTGCATTGCGTTAACAATTAAAAAAGAAAGTTACACAAATTGTGCAGAGTTGGCGAGTTGGCCTTCATCGGCGTTGTCACCGCCTCTTGCGGTTGGCACCTAATTAGTGATGCAATGAAAATTTTTGTTTTTTTTTGGCGAAAAAAATAAAAAAAACGCAAAGAAATGGAGAAAAAAAGAAAACAAAATTAAACAAAATTTTCTGCGTTAACGGACAGATTGGCACCATTCACCGAACCAAGCAGTGAAACGAACGGATGATTTGTGGTTGTCGCCGGTGGGCTACTCAAAAAGAGTTAGTCCTTAAGTGTTAAGAGGAAATTTTTGAAAAAAAACCAAACGAGGAAATCCATCCAAAAAAAGAGATAGATCATACGGATCCGCACAGCCGGTTTCTTTTTGAAAAAGGAACCCAGTGGAGTTGGAATGATAGGCCAACGACCAAAATTGGTCAGAGATTGAGCAATTAGGGGAAAGTTGGGGGGAGGGGGGGGGGGCGGAGAGAAAAAGAGGGAAGAGGCGGGAGGGGGGGGGGGGGGAGAAGGGGGAATTTTGAGTGGTTTAGGCCTCCGCTCAGCCCATTGAATGTGTCACGCCCTTCGACCACAGAAAAGGACCATTTTGATGGTTTCCACTTCGTAACAGGCAGAAACATTACAAATGATCACATTACAATTCCACTTATGAGAAGGACCAAGGCACTGTGCAAAACAAGAAGAAATTGTTAGTCATATCTCTCCCATAAACAACTTAAAAAATGGGCACACAAAATTACTATCTCTCTTTTCGATTTTCCTCTCCTTTCCGCCCCTCCGCCTGCCTTTCCGCCTCCCCCCCCCCGTTATTCCTTCCTCACATTAGCATCCCTCTAACCGCCTACTTCACCTCCGCCTGCTTTTCCGCCTCCCCCCCCCGTTATTCCTTCCTCACATTAGCATCCTTCTAACCGCCTACTTCCCCTCCGCCTGCCTTTCCGCCTCCCCCCCCCCCCGTTATTCCTTCCTCACATTAGCATCCCTCTAACCGCCTACTTCCCCTCCGCCTGCTTTTCCGCCTCCCCCCCCCCCCCGTTATTCCTTCCTCACATTAGCATCCCTCTAACCGCCTACTTCACCTCCGCCTGCTTTTCCGCCTCCCCCCCCCCCCGTTATTCCTTCCTCACATTAGCATCCTTCTAACCGCCTACTTCCCCTCCGCCTGCCTTTCCGCCTCTCGCCCCTCGTTCCTTCCTAACATTAGCATTCCTCTAACCGCCTACTTCCCCTCCGCCTGCCTTTCCGCCTCTCGCCCCCCGTTCCTTCCTAACATTAGCATTCCTCTAACCGCCTCTGTTCCCTTCCGCTTTCTCTTTCGATTGTCCTCCCCTTCCGCTTCTTCCTCCCATTCGCCTTTTCTTCCGCTTCTCCTCAGTTCCCTCCTCTTCCGCGTCCTTTCTCTTTTCCTTCCCCCCCCCCCCTTTACTTACTAAAATTCATTTTCCATTTTATTCATTATCATTTTACGTGCAAATAATGTGAATAACTTTGTTGAGCTCTGCCCCGCCCCTTTTCCTTCTCTGTTTTTCATTTTGTGTAATTGTCTTTAATGGCAGCCGCCACCGGCCGCAACTTTCCCCCCCCCCGGCGCTCGCGTCGAAAAGTGGCGGAAAAATAAACTTTCCTCCGCGCTCAGCAACCAAACCAATCACAACCACCACAATTTCAGTCCGTCCTTTCTTTCTTTTCGCCGATCTCAACAATTGATTTTATTTGTTTTTCCCTAAAACAAAACTTTCACTCCTTTTGCTGACGAAAAACAACAAAAATTAAATTAATATTAAATATTTTACCAATTAATTTTACAAACAGTCAAAGGCAATATTTATAACAATGGTCACTGGACTATTTTTGGGTTTTCTTTTAATAAAAAATTATTTGAAAATCGCCCGGTTGCGCTTCAATTTTTGACGTAAGTCGGTGACCACAAAACGCATTCATTTGTCCAACATTACACCAACCATTTACTCAACCATTCATTTTTCTTTAATTTGCTGCTGATGCTGGCGCATTTTGTGGGTTTTTCTCCAATGAAATGACCTTGTGACTATTGGACAACACAATCATTTCCACCGATTGATGAATTATTTGCATTTTTCGTTAATGTTTTATTTCACAATTTCTTTTTTTAAATGCTTTGCCTTGGGCATTGGAATTTGGGGAAAAACTGCGAATTGTTAAGCAAAGCAACAAAAAAGCGGTGACAATGCGTAAAAGTGCCCCCCCCCCCCCTCACGCCACGTAAATCACTTTCTTTCCCCCTTAAATTTTATGCTCCTTTCTCTCTCTCTCTCCTCTTTCTCTCCCCCTTTCTTCCTTCTCTCTCTCGCTCTCTCTCCTCTCTCTCTCTCCCTCTCTGATGGGCATTTGCGAGGGTTTGCTGAAGTCCGTCCGAATTGATTGTCGCCCCCCCCCCCCCAAATTCCCCCCCCCCCCCCCCCTTTACTTACTAAAATTCATTTTCCATTTTATTCATTATCATTTTACGTGCAAATAATGTGAATAACTTTGTTGAGCTCTGCCCCGCCCCTTTTCCTTTTCTGTTTTTCATTTTGTGTAATTGTCTTTAATGGCAGCCGCCACCGGCCGCAACTTTCCCCCCCCCCCCCCGGCGCTCGCGTCGAAAAGTGGCGGACAAATAAACTTTCCTCCGCGCTCAGCAACCAAACCAATCACAACCACCACAATTTCAGTCCGTCCTTTCTTTCTTTTCGCCGATCTCAACAATTGATTTTATTTGTTTTTCCCTAAAACAAAACTTTCACTCCTTTTGCTGACGAAAAACAACAAAAATTAAATTAATATTAAATATTTTACCAATTAATTTTACAAACAGTCAAAGGCAATATTTATAACAATGGTCACTGGACTATTTTTGGGTTTTCTTTTAATAAAAATTATTTGAAAATCGCCCGGTTGCGCTTCAATTTTTGACGTAAGTCGGTGACCACAAAACGCATTCATTTGTCCAACATTACACCAACCATTTACTCAACCATTCATTTTTCTTTAATTTGCTGCTGATGCTGGCGCATTTTGTGGGTTTTTTCTCCAATGAAATGACCTTGTGACTATTGGACAACACAATCATTTCCACCGATTGATGAATTATTTGCATTTTTCGTTAATGTTTTATTTCACAATTTCTTTTTTTTAAATGCTTTGCCTTGGGCATTGGAATTTGGGGAAAAACTGCGAATTGTTAAGCAAAGCAACAAAAAAGCGGTGACAATGCGTAAAAGTGCCCCCCCCCCCCCTCACGCCACGTAAATCACTTTCTTTCCCCCTTAAATTTTATGCTCCTTTCTCTCTCTCTCTCCTCTTTCTCTCCCCCTTTCTTCCTTCTCTCTCTCGCTCTCTCTCCTCTCTCTCTCTCCCTCTCTGATGGGCATTTGCGAGGGTTTGCTGAAGTCCGTCCGAATTGATTGTCGCCCCCCCCCCCCCCAAATTCCCCCCCCCCCCGCCTCCCCCTTCGAATGCCATTGAGCGACTGACCCACATTTATGCTATTTGTTGTGAAAGTGTGCAAAGTTTATTCGCTACCCCACAAATCAAATAATAAAAAACAGCTGTAATTGGTTTTTGTTTTTTAACTTAGATGGGTGAGAGTAAATTTTCTAAAGAGTATTTGCTCATAAAACTCCAAGAACGATGGCGCCAAGTTGTGGTTGCCTCCCTTTTAATTTTGGTATTAAATCAATAATAATAAAAACGAATAATTAATTAATTTATTTCTTATATATATTTTGTTTTTACACAATATCTCCCATTCTGTTTAGGTCGGCATTTTCTGATCTCAGTGTCCCTTTACTTTTTACTCGGCTCAATCATCGAAATATACATCAGAAAGGTGGGCACGAATTATATAGTTTAACCCTTTATTATACAAATATTTACTTTTAAATATATAATGGAATTTAATTAATCATTTAATATCAGGGCTGCGATCTCAAATGAAAAAGAAGTAAAAATGACAAATTATTCCGGTTTCCACGCTCTACCTAATTTTAAGCTCTTTCATTTGTTTGGTTAGTTTTTTTTAAAAATTTAAAGGCGCTGCCAGAAAATTTTTGATGTATTTTTATGACAATTTGTTTTTTTTAAATACTCAGATATCGCAGCCCTGGTTGACATTATCTATTTCCTCTCTTTTGCATATCAAATAGTCTTTTTATTACTCCGATTTTGAGTCCAACTATTGCCACTGTTTTTCTGAATTATTCTTTTTTTCGTTTTCCTTTAAGACTTCTGTCCTGACAGAAGGAACCATCATTTTGAGCAAATGGTCCGACCCAACGTACTTCATCCGCACCAAAATGTACACTTACTCGGTGCGAAACCCCGACGAAATCACCCACGGCGCCATCCCTTCGGTGAAGCGGCAGGGGCCCTATTCGTTTGACCAAATTCAAAAGCGAAAAATCCATCAAATTTCCAACGGAACTGTGAAATTCGAGACACTGCAGTCGTACCATTTCAACGAAGAAGCCAGCTGTGCCGAGTGCTTTCTGTACAACCGAATTTGGATCCCCAATTTGGTCTATCAGAAATTTGTGGAGGCCGCCTCCAAACCGGCGATGAGAGTGAGTGGCCTTTGGCTGTTCGCCTGGGCAATGGCCTTGGCCTTCTTCGAGTGCTCGTTTTGCTTTAACTTTGCTAGCACTCTTCCTATTTTAGCCCGCCCTTGCTGCGGTGGCCATGCAAACGCCCTTTCTTGAGGTGGAAGTGGCCGAGCTTCTCTACGAGGGCTACAAGGACCCCTTTCTGGACCAAATTTGTTCTTTGCCCGTGGTCAATTTCGTCTGTGAACAAATCCTCCATTTGCCAGACCGAATCGGACTTTTCTATAAAGTCTGCCCAAATTTTGCGAATTTTTACTTCATTTGAAAAAAAATGATTCAGAAAAACGGGACGGCCAACGGAATGTTCGTGGTGGAGGACGGACACACCGAAAACGCGGAGAGTTTGGGCAGAATTCTCTCGTGGAAAGGCAACAAAAACCTTCCCACTGATTGGTGGGAGGGGGACCAAGCACTGCAAATAAATGGTGGGTATGAACAGCATTTTGATATGGACTATCATTTGGACAATTGACTCATTTTGAGGAACCGACGGAAGTCTTATGCCTCCGTACATTGACAAGAATGAACGGCTTCGTGTGTTTGTGGCGGACATGTGCCGGTCGCTCGATTTCGTATTCCAAAAAGAGGTCGAATACGACGGCGTAAAGGCCTATCGATTCGTGGTCCCAAAAGACAATTGGGGTAAACGAACATTTACCGTACCACCATTGGCTATGTGACATACTGTGTAATATTTCAGATTGGTCATTGGATTGGAACAAAGGCTTTTGCAATTCGGACAATCCCAAAAAGATTTTCCCCGAACAAAAATCAGCCGATTGTCTTCCGTCCGGCCTTTTAGACGTCTCGCGTTGTCAGACCGGTAAGAAACCGTTGCATTTTTGTTTAATTTTTTAAAATTGAAGGCGAACCGCCAGTGGTCATCAGTCAGCCAAATTTTCTGTACGCGCCGGAATTCGTTCAGAAATCAGTGGACGGACTCCGTCAGCCCGTGCAGGAATTGGACCAAATTGAGGTGAGAATAATCCATCGGAGAGAATATTCAATTGGAAAGTGATTTTTCAGATTGACATTGAACCGAGGCTGGGCACCCTTCTGCAGGCGCATCGACGGTTTCTCATTTCCATTTTGATGTGGCACGGCGTGAACATAACACTGTCGTAAGTGTGCATCATTCATGCATCAAAGAAAGTATATTTTTGAAATTTAAGAGATTTGAAGAACTTTCGGAATAGCATTGTTCCTGTGCTTGAAGTTGACGAATATGTGAGAAAAGCGAAGAAAATGCGATTTGCAATTGATTTTGTCAGATTCACATTGACGAGCCGAATCTGAATCTGATCAAAACGAAGTTGGTCCAAACTGAGAAGTTCGTCTCGTCGGGGTGCATTTTCGTCGCCATTCTTTCGCTTGTGGCAATTGCCGTTGTTTCCGTCGTATTCATCCGACGACAATTGGTTTTATTTACATGCAATTGCATTTATATTATTCGAAATATATATAAATTTTGAAATTCGTTTTCTTTAAGGTAAACTCCGATTCCGAGAAGTTCTCTTCCCCCGCCACCGATGGGAGTCACCGTTCCAACGTCGTTTCGTCCATTCCTTTGTCAGTGCCCAAATCGAATGGGACGGACCTTCGCCAATGAACAGAAAACGGACATTCGCTCAACTTTTCAGTTTTCGTCGATTCAAATAATTGGTTGATTTGTGCTCAATCTCTCTTTTCCATGCTTTGCCTTACCATTTTCGATTCTTCGCTTTGCCCCCCCCCCCTCCAAATTTTAATTTTGTTTTTTTAAACCTTCCAAATTAATGGCAACCGGGTCAGCCACCACCAACAGCAAAAGATGTCATGTCGGGCTTAAGGACTTCTTACAAATGCGTTCATTCATTTGTACTTTTTTATTTTATTTTCTTTCTCATATTTTCCATTTTATTCTTCAATTAGGAGTTTAGTGCTCTACATCTAACAATTTAAATTTAAGTTGACATTATTTGTTTTTGTAAATAAATTTATATTCAAAGAGCACACGTACAATACATACATTCTTATTAGGCTCTATTGCAATTTCCCCGACCTTACGAATTAATAAGATTAAGCCAAAAAACGGCACAAAAAACAGCTGTCTAAATATTACAAACAAACAGAAAACATACAAAAATCCTAGTCTAAAAATTTTGTTCACAAGAAAGAAATTCTGTTAACAAATTAGCGGATTCGTTTGTCTGAATGCACCCGATTGAGCGCCCAGAAGTCGCTGTCTCTCAAAATGTCACAAAGAAATTTTTTTATTATTTTAAGGGATGCCACTCGGGGTCGGGGTCGTTTGGGCCCCGACGTTTGGGCCCCAGGCTCATTTAGGGCTTTGTAACTTTTTTTTTTGTGAACCAAAATTTACAAATTCGGTATCATTCGAAAGTTTTAAGTGTTTAGAAGGTATTAGTAAGGTATTCCTTGGCGATAGACAAACTCTTAAAAAAGTTACAACTTGAAGATCGCAAAAAAGTCAAAATTTTTGTATGTTTTAATTCATAATTTTTTTTATAAGTAGGTAAATTTTTTCTATTTTAGAGAGTCAATAGAGCATCTGAAGAGCTTTCAAATGACACCAAGATTATAATATTTGGTTCACAAAGAAAAAAGTTACAAAGCCCTAAATGAGCCTGGGGCCCAAACGAGCCAGTCCCGCCACTCGTACTAATACTCATGATTACTCCTTTTTTGAATATTTTTTACACGTTATTCGCATTTTGCCACGATTAATGAGTAATTTTAATCGGGGTACCAGTACGAATAGAGGCAGTACGAATCCACCCAGTACGAATAGGGTTTTTACCAAAAATCGCGGTGCTAATAGAATGTATTCATTTAATTTTTCACTCCGTTTAGCACAGTCGAATCGAAATTTTTCCAAAATAAGAAGAACATGGCTGGTCAAAAATAAGAACATTTTTTAAAACGCGATTCCAATGCCTTAAATAGCATATTTATTAGACAATATCAAGCATTTTCAGCATATATTATCTACGACAGTCTTTTTAAGCTGTTGAACTTCGAAATTAGAGATGAAAACTTGTATTTTGTCCGCCAGAGACATTTTTGAAAAATTGAATTTGTTAACAGATTCTCTCCAAAAAGGGTCAATTTTGAGGGTCCATGTTGTTTGGGCGCCCACGTTTGGGCGCCAACAACGTTTGGGCGCCAAAACGTAGGCGCTGAGTTTTATTTTTATAATTTCGTTTCCGAAATTTTTTTTTTGGAGATTTTCGTGCAGCCCTGCTTGTGAACCTCTCAAATTCAAGTTATTTTAAAATAAAACTGTTTTTGGAATCGGATTCTGACACCTAATTCGTCGGTGCTGTGACGAAGTGTCAAAAGTATCGATGTGGGCGAAGTGTCAAAAGTATAGGTATAGGGAGATTTGAAGGTGGACCATTTCAGTCCGGAAGAATTATTTTAAATGAATTAAAATTTTGATTTATTTTAAGTGAATTCAAATTTTGTTGAGTAAGTAATATATTTTAATAATTAAACAAATACTATTTGTTAGGAGTTACAAGAAAATCAAAATGAAAAATCAAGCAAAAAGATTTTATTTTTTAAAGATATATTTTTAAAGTGTATATTCCCAATTTAATTCCTCTTTTTGTTAGCTCAACATGTAGTTCCTTAATAGTTTTGATCTGCTTTTTGTTTTAACTTTTGATCAGTTTTATTGCTTCTTGATTTTTAGGAGTCTTCGAATTTCGACTTAATGTTTGACGTTAGTCAATAAAGCAAAGGACAGTAAAAAAAGTTAAAAGTAAAATTTTCATTTCTTAATGGTATTAAATGAAAAATTGACAAAAAAAAAAGAACTTAGTAGTAAAATACTTATGAAAGAAATTTGTTTTAATTATAATTATGGTCAGCAAGTCTGATTAATGGACTAAAACAATAATTACTCAACAAAATTTGAATTCACTTAAAATAAATCAAAATTTTAATTCATTTAAAATAATTCTTCCGGACTGAAATGGTCCACCTCCAAATCTCCCTATACCTATACTTTTGACACTTCGCTCACATCGATACTTTTGACACTTCGCCACATCAATACTTTTGACACTTCGGCTCGGCGCACCCACGTTTCGTCGACTCAGCCAAAAAGTCACATTTCGTCGACTAAGCCAAAAAGCCACGTTTCGTCGACTCAGCCAAAAAGTCACATTTCGTCGACTAAGCCAAAAAGTCACGTTTCGTCGACTAAGCCAAAAAGCCACGTTTCGTCGACTCAGCCAAAAAGTCACATTTCGTCGACTAAGTCAAAAAGTCACGTTTCGTCGATTACATGTTTCGTCGACTCCATGTTTCGTCGACTCAGCCAAAAATCCACATTTCGTCGATTCCACGTTTCGTCGACCCAAAATTTCGTCGACTACCCAAAAATCCACGTTTTGTCGCCTAAATTGTGTTTTATTCACTAAAAACGAGTCCAAATTTTAATTGATCGAACAAGAAAAACTGTCACTCTTTCACAACATGCTAATTTTATTATAAAAAAAAGAATTTCGAGAAAATAGATGAAAAATTTCGATAAATAAATAGTTCAATAATTTGTCTCTTCTCGGTCCTCATTTTCATTTCGTACGCCTCGTGCACGCAATCCGCCCACATAGCCCTGCATCTGCAGACTGAGCTGTGAAGGATATTCAGGAGATCTTCGTCCGTGGTGTACTCCGCTTCGTCCAATGCATTGCCGATAAGCTGTTCTTTCAGAATGTATTTGTTGCGGCGTTTGTGAGGGAACACCCTGGCAGATCGAGCGATGTCCCTCTGCTTATCAATGTCTTCCAAAATCGCTGCCAGGAAATCTGACAATGACGGATGATGAACCAAAGCGCGCTTAAATTATAAAATTTGCTTAAAAAATAAAGGGAAGTGGTTTACCGAAAATTGTAGGTGAGATGCCTCCATTGCATTGTTCGTTTTCTCTATTGATGACCTCGCTCGGTCGTGAACATTCCAAAAATGGACGGGGTACCGTGGCTGACGAAAGATTGGAACCTCCCAGCGGTGCACAACAGAAACAGAAATAGCCGTTGATGGCGTCAGCGTTTGTGTTGACGAAGCAGGTGAACGGACGTCCATGTGAAATGCATGGTCATAAATATGACCCAAATTAACTGAAAAATAAAATAGGGAAATTAAAACTTAAAAAATGTAACTCACTACTGTCAAATGAACTGCTGTGGCTTGGTTCGTCGTCATTCAAGAAACTATTCGTGCTGATTGAACTGCGTTGGCTTACATCGGGATCATGGACGAAGGCATTGGCACCGGCTTCTTGTTCGACTACTGTTAGTCCAATATACACTCTTGCGAAGTAGGCAAAAAACGCTGCAAGACCATTAGGCGCATAGTTGACGATGAGTGCAAATCCATGGCGAACATGTTTTTCGGGAATCAGCGCCAGTGCGAGCAGCTTTCTAAATTCTCCTGATCAATTTCATCCGATTGGGATTCTTCGTCCTGTTCCATCTGCTCTGTATCCTCGCGCAGCGAATTCATCACGCTGCTGTCGTAATCAGACGACTCTCTGAGCCGCTTTGGTGCTTTCCGTCGCTGTTGTTGTTCAATTTTACTTCGAATTGATTTCTATTTGCTAAAAACAGATACCTACTATAATATGTGAAATAAAATCTAAAGAAATGAAAAAAATATAACCTAATAATTTTTTTTTTCAACTACATAACTTTATCTAAGTCTGATTTTTCATTATACGATTAATGTTAAAGTATGGAAATGGTTTTTTGGAAATAATTATTTAGGCTGAGTCAAAAAACAGTAGTTTTGGCTGAATCGACGAAATGTGACTTTTTGACTGAGTCGACGAAACATGTAACCGACGAAACGTGGCTTTTTGGCTTAGTCGACGAAACATGTAATCGACGAAACGTGGCTTTTTGGCTTAGTCGACGAAATGTGACTTTTTGGCTGAGTCGACGAAACGTGGAATCGACGAAACGTGGAGTCGACTAAACGTGGGGAGGCGTTCGGCTCACCACGTAATTCGTCTCTTGCGAACTTCGGACCCATATTCAAACCAAAAGTGAAAATTCAAAAACAAATACGCAACAAAATATACTCATATGCACAAAAATTGTTCGTCCTTTTGTTTGAAATTTGGTTTGGAGTTCGTAACGGTAAAAAGTATAGATCGGACCGGTCGACTTTTTTTCGATTTTTAACCTAAACCGAACGACCGAACCTCTTGTCCGGTATCTAGTAAGAAGCAGGTGTAGATTCGGACACATAATCAATTATTTAGAAAAACGAAAAGAATTTTTTTTTGAAAAAGGTGGCCCACAAACTGCGGGAGTACTAGTATTCCAAATGTTTTTCGCTTATTAGGTTAAAAGACCGGCATTAATTTTATAAATTTTTAGCGTTATTGTCTTTTATAAAGTGAAATTTTCAAAAAATTCTGGCGCCCAAAAACGGGCGCCCAAACGTGAGCGCCCAAACGTGGGCGCCCAAACGTGGGTGGCCCCAATTTTGATACTTATTTTGAAAAGTTTCAGAAGGATTGAGTATCCCGCGGTCGAAAAGGGTCATTTTCGTTGGGTCGTTTTAGTCGGAGAGCCTTTTCATTACAACGACGATAAATTTCATTTTAGACAACCATAAAAACCATACCCCTAGTTTTTTTGAAAACCAAACCCCTAGTTTTTTTGAAAACATCAATCCCTTAGTTTTTTTCAAAAAACGAACCTTAGTTTTAAAAATTTCGATTTTTTTTTGTAACTAGGGGGTTGGTTGTTTCCAAAACATTCGGGTTGAGTTTTAAAAAACTAGGCGGTTGTTTTCAAAAAAAACTAGGGGGTAAGGTTTTCAAAAAAACAAGGGGGGTATGGTTTTCAAAAAAAACTAGACGGTATGATTTTCAAAAAAACTAGGGGGTCCGGTTTTCAAAATAACTAGGGGGTATGTGTTTTCAAAAAAAACAAGGGGGGTATGGTTTTCAAAAAAAACTAGACGGTATGATTTTCAAAAAAACTAGGGGGTCCGGTTTTCAAAATAACTAGGGGGTATGTGTTTTCAAAAAAAACAAGGGGGGTATGGTTTTCAAAAAAACTAGGGGGTATAGTTTTCAAAAAAACTAAGGGTATGGTTTTCAAAATAACTAGGGGGTATGTGTTTTCAAAAAAAAACAAGGGGGGTAGCTAGGGGTATGGTTTTCAAAAAAAAACAAGGGGGTATGGTTTTCAAAAAAACTAGGGGGTATAGTTTTCAAAAAAGCTAGGGGTATGGTTTTCAAAAAAAAAAACAAGGGGGTATGGTTTTCAAAAAAACTAGGGGTATGGTTTTCAAAATAACTAGGGGGTATGTGTTTTCAAAAAAATTAGGGGTATGGTTTTCAAAAAAAAAAACAAGGGGGTATGGTTTTCAAAAAAACTAGGGGGTATAGTTTTCAAAAAAACTAGGGGTATGGTTTTCAAAAAAATTAGAAAGTCTGGTTTTACCAAACTAAATTGGGGTTTAAAAAATTTTGAATGCTACGTGACCTTTGGTACGAAACGACTCTCCGACTAAAATGACCCGACTAAAGTGACCCCTACTGTCCCGCGGTGCCTTTTGAAAATATTAAAGAAATCCATTCAAAGAATTGTAAAAAATAGGTAATAAATATTTCTTATTTTTTACGTCAAAGTAAGAAATAAGAACAGAAGGCTGAAATAAGAACATTTCTTAGAAGTAAGAATAAATGCGACCTCTGGTTTAGCATGTCTAAGCAAAACGGAGTCGGAAAGGAACAATTCATAAGTTGATAACATAACAAGCCCAAAATAGCCAATTTTTGAAGATTGTGAGTCTATTTTTCAGAATATTTTATTTTTAAGATAAATATTGAAAAAATCAAAAGTAAATGCTGCCCGGCGGTCCGATAGGTGCGCCGGGGAAATTTTAAGAAAGTGTGGTGTCGGGATTTTTGCTTAAAACCATTTTGTTTTCGACTTTTTTGTTATTCACTTTTTTGTCCCATTTTGGCTTCTGGCTGTCCATCATCTTCATCATTATTCCTATACCAATCTTTGCTGGCATTTCCCTTCTGCTCTTCACCATCTCAATTTTGTGTAATCCTCTGCTCGACCCCTCCCACTTTTGTGCCTCTATTTAAGCAGTCATCCCACCGCGGAACACAGGATTTACCACCCCATTTTGTAATCTCAGGTCCCCTGCCTGAAACGATCTTATTTACTTTCTTTTTAATATTGAACTCATCACTTTTGCTTTTTGACTTTTTGCTTCCTTTTTAATAAACTTTCCCCACCCCCAGTTCAACACCCTTTCCTAAACATAAACCGGGTAATCCGAATTGGTTCGGACATAACAGAAAGTGAATAAAATTTATAGAGAAAAATAGTGGAAAATTCCATTTTTTTTTACATTTCTTAGTTACAAAATCCTATACTAAACAAGACCGGTAGGGGTCTGTTTAGCGTGGCCGTTTTAGCGTGTGCCAGTTTAGCGTGGTTGGATATAATGGACATAACTTTTCTCAGAGACAACGAAACTAAGTTTTTTTTTAGTGTCATTCGACACTTCTTGGTAAGCTCTATAAGTCTGCAAAATTTCAAAAAATTTTGTTCAAGCTAATAAAAAGTTATGTTCAAAAAAGTTCGAACATTTTCGATTTTTTTTGAGTTTTTTGAACATAACTTTTCATTAGCTTGACCAAATTTTTAGAAATTTTGCAGGCTTATAGAGCAAACCAGAGCTCCCATTTGTACTTATTTTTAAGTATTGTACTTATTTGGAGGGTCCAAAACTTATAAATTTCTAATTTGTACTTATTTTTGGAGAAAATCTGTTACCAAAAAACACTCAAAATTTTCAAAATTTCCCCCGGTGGCGCCTATCGGCACCACCGGCCCCTAACTGCTTAGTTTTTCTTAGAATTTATCACAAAAATTTACATTTTTTGGACAAAATCTGTTAACATATTGCACTCAAATTTTCAAAATTTTCCCCGGCGGCGCCTATCGGCACCTCCGACCCTTCCTTTTTTGAAATTAAAAATTTAATTCTCATTTCAAAGCCGGAATTGCCAAAAAAATGTTGGAATAAAACACAAGATTAGGCTTCAAACCAACGTTTTCAAAAATGTACTTATTTTTGACCCCTAAAACTTATTTTTGACCATCGATGTACTTATTTCGGAAAATTTTCGATGGGAGCTCTGGAGCAAACCAAGTGCTGTCGAAAAAAATGTCTAGTTTGGTTGCCTCTGAGAAAAGTTATATACATTATATCCAACCACGCTAAAAACCCACGCTAAAACGGCCACGCTAAACTGACCCGATCGCTGCCCGTCGATTGGTCCCCCTGTCGATTCGTCCCCCAAGCCAAATAGTCGATTCGTCCCCAAATTATTAAAAAATTTTAAGTCTCGAGATTTTTCAATAAAAAATTACTGGGAAATTTTTTGCAAAATTTTTAAAAAAAACTCCCAAAAAATGATAAAAATCAAAAATTTTGCGAAAATTTTAGGTTTTTCTTTAAGTCTGCTGCTTAAAAAATTTCCCAGTAATTTTTTATTGAAAAATCTCGAGACTTAAAATTTTTTAAAAATTTGGGGACGAATCGACTATTTTGGCTTGGGGGACGAATCGACAGGGGGACCAATCGACAGCGCGCCGACCCGATTCGAAACAAGACGGACACCATCAATTCGGCGCTCACGATTCGGCGCCAGACTCGTTTAGAGCTTTGTAACTTTTTTCTTTGTTGACCAAATTTTAGAAGTTCAATATTAATTGAAGCTATAAGTGTTTCGAAGGTATGAAAATATTTTCCCATTTTTTAGCTCAAAAAAATAAGAATAAATGCGACCTGATTATATGTATGTATATATAATTTCATTCTCTGTATAATTTTGCGTATTACCTTATTCCCAAAAACACAGAGAAAGAAGGAAAAGAGAAGAGAGTGTGCGTTTGGAAGCGAAAGGGGCGAAGACAAATTCCATCCCCCGCGGGGAAGAATAGAAAAATCGACCAACAAGTGGCAACAGTAGAGAGTATTGAAAAGGAACGAGTGAAAGAGTGTGTGTGTCTGAGAGAGAAGCGGAGAAGCGAGCGAAAGAATTATCCCTCCAGCGCAAAAGAAAAACGACGGACTGTTGGCACAGAGAAACAGAAAAGTGTTTGTGTGTGTGTGAGAAGCAAAAAGTGGTCGCCATTGGACAACGAAAAGAAAGCGAATTAACTCTGAGGCCCTATTTGTTCTTATTATCGAAAACGATTTGAGTGATCCGAAATCTGAAAAAACAAAAAGGTTCTGATATGTCAGAAAAGTTCTGACTTCAGCCCAATGTTCTTATTTTGTTCTGATTCCGTGAAATTCCTTATAATTGACAATTCTTCAAATGTTTGAGAGCAAAATCTGATAAAAATCGCGATTTGTTGCCCCAAATACTTAGGGGTAATGAAAAATATTATATTAGATACTGAATTACTTGAATAAATTGATTTACTAATATGTTTTGGTTTTTGACCCCTCCAGAAGTTCTGATAAAAATTTTCAGATAGGAGACTGTAAAGTGCCGAAAACGACACGATTCCCGGGGGACGGACCCTTGGCCAACGCCGAAGAAACACAAACATACGCAAATTGCTGCAACATCCTTTCGGGAGACCCCCGAACGAACCCGGACATTCGGACTGAAAATGGTCCCGAAACTTCTCCCGCCCGAACTTTTGTTCGGAACTGTTCTTTTCATTCCTGCCAAATGTGCCGTTCCGAATGTGTTCTCATCTTGTCGGATGCTGCATAATTTTTTGCTTCCAAGCGTTGCGAAATGGAAAGAGGTAATAATTATGTGTTTTAATATATTGAATTGGATATTTAAATATCTCAGGGCCCATAAATTGTTGACACGGTCATCTGAAAACATTCAAATTCAAACAACAAATTAACAATTTCTTGGTATTATTTAGCTTTAAGTGTTCTCCTTCTGAATTATAAAAACATTATTTGGAATTCTTGAATCGATTTGTAATATTTTTGTAAAATAAGGATTCTTTCGAAAAAATAAAAACATTTATTATTTTAACATTTAATAATAGGCCGAATTTCTCTTTTATCACATTTTATCGGACACCATCAATTCGGCGATCACGATTCGGCGCCAGACTCATTTAGAGCTTTGTAACTTTTTCTTTGTTAACCACATTTCTCAGATTCGGTATAATTCGAAAGCTTTAAGTGTTTAGAAGTTAGTAATAAGCTATTGCTAAGCGATTGACCAACTCTTAAAAAAGTTACAACTTGAAGAACGCAAAAAAGTCAGAATTTTGTAGATTTTTGTATATTTTGGTTCATAACTTTCTTATAGGTGGGTAAATTTTTTTGATTTTTAGAGCACTAATAGAGTCCATAAGCAGCCTTCGAAAGACCTAATTTGTAAGTTTAAAAAATTTGGTTGCCTAGGAAAAAAGTTATGGCGCCCGAAAGTTGGCTGGCGCCGAATCGTGAGCGCCGAATTGTACTGTACCCCATTTTTATCCATTATTGGGGGGGGGGGGGGGTAGAGATGCTCGAGACCCAAAATTTCCCGAGACTCGAGAACCGAGACCGAGACCGAGAAATGACACCGAGACTCGAGACCGAGACCGAGACCGAGACTTGACACCGAGACTCGAGACCGAGACCCCTAAAAACCCGAGAAATTTCTCGACTCGAGAACCGAGACCGAGAAATTTTTTTAAAAAATAGGGTGAAATTTTTTTTAACCAAAAAAAAAAGCATTTTTTTATATAAAAAATTACGCATTCATTTATCAAATTGAAATAAAAAAAGCTATTGCAATCCTATTTTATAAACTCGAACTTTTGCAATTTAGCCTGGTTCAAATCTACCACATTGCGTGAACATTTTTGAAATTGTTTCACAGATCAATTGAAAAATTTTGTTTTGTTAATAGTAAAAAGCCTAAAAAAATTGACTTTTTGGGGGCAAAATCTGTTAACAAAACTTTGTAATATTTGTAAATTTTTCCCTACGGCGCTTATCGGCACTGCGGTCACTCAACCCCTTTAAAATTTTTCATTATAAAACGCAAAAATAACAATTTTTGGAGAAAATCTGTTAACAAATCGGCCTTCAATTTTCAAAATTCCCCCGATGGGCACCTATCGACACCATCGAATCCCATGGTTTTCTCAAAATTTATCTCAAAGATTGTCCAAAAATAACCATGTTTTGGTCGAAATCCGTTAGTAAAGCTCACGCAAAATAATTAAGGTTTGAACAAATGGATTTTTTTATTGAATGATTAATCATGTTTGAGAATGTAAATTCAAAAAAAATTTCAAAAAGTTATGATTTGCAATAAAACAAAAAAATTGTTTTTTGAAATATGTGTTTTTCATCAGGGCGAGGCGGCAGTGCCGATATGCTCTGACGAGGAAAATTTTGAAAATTTGAGCGTTTTTGGTAACAAATCTTGCATAAAAAGACGAGTTTTTAAATTGAAATTACTCTTGAGACAATATACCCAATGGGGTCCGATGGTGCCGATAGGCGCCATCGGGAGAAATTTTTGAAAATTTATGGCCGCCTTGTTAACAGATTTTACACTAAAACTTTATGATTTAGCTGACCAAATAAATTGTTCTGGTCCAAAAACTCAATCTTTAGGGGTGTAAAAAAAGTCTCGGAAACCGAGATCAAAAGACCGAGACCGAGATCGAGACCGAGACCCCAAAAAACCCGAGAAATTTCTCGACTCGAGAACCGAGACCGAGACTCTCGAGCATCTCTAGGGGGGGGGGGTGTATTTCAACCGCGGACCGACAACTGCGGACCAGCCAACTTTAGAACCTCATAACTTTTTCCTAACTTGATCAAATGCTTAAATTTTACTGACATTCGAAAGGCCTTCAAAAACTCTATTAGCTCTTCTAAAATTAAAAAAAAATTACTGATCATAAAAAATTTACTAACCAAAACTCACAAAAATTCTGGCTTTTTATGGATTTTTTGCAAATTTCAAATTATAACTTTTTGGCCAGTTATTATATCGCTTAACAATGTCTTAATGAAAGCTTCAAAACACGTAGAGCAATCGAATGTCAGCAAAATTTAAGCATTTGATCAAGTTAGGAAAAAGTTATGAGGTTCTAAAGTTGGCTGGTCCGCAGTTGTCGGTCCGCAGTTGAGCACCCCCGTTATTGGAGGCCCGCTCGATTCAGTGTTGCCGATTCAGTGTCGCCGATTCAGTGTGGGTTCAATTCAGTGTCGGAAAATTATTCGAAATATTATACCGATTTTTGTAAAAAATTTCTCAAAAATTTTCTTCTCTTGCTCACTTTTGGTATGTAGGGTAGTACGGGTCGGCGGGTCGGTGCGTTTGCCAAAAACCGGCGCCGGGTCTAAACCGAGACTTTTTTGAAGCAAAAATTTTATTCAAAACGATCAAATTTAATAAAGAATTTTCATGTTCATTTACATTTCGTCTTCTATCACTTAAATCACCAAAATACATGGATAAAGTTAATTCTTAAAATTTAAATGCTTTATCCTGCTCATTAATGTCAATTTTTTGAGAAAGATTTTTAACCAACTCAGCTCTCCACTCAGCGCTCACGATTCGGCGCCAAGAGAATTTTTGTTTTTTTTGATAAACACTCTATTTTTTTTTATTTCACTTAAAAAAGTAGGGGGGTAAGTTTTCAAAAATGGTAGATTTTCAAAAAAACTAGGGGGTAGGTTTTCAAAAAAAAAATTCTCTTGGCGCACGTAGTGCACCGCTTTAGGGATATGAGAAAAAAAAACTTTTTCTTAGTAATTTTTTCAAATTTATATTATAAAAATTTCATGAAACTGAATTGTCCTGTTTTTGGGGCACACTGAATCGGCGACACTGAATTGAACCCACACTGAATCGGCGACAGTGAATCGGCAAAACTATCGGCGACACTGAATTGAACCCTTGAATCGGCAAAACTGTATCGGCTACACTGAATCGGCGACACTGAATAGTAGGGTCGGGGGCGTTTGGGCCCCGACGTTTGGGCCCCGGGGTCGTTTGGGCCCCAAGCCAAAAATAGAAAAATCCTATGCAATTTTTTTTGAAAGTCTAACCCCCTAGTTTTTTGAAACCTAGTCTCTTTGGGCAAAGGTATAGTTTACGCGTCGAGATTTTTTTTTCTTCAAAAATTCTGAAAATGATTTTCTAGGGGTATTTCTTCGCGCTGAGTATGAATCAGACCTCCATTTGACCCATTTTTCGAACCCCGGACCCAAACTCGAACATCCTTCGACAATTAAAAAAATTTTTTTGTTTATGTTCTTCCACACGTGAATGCATGATCAAAATCTTTTTCTTTACTCATATTGTTGCACAGCATCAATACATACAGCAAAAATTGCAAAAAAGATTCTTGAATTGTCGAAGGATGTTCGACTTCGGGCCCGGGGTTCGAAATGTGTCAAAATGGAGGTCAGATTCGTACTCAGCGCGTAGAAATACCTCTAGAAACTCATTTTCAGAAATAAAAAAAACAAGGATTAGGTTTTAAAAAAACTAGGGTTGTTTTCAAAAAAAAACTAGGGGTTTTCAAAAAAAAACTAGGGGTTTTCAAAAAACTAGGGTTAAGTTTTCAAAAACAACTTTTTTGGCTTGGGGCCCAAACGACCCCGGGGCCCAAACGTCGGGGCCCAAACGACCCTGGGGCCCAAACGTCGGGGCCCAAACGAGCCAGCCCCTGAATAATAGTGGACCCCATTATTGGGGTGTACCTCAACTGCGGACCGACAACTGCGGACCAGCCAACTTTAGAACCTCATAACTTTTTCCTAACTTGATCAAATGCTAAAATTTTGCTGACATTCGATTGCTCTACGTGTTATGAAGCTTTCATTAAGACATTGTTAAGCGATATAATAACTGGCCAAAAAGTTATAATTTGAAATTTGTAAAAAAGCCATAAAAAGCCAGAATTTTTGTGAGTTTTGGTTTGTAACTTTTTTATGATCAGTAATTTTTTTTAAATTTTAGATGAACTAATAGAGTTTTTGAAGACCTTTCGAATGTCAGCAAAATTTAAGCATTTGATGATTTTGAAGAAAATTAAAAGACCTGGTTTAGATCCTGCCCCGATTTTTTGCAAAAGCACCGACCCGTACTACCATGCATACCAATAAGCGAGCAACAGAGGAAAATTTTTGAGAAATTTTTTCTTTTTTACAAAAATCGGTATAATATTTCGAACAATTTTCTGACACTGAATTGAACCCAAACTGAATCGGCGACACTGAATTGAACCCACACTGAATCGGCGACACTGAATCGGCAACACTGAATCGGCGACACTGAATCGAGCGGGCCCCAAATTATTGAGCATTCTTTTTTTATTAGAGGCGCGTTAAATAATTTCTTTGAAAACATGTATAAATTTTGCAGAATTTGCAACAATTTTTGATGCTTTGAGTAAAATAGCATGGTACCAGAAAAAACTGAAATTTTCATTATAAAAAAATGCTTGATTGCTTTTCTTACCCTAATACCTAATAAATAGGGCCCGGATTTTTAGGGGCGAAAAAGTCCAAAATAGGGACTTAAGTAGGGGCAAAAAATTCGCGAAATAGGGGCGAAAATAGGGGCGAAAAAGTTTCAAATGTAGGGGTGAAATTTATTAAAATAGCTATTTTCTTTATGTAAATAAGTTAAAAATAAGGCTAACAATTTATTGGTTTGTAAACGGAAAAAGAGCGTTTCACGTCGCAAGATGTCAAAGGAGCAAATTTATAAAATGGGATGATTTGGGGGAACATCTGATTCAGTGTTTTTTTCCGGACAGAATTTGGCAAAATTGGGATATTTTTTCAATTCCATGGTTCTTGGCCACAATTTCCGAGAATTTTTTGCGAAATTTTCCTTTGCCAACTTTAAAAAATCACGAAATAGGGGCGAAACGCCAAAATAGGGATAAAAAATATTTTAGGGGCGAACATCCAAAATAGGGATTCCTAGGGTCGAATAGGAGCGTTAACGAAAGTTTTTCGAACAAAAAATGTGTTTTTCGTGCATTTCTCGTCGAGTTAAAGCCGCAGAAAAAAATAAGTAAAAACCTAAGAATCCGTGACCTACTAATAAACCACCAACTTCGTATTTTCTAATGATACCAAGATTTTCAATTTGATTTGTTAGGATAAAGTTAAGGAGTCCAATCCCTTGAACATGCTAATTTTGTAAAAATTTTAACGCCAACAAAAGATAAGGAAATTTTGCAAAAGAATAGGCATTGCCCAAAATATTTTTGTACAAAATTTCAAATCTGTACGTCAGTCAAAACCCTGTTAGAAAATCAGCATTATTTTAATATTTTTTATACATCTAATTGCAAGCCCTATTTCTTGTTGAACTTAAATAAAAGGAATCGTATTTTCTTTATTTAAGGTTGCACGAAACATGGAACAGTTTCGTGATGAAATCATTGAAGCGGTCAACAACTTGGAGGTCTCTCTTGCGCAGAGAATCACTGAGGTCAACAACTCTCTTGGACAGAGAATCACTGAGGTCAACAACTCTCTTGGACAGAGAATTACTGAGGTCAACAACTCTCTTGGACAGAGAATCACTGAGGTCAACAACTCTCTTGGACAGGTCAACAGCTCTCTTGGACAGAGAATCACTGAGGTCAACAACTCTCTTGGACAGAGAATCACTGAAGTCAACAACTCACTTGGACAGAGAATCACTGAAGTCAACAACTCACTTGGACAGAGAATTGAAAATTTAGAGGTTTTCATTATTATTTTTTTTGAAAATTATAAGTAAATTGGAACCTTGAATTTGATTTAAAAAAACAATCGGACAAAATTTATGCTGCATTCATGTATTAAAGGGGGCGGGGGGTAAACTTTACTATTACCTAAATGCTCCGGTGACGCGCATCGTCACTTAGAATTTTTTCAATTGAAAAATCAAAAATAAAAATAAATTTTCATTATGGCATTTTTCACCCCAAAGTCACTTGTCAACACTCATCCATTGCGAAATGAACTGGATCAAATGAATGGACAAGTGCGACGAATTGAAATACAACTCGCCTCATTCGACGATTTGCCCTCCTCACTGGAACGCCTTCGTGCTTTGAAAGACAATTTGATCGTTTTAAAAAAAATGATGCAACAGCAGGACACCGTCGAGTTGAAACTGAACCAGGTGCTGCGCCAACACGTCACACGCTTTGGAATGACATTGTGCGTATACACTAAGAATTTCAGTTTCCGATAAATTATTTTTCCTTTCGGCAGGGGGGGGGAGGCGGGTGGGAATCCCCGGTACACCCCAAAACAGCCACCGCAACTCAACCGCCCGAAACTCAGCCAAGACATTACTCAGGGAATTAGTGGGAATTACTCAAGAAATATCCAATTTCAAAAACTTGTCAAAAAATTAAAAAATATTTTACTGTAATTTTTTTGAAAAACAAGAATTTTCTGAAAAAGTCCGGGGGTTTTACGATTTTTTCGCTGAGTTTCGGCCGGCTTAATTTCTGGCGGCTGAATTTTGTCCTGTTCCGGGGAATCCTTCTTCCCCCCGCATTCCCTCCGCCCCTGAAACCCTTATAAATACGGTCGAGGAAACTTCCTTATAAATACGGTCGAGGAAACTTCCTTGTAAATACGTTCGAGGGTCGCTTTACAGTAACAAATAATCATTCCCTAAAATATTTAGACACCCGAAAGTGGACCAGATGGAGCACCAGGTCGGACAAATTACTATGCGCTGGCACAATCTTTTTTTGGAAGTGGCGCAACGGTTGTGCACCGTCGAAGGAGCACTGCAAACGCAGCTGGTTTACCGCTCACAATTCAATGAGGAGGTGGGAATGGCATTGTTGATTTGCACTGGCAGCGTCCGAGTCGCGGGATCACTCGCTTTCCTTCGGCAATCGCTCGTTTCCCCCTCCCTCACTGCTGCTCGTTCACCCTCAGTCTCGCTTATTCACCCTAATTTCAATTTTCGCTACCAGACGCTTGTTCCCATTCCTCCCTATTTGTCTTTTTAATGGTTTTGTGAGAATTATCCTGTTTTTATTAAGCTGGATTGGATTGAAGGTGTGGAGACATTCACAAAGAGTTCACAGAGCCCGGAGGAAACTTCGACCGGAAGGGAATACGCACGAATCACGTGACGACAAAATGGAGAACGAATTCAAGAAACTGCACAAGCATATTTTGATCAATAAGAAAATCAATACGGAGGGTGAAAAGTTTATCACGGACGCAAAGGTGAGCGAGCGAGACAGAAGGGGTAAAATAATTGTGTGCGTTCTCGACCCCTCGAATCAGGAATGCACGAAAATCGAAAAAACGGTTTTCGAAATGAAATGGTCTTTCTGAGCGAAACCGAAACGAAAAAATAATTTTTTAAAACCGAAACGAGACATAAGGTCGCTAGGAAAAAAATTGCTTTAAGTCTTGATTTTTTCAAATTCCATTAAGCTTGTTTTGAAGAATATTTCTAAAAATCTATTTCTAGAAGTTAGAATTTCAGGTTTTTTTTTGAAAGTTCTAAAATTTTATACTTTTTCAGAAATTTACCACATTCTAAAGATTGAATGGGATTTTTTTTTTCTTAAAAAACCAGAGGTAAAGCACATATGATGTACGATTGACACAGGGCGATGAGGTGTCGTAAGCAATTTTTTTCGACCGGCATTTTTGCGTTTTTTTCAATTTTTTCACGATTTTTTAAGACTGCCCAATCAAATAAAAATTTCTCTATTCCCTCCCTCGTTTTTTTTTTCACGTAGTCCCATGTACGAAGAACGAGGGGGCGGGGTCACGAGGCACTAATCCCTGAATCAGCATACCTACTGACTACTGTAATTCCCGAAAATTTTAAGACTGACACATACTAAATATTTTTTGAAAAGGAACTTCCTGAAAAATCCGTGAGAGTAACAGATAATGTCGTTTTTGTGTGTTAGGGTTCGAAGAACTGCATTTGGGAAAATTCAAGACTGAAAATGGCTCCTCACTAACCAAAATATTTATTTTTGCAGCTCTACGATCTTCGTCTGAGCCAATACTATAACAGCATTATCAGCATCCATGGCACCGTTGCCAGTCAGGAACTGTACCGCATGATTCCACAGCCGAAAACAGGTGCCATCATTGTCTCAGAGGAGTTGCAACTGTTGAATGAACGCTTTACTGAACTGTCGTTCGGTGTTTTGGATCACAAAACGTCACTCTTACGCAACATGATTGTCTCGGGGCTCCGCATTGTATGTGCTGTGATCAAGTGGCATTGCATACCCCAGGACTTCAACGGGGGGGGGGGGGGGGTTAAACGCATAAAGGCCGGCTTTTAGTAGTGAGTTTTCCTTTCGGTAGGCGAAAAATTTTAGGCGCCGTTTTGAAAATTAAAGAAATGTTTTTAATGAAAATTTAATGCAATGTTTAAGTATTTTCCACTATCACCAATTGCGGAAGAGAACAAAATCCTCGCAAAGCAATTAGAAGAATGCAATGAAGCCATTGACGAAATTAGAACACAGTTGGCCATATCAGTCGAACTGATCAATTTGTGGACCCAAATTGGCGCTGTGGCAACGAAAGAGACAGCAAGCACTTGCCTGGCAGAGGTGGGAGGATTTTCTTACATTTGAAATATTTTTGAGATAATATTTCGACGTTTTGTCATCCAATTTTAATATTTTTAAACAGAAATTTATTGGAATTTTTTTTTTACGTGATTCGTATGGTCATTAAGGGCGAACAAAATACTTAGTTTTTCCCCACAAAGCTGGCAGAGAAATGTGCGACAAAGTGCAAAGAAGTTCGAGACTTTGGCGAAGAATTGAAGGGGTTCGAAGATCAATTTGCAATTAAACGCAAAAATATTGCGGACAAAGAGCAACAGCAGCAGGTGGACGAAATCATTTGGTTGATCACCACCGTTAATATTATTATTTTTAGTTGCTAAGAAGTTCGGCTGGTCATTCCGAAAGTCGCGACCAGGATCTTGTAAATTTTTTCAGAAAAAATCTAGGAAATTGCTCCAATGAAAATTTTTAAAATTTCATAAAAAATTAAGTCAAAATTTGAAACATTTTTTGATTTCTAATTGGAAATTACTAAGAATGTTTTGTTTAAAATTTTTTCGGAGGGGGGGGGGGTCGAAAAATGACCGATCAAGTTATAGCTTGATAAGGCGCTGTTCGTTTCGTTAATTTGACATTCCTTACAGGTTTTTTTTTGAAATAATACATCATAACTTGGCTCAAAATCAACCACACTTAATAATTTTAGTATCTTCCGATAGCTTTTGATTTGCTACATTATTCTCACAAAAGCCAGAAAATGTTATTAAAAGTTATGGCCGTCAAGTGAAAAAAATTGTATTTATTTCTTAACCAAATTTTTTGAAATTTTGTATGGCTAATAGAGCTAATAAAAAGGCTAACGGACGATGCCAAAATTGTTAAATTTATTGCCTTTGAGCAAAGTTATGACGAATGTTTCAAAATCTGTAAAAAATGACGAATTTATGAAACGCCCTTAGTGGCGGAATTTGCGAAACGAACCCACGCTTTTTCAAATTTTTTTATTTCCTGTTAGAGATTGTGAAAACTTTTCAATTTCTACTTTTATACTGTTTCAGGGGACAGGACCGCCGCCAGAGAAATGTAGCCGACTTGGTTAGAGTGAGCGCATCTGTTTGTTTTCCGGCAAAATGACTTGACCAAAATATCACTTTGTTGTAGCATCTCCAACATATTTTTTATTCGTTTTTTGTTTATAGTAAATGTTACGAATTATGTTACATTTTATGTTTTTTTGCTAATTTTTGGTTTACAGTACAAAAATTAATGCGTTCAGTTCGCAAAGGCCTAGGCTTCCATGAAAGCCCGAAAATATCACATTCATTGTTGAGTTATTGCTCATTTTTGATTCGCTATCAAACAGATAATTTTTCCATTTCCATCGTCACTCATTGATTGTTGGTTTGACTGACCATGTGGTAAACCAAAGGCGAAGCCCAAAATGAATAACCGTTTTTCGTTGAAACGTATTTTGCTGTCAGCTGCTTTCATTTTTGGGCTCATTGCTGTTCTCTTCGGAACTCTTGCTATGGTTTTCGTTCCAAATTTCATTAAAGAGGCGATTTACGAAGTGAGTTTGGGGACTTTCATGAAACCAAATGGTAAGGAAATGATAAAATGGTGTAGGTTGGCACTGTAGTGGTGGGCATTGTGAAAAAAGGTAAAAATAAGGACCGAGAACATGTGCACCAGCTAATCTTCGGTTATAAATCTTCCTTATATGGCTCCAGTCCAGCTTATGCGCTCATCCAATTAACCTTTGGACCATAACTTCTTAATTTGGCAGTATTCGAAGGTTGATTGTTTATGGGTTTTCGAATGATATCAAGAATTTAGGGATTGATTAACCAAGAAGAAAGTTACGGTCCAATGGCTTGAATTGGTCATAAGCAACAAAAAAACGTTTAGGGGGCTTCGAACCTGGAAACAAACTCGAACAAATATTAAATATTGAATTTCGACTTCATTTTTGTAACTAAACCGCCTCAAAAGGCATGAGAAGGGTTTTTAAAATCAATTATTGACACTATTTCATGCATTTTAGCAAGTTACATAAATGTGGTTCGAAAAAAGCGATTTTTTATTGTTCGATTTGTGTCCGCGTTCGAATTGAGTCGAAATGGATGCCAGAATCGGATTCCCCGCCCCTGAAATTCCCTATATATAAGGAGCGTAATTCGAAATTTACACAGGCATAATTACCGAAAGGAGTTATAAAACAAAAACGTTAATTGGTTATGTCTTGTTGTCCCCAACCGAAAAGTGCATTGCTAGGAGTGGATCGTGCAAATCATTGCCAAAACTTTAACATTTTCTTAATTGTGCCCCTTTTTCAGCAAGCGCACCTCGCCCAGGACGCAAATGGGACGGACAATTTAATGCTGAAAATGTTCAGAGATCCTCCTTATGACATTAAGTGAGTTAACTTGCAAATGGACCCATGCTAATAAATGTATAATATAGTATTACCTGGTGAAATCCAATGGACACTGTTGGAAATTGTTTCATATTAATTGGTTTAGATAACATTTTAGGTGTTTAACCATAAATTTCAGACTCCAAGTGTGGTCATTTTCTGTGGGAAATCCGACGGACGTTTTGAAAGAAGGGACAAAGCCGAAACTAATTGAGAAGGGGCCCTACACATTCAGGTCATATTTTGAAAATTTTTTATGAATCATATTCATAAATTAGTTCGGTTTAACTAAAAATTTCCCTTGTAACCATTGGCACCTCCCCACCGAATATTCTTAAAAAATAAAATCGCCAGAAAATATTAATAAAATGGCTAAAATATGAAGCCATAAGATATTTTTCTGCTCCTCAGAGTTCATCTCCATAAGACCGGCATGGCATTCCTCTCCAATGGCACTCGGCTGCGTTTCCGCAACCGACGCTCTTTCTTCTTCGCCCCCTCTCTCTCTTGCGCCGAATGTCTTCTCTCCGACCGCGTCACTGTACCGAATATTTTGTTCCAGAAAATTGTCGAAATTACGCAGAAAAAGCCAAAATGGGCACCAATCATCGAAGCATTGGTCAAAAGTCGGGAAAATGTCAGTGGAAAATTATTAAAGAAATAAAAAGTGCAGGGACGCACCCAAACAACTCTTACAACACAAAATTGTACTTTTTCCACAAAAATTTGACATTCCTTCTCACAAATTTATAATTTAGTGTCATTCGATAGGCATTGATAAACTATAAATTGCAAGTTTCAAAAAGTTAGCCCAATTAAAAAAAAAAGATGTCAGAAAACCCAATTTTTTAAATGTTTATTTACCGTAAATCTTTGAAACTTAACAATGTTTTTTTGTTAATTATGAATGTTAATATCGTAGATTAGTTTAAAATTATATTAAAATTCTTGCTTTTAAGAAAGTTATGACGAATTTTTGTTGGAAAAAAGTAACGTTGGCACAATTTTATCAGTTTTCTCCTTTTTAATTGGTATGGGTAATCAAAATTAATAACTTTTCGCGTCCCAATGTTAAGGTGTTTATCGACATTTCGGTGGACGAACTTCTCTTCCGCGGTTACCAGGACCCGCTGGTCAGCGAAGTGTGCAGCAATTTTATAATCAAAGCGGTGTGCAAATTGGCGAATATTCCGGACAGAATTGGACTTTTCTACGGAGTAAGGTTTATTATGTTCATTTGTTTTTCTGTGGAATGGGATTTGTCGGAGGAAAAATTATTTTAAAAATTGGTTAAACCCTAGCAGAGTTTATCTTTTGGTTACAGAATTTGGCATCAATACCAACAAAATAGAGAACAGCCTGGGTTTATTCTTTAAAAATTCGTCTCTTTCCAAACCATTGTTTAATTCTCAATTTGGTCATTGGTTTGTCGGTTTGTTACAGCAAAATAACACTGATGATGGCGAATACGAAGTGGACACTGGACTGCACAACCCCCAACTGTTGGACCGCGTGTACTCCTTCAAAGGGATGAAAGGTAAACTGAGCGACGGCCATTGGTACGGCGAAAGGGCGCGGATGCTCAACGGAACGGACGCGGAATTATTTGGGCCGAATTTGGTGGACGCACCAAAATTACAAATGTAAAAAGTGGGGACGAATTGGTGTGACTTTAGTTTTTGCATGTTTTCAGATTCATCGGTCAACTTTGTCGGTGAGTTTGGACAATTTAAACCATTCACAAAAGGATTAACTCGATTTTTCACAATTCTAAAAATTAAAATTCAGAAAATATTACTGGTCATCTGTATAGCCTCATATTTCCATCTATTTTTTTAGTTCGTTCGATTTGGAAGTTCGTCAGTCCGCACTCACTGCCGGTCTCCCTGTCTTTCGATACGCCCAACTCGATTCGGCATTGGACGTCGATGTGCAACGGTCGCAAGGCTTTTGCAACCCCAATTCCCCACTGTTTTTTAACGAGAGTGTCCAACCTGGTAACTGTTAATCCTTTGACTTTCCATTTATTCTTTTCCATCAATGCTTTTCCGGACAAACCCCGACTCGTACGGGTCCAACTCGTACGACCCCGACTCGTACGGGTCCAACTCGTACGACCCCGACTCGTACTTTTTTAAACCTATTTTGCGTGGGAAGCGCAGACAGCGTGGGTTAGACAGTACTTATACTTATAACCGGTGCGCGACATTTCTTTCCCGCCGTTTCTTTCCCGCCATTTCTTTCCCAGGATATTTCTTTCCCGGGACATTTCTTTCCCAAAATTCTTTTTAAAAAAACCTAATCACCCCCTGGTTTTTCTGAAAAACTTAACCCCCTAAAAAAGCTAACCACCCCCTAGTTTTTCTGAAAAAATTATCTCATTTTTAAGGCCTTAAGCCCAAATTTCTTACTATAAACCTAAACCAAACTTTTTTCTGAAAACTTAAACCTAAGTTTATCTGAAAACTACCCCTAGTTTTTTTAAAACCTAAAGAATTTTCTATTTCTTTCACCAAAAACTTGGTGGCTATGTTTTCATAAAAAAACGAGGGTATAGGTTACGGAGCAGGACAAAACTCAGCCGCCGAAACTCAGCCGGAAAAATTCTTTTAAAAAAAAAATTTTTAATTCCATTTTTCGCTTCCTAGCCTTTTATGGCTTAGGATTGGCCTCACTCTACCGCAATAAAAAAAGGTAGATGAGTTACCGGCACACGGCCACGGGGAGGCCTGCGATTGGAAATGAATAACCTTTGTGCGCCTTTTTTTTTGGTGTTTTTGAAAAAAAAAAAGCGAAATTTCCGAAAAAAAATTTTTGATTCCAAAAGAAAAAATAATAATCATTGCAATAGCAGATGTAATACAAAATTAAACAATTTAAAAATAAACAAAACCAATGGGCACAATAAACCTCCAAAGAGGTTTTTGAACTTAACTATATTGTGCGCTAATTTTCTTTAAAAAGATTAGGAAGCGAGTTTATTTTTTTTTTGTATTTTTTGTTTGCGGCTGAGTTATGTCTCGGCTGAGTTTCGGCCGGCTGAGTTATGTCTCGGCTGAGTTTTGGCCGGCTGAGTTTCGGCGGCTGAGTTTCGGCGGCTGAGTTTTGGGGTGCACCGTATAGGTTATTAGATTTTCAAAAATAGGTTTAAGTTATCAAAAAACATGGGGGGTTAAGTTTTTCAGAAAAACTAGGGGGTGGTTGTTTTTTTATTGGGTTAGGTGTTTTAGAAAAACTAGGGGGTGGTTAGGTTTTTTTAAAAAAAAATTTTGGGAAAGAAATGTCCTGGGAAAGAAATGGCGGGAAAGAAGTGTCCTGCTCCGACTTATAACACATCACCAGTACGAGTCGGGGTTGTACGAGTTGGACCTGTACGAGTCGGGTTTTTACCTGCTTTTCCTACACTCTTTCTCTTTTCGTCGTTTTTCTTTTTCCCTCTCCTCTCCCTTTTTTCTTCCATTATTTTTTCCCACTTTTCACCCCCCTCCCTCCCTCTCTCTTTCAGTTGGTTGTGCCCCGTCCGGTCTGCTCGACATGTCCTCCTGTTTTCCCGGCTCTCCTCCCATTTTCTTTTCGGCCTCACATTTTCGAAATGCCCCCGTGGCCCTTCGTCATTCCTTCGCTGGGAATGTTTCTGCTCCTTCCGATTCAGACGATCTCAGTTTCTTTGACATTGAACCGATTGTCGGAGCGGTGGTTGGAGTGCAGCAACGTTATCAGCTCAATTTGGGAATGCAGCGAGGAAATTTGAGGTGATTTTGGGACTAATTTTTGTGAATGGAAATAAACAAAATACAAAAAAAAAAAAAGCGCGATAGAGGGAGAGCAAAACATTAAAGGAACATTAATAAATAGGGCCCGGGTTTTTAGGTTTTTACCTATTTTTTGCGCATAGTTCTTGATGAGAGAAGCACGAAAAACACATTTTCTCCGAACAATTTTCGAATTAGAGCGACTTTAGCACCTATTTTGGTGGTTTTAGCACCTAAAAACTATGGGCACCTATTTTGGCATTTTGCAACTATTTCACAACTATTTTGCTTGTGACCAAAAAATTTGTGAAAAAAATGCAAAAACTACAAAATATACCCCCCTAAAAACCGATCCCTATTAATAAACAAAAAGCGAGGGAAGAAGTATAAGTGTGAGTTTTGAAAACTAATTGCTAAAAATTACTAAAGGATGACTGAAAATATGAGCAATTTGGTCGTCCCAATGGTTTGGCTAAACGAAAGTGCTCTGATCGACTCGGCAACCCGTGCCCAAATCTCGAGGCCTGTTATGGCACTTTGGGGCACTTTAATTGTTAGCATTGTTTTGATCTGTGCCGGAGTTGTTTTTCTGCTTGTTTTTGTTGGCGTTTTCATTGGCAACAAAATGACAAATCGAAGCTGTCCGAATGAGTCACTGAATTTGATCGCAGACCCTCCGACAGAGGGCGACACAAATCAGGCCCAACCACCGGTCCAAAGTTGATCAGCACATGATTGATTCTCTGGCGATATCATTTTTCACTTTGACATTTTTATTTGCCTTACTTCATTTTCATAAATCCCAACTTCTTTTTTTTCTGTTTAATTCATTTCATACATTTTTATTCTTTGCCATAAATCATTTGTCAAATTATAATGAAACATAAAAAAAAATTCATTTTCACGCACTCCTCCATTTTGTCTTTGTTTTTGTGCTTCTACTTGATATTTTGTTATTGTTGTTCGTAGCCTTGGTTAATCGCCGGTTGGTGCTGATACTGCTGCTGCCGCTCGTAGTTTTGCTGTTGATGCCCTTGTTGTCTTCCGCCCCCGTGCAATTTCTGCGAGATTTTGTTGATGCCTTTGGCTGCCGCTGTGTATGCCACCGCAGACACTGCGCCGAGCACCGCGGTACGGGCCAAGTCGCCGCTGGTGCTTCTCTTTTCAACGACTCTAAAAGAAATTAAAAATTATTTTAATTGGTCGCTCTAAGAGGCCAACTCATTTTCAGTTTGTCAGGTCAAAAAACTGTCTTTAAATTTAAATTAGTGTTCAACATCGTATAAATTACCGCATTAAAAAGTTTGAGACCGAAACACGGGTTAAACAGTTCTCAAAAGAAGTTACTGTACGGAATTTGTGATTTTATAGGAAAGCATTCAAAATAATAATTTGATACCTTTTTTCTTTAATTGGCTGTCCATTGATGCATGGAACAACGAAAAGTTCTTTGAGAATAAAAATGGAAAGAAGACAGTGAATTTTCATTGTCAACGGCTTTTATGAAATAAAAATGTAATACAATTGAATAGTGAATCCAAAAAAGAATAATGTCATAATTTGTCCGACCGATGAAAGAGAAAGCAGAAAAACAAAGTCCAAAGAAATGATCAAAAAACGGACAGCTGTTGAGGAAAATGTGATTGGAATTGACAACAGTTGTCAAAAGCTAAGAAAACAGAATAACCAAAAGCTGATGAGTCACCAAATCATTGCAACGGATCAATCGACGGGCAATCAGAGATTAACTCAAAAGAGCAACAGAGTCATTAAATCACATTTCGACAAAATTAGCCAAATCATCCAGAAAATTTGAGAAAAAGCGAATATCTCCATTTGGTTTAACTAAGACAAAAAAACCAATTTTTTACAAAATAATTCTCGTTATTTTCTTAGGGGGTCCGACGAGGAATGTCCTCAACTGCGGGTCAATGGAAAAATGATGGACGCGAACAAACATAAATTGTAAATACATAATTAAGTTTTATTTTTTAAGAGAATTTAGTGACCGGTGCGCCGCCAGTTAATTTTCTTAATTTTAATAAAATTGAAAGGAAAAAGTAAAAAGAATTTTTTAAAAAATAAAATAAAATTCGTATGACCTTGTAATTTAAAACATTTGCACAAATGCCACACATCCCTCATCTGCAGTTAGTAAAAATTTGCATTATTTTGAACAAATTTGTCAAAAATTTATTCGTCATAAACACAAATGCCGAAAAAAATTTCAATGATACTCATAAAATGGAATACAAAAATTGTACTTTTTGTCATGGTGTGAATTTGATAAACTGTCGGGGGATACGATAGCATATTTTATCAAATGTTTGTTAATTAATAATGTATGATATGCTAATATTAGTTGTCATTATGTTCCTTAATTATTATGTTATGCTCAATTTGAGTTTCTTTCTGCTCATTCGCCATTTCCTTTGCCTTTGTCCCCCTCATCTTTTGGTTGTCCCTTTTGTGGTCCCAATTCTCCTCTTTCGTTCTGTTAAAACTGATTCCACTTCTTATGCTGCTGTTACTTTGGCTTGTCCTTCCGATGCTTTCTGCGTCTTCTTCGCTTAGCTTAAATAATATTTTAAAATGTTTTAATAATATTAATTTAATTATTACTCTTTCCAATTGTCTAAATTCGTCGAAATCGGCCGAAAAACGCCGGTCTTGCTTGGGCGCAATGTAAAAATTTGCCCAGAATTTGACCATCCGAAGTTTTGTCAACTGAAAGGCCATCGAATGTCATGAAAAAATGGCACTTATCAGTCAATGATTCACAATTGAGCTGATCACTTCCATCAAATTTGAGGGGATCCGTCGAACTGTGTTCTGTGCGCGAAGCAGCGCCCTTTCTGCTGAGGGACGGCCAAACGATGTGATCGTAAGAGGTGGTGAACGGAGCACATGCGATCGAATTGGATTTGCGATGTTTCCACGGCTTTCAATTTCATTTGACAAATATTTCTTATTTTTTTAATGCTCTTACCACTTTTTCTTTTCCCTCTTCCGCACTCATTGTGCCTGCCGTTGTTACTGATCGTCTGCCGAACATCGACCGATTACGTCCTTTCCGTGCCGTATCATTCGTCGCCAATCGATCGCCGGTTGCCCTTTGCAGAAACCTCCCGAAAAGACTGCTACGTTTCCGAAAGTCTAAAACTTTTTGTTCCTTATCGGTTTTGATTGATCAGTTTGTGTCTCCCACTTTTTGTTGGCGTTTGTCGCTCTCCCTTCTCTTCCATCACTTTCGGATTGTTTTCGGCTGCCAATTTGGCGGATCCGACCAATTGATGTTGCGTCTCATTCTGATCGAACATGCCTTTTTCATTTGAGTTGGCAAAGTGCAATGACCCACCAGCGTTGGCTCCGTGTACATTGGCGGTATTTCGCCCTCCCTGCCGAATTTGTCAGGCTTTTGGCTCGGCAATTGGCCGTAAAATTCGTCCACAATTGTCATTCCAACGGCCAAATTTCGGTCTATTATATAACCGCCTGAAAGAAGGAATGTCCGTCCGTCCATCTTTGAAAAACGAACTCTCAAAGTCTTCGTCGTCCTCGCCCAATGGGTTCAGCAGAGACTCGGCCATCTTAAGCCACCCCATATAACACATCATTTGCAAAAAAGTCATCAGCGGAAAGTAATACTCAAAATACACCACCGAATCCCTCTGCTCCCATATGCGAAATTGGCGTCCAAATAAGCACAACAGAAAATAAACGCGAGTGGCCAAAAAAACCACCTGAGTGTAAGCTGAAAGGGAAAAGGCAAAGGTGAAAATGGCACGGCATTTTGCCAAAAGCAACTTGCCCAATGGCACTGGGACCCAATCGTAATTGATCAGCATTTGCAATTTCTGAAAGAGATAACCAATTTGTTGATTCTAACCACTAATCAGGGACCAATTAAGAACCGACTTCTCTGAATGCCTTTGATTCGTTCAGAATCATTTCCAATTGTGCCGAGGTTATCCTTCCCCTGAGCATTAGGCGGTGTGCCAAAGTGAACACCCAATTGATGGGCACCCAATAGCGCGGAAATCCGTTCTGAACGGACTCCATCATCTGTCGCTCGTGCTCCTTTAACAAATGGAATGTTCAAATCCCCAAAACAAAATAATTCACTTGGACATAGCCCGCTTCGACCAGCGATTCCATCGTGGGAAAACGTCGACGCACGCGAATGGAAATGTCGCGGAGGACCAACACTTGGGTAAGGCACAAATACCTGTGGGGGAAGGAACTGACGAAGCACCCCATAAGCATTGGCAAAGGAAAAAGCACAATTTGCGGTTTCATAAAAATTATCTTTGAAGAATCAAAATGCCAAAAAAACATAATGACACTATCATCAACAACCATTATAATATTAGTTTAAAGCATTTATGCCATTCTGACCTTATGAAAGTGCGCCGTTGCGTTCGCGCTTCGGCGTCAGTGCCACCGACGAAAATGCCAACCAAAAAGGCGGCATTGTCAACGAAGCCGATGTTGGCAAAGATCTGCTTCCATCCAAAAAGTTCCGCTTTATGTTCTTTGACAACAAACGACAAAAGTGCCCACCTGTCAATTACAAAGGCGACATAAAAGCCATGCATAAAGGACAACGGAATGTAGTCAATTTTACTATCGGTGTACCTAAATAGGTAAATAAAATATTTTGCAAATTATTTTATTTTGAATTATTTAAAAATAAAATGGGCACGACAAATGAATGATTTATACGGTATATGAGCATTTTACTTGGCGATGTGTTCAAATTCAATTTGGTGTTCCCTGTTCAGATGCATTCGGTAGATGAACATTACCATGTAATAGCAGAACAACCATAGCGATACTTCAAAAAACACCTTTAAATGTGAAATTGTCAATTAGTTCCTAATAGTTTTTCCTACCGCTTTCCACAAAGAACCCCTCCAGCGAAAAATGACGCGCAAAAAGGTGAGGGAATGGGTGTTAATGATATCCTGATTATAAGAGACGGTCATTGGGAGGGAGGAAAAGCCGCTAAAGGGGGGGGGGGGGTGAACAAACTGCGAAACAAACTAAGCAAAACAAAAGACAAAGAAACAGGACAAAAAAAGGGACAAAGAAAAGGTGAAGCGAATGATATGCCATGGGATAATTTTTGGGAAAAACGAATAAAACATTAAATTGATCTTTGGAATAAATAGTGTGAACATCATTTTCATAGGTCAGCGGTTGTCTCTAAATATGATATATTTTTTCGTTTAATTTCTTTCGTTTTCGTTGAAAGTTTTGCGCGTGCGGAGACTTTTGAGACGTATAAAAATGGAATTGAGAAAAGATTAATTTGTTAATGCAATTATCACATTGTAGATCAATTCTGCGAATAGAGTTTTCAAATCTTTCACCAGACGAGAAAATGACAATCAATCCAAATTCTGAGAAGGGTTGTTCGACACGAATTCGAACCGAACCGCGGCTGACCATGGCCAATAAAGTGACCAAATGAAAGGGTCAAATGAAAATTAATTGCGTATTTGTTAATATATGATACGCGTTAATTAGCGGCATTGATTGATAGCCGAATGAATGCATAAATAAAGGAGTGGATGGCCTTGGCGAAGTGTCTCCCCCCACGAATGTCTCCCCCCCCCCCCCCCCCTCCCTTTGCTTCGTCTCTTTCCTCTCCCATTGTCCCACAATTGCCACCCAACCGTCGCCGATCGCCTTTCATTTACTTTAATGTTTAAATTGCGCAAGTGGAACAGAAAAAGGAACAATTAGGAGGGCAAGGAAAGGCGAACGGTATGAAGAAAAACATTTTGAAATAATGGCACAACAATCGAACAATTATTTTTTCTGATCAGTGATCACCAAATTGGCCATCCATTGATCACGCTGTCTCTCTCTCTAACTCTCTCTTTGTTATCCCTTCTTTCTCGCTTCCTCTATCACTCTCCACCTTTCAGCTGTTTGTTCCTTCACTATTTTCTGCCTCTTGTTTTCTTTCTCTCACTTTTTTCGCCAACGGACAAATCGGACAAAACCAACAAGTGAGAAAAAGCAAAACTAAACTTATAAAACTATAATTTAATCATTAAAATGAAATGCTTTGACAATTACCCAAAAAGGCGACAAAAGACGAAAGGAAAAATGCGATGACGATGCCTGAAATGCATAAATTTAGTCATTTTTACTGCCTTTTTACACTTTGAATAATTATAATAATTGGTCATTTCTTTTTTTTAAATTTCGATTTTCGGTTTTGAAATCAGAGAACCGCTCCATCCCCGCAATATAAGATGGAAGATAAAGATACTAATCGTTTCATAAAAAAGCGCTTTTTAATATGATGAAAAAAAATATATAAATTAAATTTTAATATTATTATTTTTTTACAAATTAATTCTGTTTACTTGAGTGTTCTCGTCATGTTAACACAAACAATAAGTTTATCCTTTTTTTATCAAAAGTTATGACTAGGGCTGGCAGTTTTAGTCAAAATGACTTTTTTTCTGCTGACTTAGGATGGCCTAAAACATACGAAAAAAATACACCCCTAAAAATTGACCTTTCAAATTTTAAAAAATTATACCACTAAGAATGGAAAAATTTTCTAAAAAATTGCTCCTAAAATTTAGTTTTATTTACCTAAATTTTCATTTAAAAAAAATAGCTTCTCATTTTTTTAATTTTCCAAATCTTTAAATTTATTTCGCTTGTCTTCTGTGATGAGAAAATTCTGCTTTTCAATGCGATTTGACTTAAAAAATTGCTCCAAAATACCAAATTTTTCTGCTTTTTTTGCCATTTTTTTTGTGACTTTTTGGCGATTTTTTTTTAACTTTTTTAGTCGACTTTTTGGGATTTTTTTTTTTTGACTAAAACTGCCAGCCCTAGTTATGACCCAAAGAATGGCCAGTCCTAATAAAAAATTCACACCCTTTTACACCTCCAATTCTAAAACGGGAAAAAGTGCATTGTGCAGTTTTTTTCAGCAGTCTATTGCCCAATGTATACGGAACTGAATCCAACCGGCACCATTTTGTAGAGCAATAGGTCGAGGCAACTGTGGGACAGCACCTTACCTCAAAGATCGGCCCAGACTTTTCCGTAAAGCGATTCTCAAACTTCTTTCCCGTTGGAGAAAGGTCAAAACCAATCAGAGAAATATTTTAATGAGTGGAATTTATATTATTTTTGTTATCATTGTTGTTTTTGATTTTTAGTTCATAACAATTTTTTTCTTAAAAAGCACTCTTTTTTATGCATTGTTCGAGTAAATGTAAAAGCACTAAAATAGCACAGTACAAATCACTTAAATTGGCAATGCCTTGCCAACCCACCAGTGTGAAACGGAAAGCGACAGCACGAAGGCCGGTCGATGCCCAAGTGATAATAGAGACAGCAGTAACTGTACTGGTCGAAGTCCGTGGGTTGGGGACAGTACGCAAAATAGCCTAAGTTAGTTTAAGGGCACAAAATGGAAATGCAATAATTGAATTTGATAAGTCGGACCTTCGCCACTCGGACACCACCAAATGCGACGGCCGGCAAATCGGTCGAAAAAAAGGCAAATCATTTGAGTAAATTAATCAATTATGAGAATAAATGGGAAACTGTTGCTTACCTTCGACATAATCATTCATTTTTGGGACTCAAATTGGGCGGACATTCAAATGACAGTTTGCCGACCCTCCGTTTAATTATATTTGCGGATTTTGCTGCTCACCGCGTCCTTTTTGTCCCAAATGAATTGCTTGTCCTTTCCTTCCCCCTCCTCCTTTCACCGTTTATTGGCTTCTCACCCAACGACATTTTGGCAATTGCATTTTTTGCACATTAAAAGGACCGAAAAAACGTTACGACGGATTCTTTGTAAAAAAAAAAAATTCATAAATTTATAAAACGATTAATATTTCATTATTTATTTATGTGAATTTATGTAAATATGGAAAAGTGCTTGACAAGAATAAGATTCATCATTCGCCCTGTTTCATTTAAATAATTAAAAATTTATTTCCCTTAGAAAAATTAAACAAAAATATTTACTCATTCTTTTATGATTGATTAACAAGTCTTCCTCAATGTTTATTAAAAATCTTAAAATATTTCCTTAATTTTATAATATATCAGCATTTCCAAAAATTGGTGATAAATCCTTAAAAATTGGCTTTTTTATAACAAATCTTTCAAAATTATCAAAAAAACATTCCCCAGCGGCGCCGCCCATCCCAATTTTTTACTTTTCAAAGATTTGGCTTACAAATCCACCGATAAAATTACTTAAGAAATTCTAGCAAATTTTCCCTTCGGTTCCCCTCTCTTTTCTCGCCAAAACACTTAAAAATTGAATTGCCTCGCATTAACACTGCTTCTTCAGTGCGTCATGTTGTGTTGCTGAATGCTTTTTGTTTTGCACTTCCCCCCCCCCCCTTTTTTTCTTCTGTCGTTTCTTACTTTTTCATGTTTAATTTGCCGTCATTAAACTCTGTCAATAAACGCCCAAAATGGGCTGTTGCGCAAATGCGTAAGTGCATTAAGCAGCCGATCAGCCCTTTCAGCCCAACGGCTCTTCCAATTTTCTTTTGGCATTTCATTTGGGCCCCGTGGTCTTTTGGGTGCCGAATTTCAAAAGAAACTAATTTATGACCGCAAGGAGGCATTCACCTCTTTTCTGCGCATATACTATGAAGAAAGGGCTCAAAATATCATTTTCTGAGTTAAAATTTTTTGGTTTGGTGAACAAATAAATGCATTTTTGGGGGGTTTCCGCGAATAAATGCATTTAATCAACTTTTGTAAAATTTTGCAAAAAATATCCATAAAAATGATTTGAATTTTTTAATAAAATTTTCGTAAAATTTTCAAAATAAAAACAATCGCAAAAGAAATGGGTAGAAACCCCAACTGCAGATCAACCTTTTACCTTATTTTTTCAAAAAATAATTTCAGGGACCATAAATTGAAAAATTAAAAAACATTAATAAAAAATAAATAAATAAAAATTATCGTTGCTTACTAATATATAACAGATGTAGTCCAATTTTGTGCCTAAATTGTTGTATGGTCAAACAGAGCGAAAAAATCCCAACGGACTAAAACTAATCCGAAACGAAATACAAAAAGTTACGAAAAAGCCGAACCACGAATACAATGTTTTGTTATTGGCCCGCGAAATTAAGAATTAAAAAAATTATTTCTAAGAGTGTCTACGCTTTGCTTAGCTGAATGACCGTTAGCTTAAAACCCTGCTAAACAAAAGTGAACAATTTCTACAATATTCGAAGGAAAATAATTTTTTTTTTTTTGTCTTTTTCCAAGTTTTGAACGTATAATTATGAAACAGACTGTAAGCCCGAGGGTCCCTTGGCCACCTAATAAACTCAGGCTTCCATGTCCACAATTCATACATTAAGATAAATATGTCAATAAAACAATTTCCATGAGTTTTGGGGTTGCTTAGACCGATTTTGACACATTCTGAATGTAAACAAGAACTCAGGAAAATTTGAAACAAAAGACGAAAACTCAAAAATGATTTTCTGCTCCATTCGATCCAAATCACGGAATATGATTAGAGGTTAAAGGTCCAAAAATGACCTTCAAAAATCAAATTCAAACTTTCGATTGTTTTTTTTCATATTTTTCTCATCGGTTATAATTTTCCTTCTTTCGCTGTTCGTTTTCTTTGATTAGTAAGAAACTCTGCGGATGAAGGAGCTCATGACAAGGCCAATTACCCCGCATTTGCTGCTTTTGGTTGATGACGTAAAGCAGCACTTGGACATGTTCTCCTGGGCACCCCCTCCCCTTCCCCATGGACACATTTCCCCCGTCCCCCCGGGCACCCTTTCTGTATCTCTCCCCCCCCCCCCCCGCATCGTCCCCACCTTCGCCTATTGAAGTGATCATGTCCAAAACCAGTTTTGAATTTGTGAATTGGTCCGTCCCTCCTCATTCCCCCGCCCCCCCCCCCCATTCTCCTCCCTATATGGGCCATTCCAAATCCCCCCAACCTTCGCAGCTCTCTCCCCTCCTTCCCCCCCCCCCCCCCTCCCCCTCCAATCGCCCCATTTACAAACGCAGCACAATTCACAATTTGTTTGACCCTCAAAAGCGTTCTTTCCCCGCGTTCTTCAAACTCGTCGATACCGACGTTCAGTTCAGCAGCAGTTTCTATGGAGGGGGGAGAGACTTTTCACATTTTACACTTTTTTCCCTTAACAAATCTCAATGCATTTGTTGACTGATCACCTCATTTGGTCAATATTTGCGTCATCAAATTGTCCAGAAATTGTGGACAGAGAGCCATAAAAACAAAAAAGAAAAAAAGTTACTTTTTGCCTAAATCTTTTTTATTGAAAATTTTATTCAAAAATGTTATTTTCATCTCTTTTATTGATATTTAAGTTTTATTTACAAAATTTACTTACAATTATTTTTTATTATGTAAAAAAAAACTTTCTCTTACAATAACGGAAATGTTATTGTTTAAAATTTGAGAGAATTGGGGAAGGAATGAGTCACAATGACTGTCATGGGAATAATTTGGACCGATTGAATTCGTTTTTGAAAACATAAAAAATCATTTAAAGGAAAACAGTTAACTTTAGGCAAAACATTTTGTTTTGCCATTCCTCCCAAAATGCAGCCCTTTCTGCTCAAAGTGCTTCTCTCTGTGGCAATGTTTGTGCTCACCGCCGTCGCTGGCATTTCCGCAATTTTTGTAATTTTAAATTTCACCGAATTTAAAAATTCTTTTCTGTTAGAAATATTCATTGAAGCAAAAGCATTCCTTTGGGTTTTAAATAAGCCTTTGTTAGGCCTTTGGCGCTACAAAATTTCATATACAGAATCCTCAGCTTAAAAATACTGTAACCACCGCAATGAAATGATGCACTTTTCGACAGCGTACCAGATTATTTCAATATTGTAAAAAAGAAGCAATTTCATTTTTTCTTTTTGCTAAATGTTCAGCTTCGTCTCAAATTGACCGCCGGCGTCGGCGGAAGGCAATCGGCGGATGAATCGTCTAATGAATGCCATCGGCGGAAGAGCACCGCGTGGACTATGACGCTCCTTTCGTGCTTCGCTGGCGGCGTTTTCATGGGCACATGTTTCCTTGACATTTTCCCGCACATAAAGTCCCCTAATGAAGACCATTTGGTTAAATGACATATAATTGGCCTGTTTAGTGAACATTACGAACATTTCCGTGACCATTCGCATTGGGACATTGAATTTCCTCTGCCCCAATTTTTCATTTGCTGCGGCTTTTTCTTCGTCTATCTGTTGGAAGAGCTCATTTTGAAGGTGTTCGCTTCCAGGTCGGCCACTGATCATCAGAATGCTTATCGAATTTCTCCCTTTTTAGTGAACAACGCAAACAGAAGCAAGCCTTGGCCAAATTCGGTGCCAACTTGGCCAATGTCGAGCAGCTCCGTTCCGCCGCTCTTTCTGCCTGCTCCAAACCGGACTGTGCCATCGGCGCAAACTCCACTAACGACATAGTGAACAAAGCGTTGAAGCCGTGCCCTTCCTGTCTGGACATGCTCACGCACGAGTGGGTTTGACTCATGGCAAAAAGCGGACGGATGACCCACCGATTTTCAGAGCAGTGATCAACAAATACTTGAACAGTTCGGAAAAGGTGACTCATCAGTTCATGGAATGGCATTAACACTGATCACCGTTCAATGCCCTGCAGGTGGACTTGCTGAAGTCGTTCACCTTTGCCTTTGCCATTTCTTTCCATTCCGTTTTGGAAGGGTTGGCCATGGGTTTTCAGGTGACAGATTTTTTTGGGTGACAGTTTTTTAAATGCTTCCAGGAAACTCCCACCGGTATTATGACTTTGTTCATTTCTCTGATCATCCACAAGGCCATCGAGGCGTTCAGTGTGGGCCTTCAGTTGAGTAAGTCGCGTAGCAACAGTTTGGTGTGCTGTTTGATCGGTGCTTATGCTCTGATGACGCCCCTGGGCGCAATTTTTGGCGATTTCATTACGGTTTCAAATGATCAAGTAATTGATGAATTAGGCATTGCAATTAAGACCCTGGACATGGATGAGATCAAAAAGGAAGCTATCATCATCGTCCTCGAGTCGTTAGCCGGTGGAACTTTCATTTACGTCACTTTTTTGGAAGTGCTCGCGCAAGAAAGGGCCAAGGAACATTCGCATTTGGTTAGATTAATAAGGCAATGATTGGAAGTCGTTCCCTCCCCCCTGGCAGATTCAACTCGGCGCCATTTTCATCGGTTTCCTCGTCATTAATGCGGTTCAACTCTATGAACAGTTTACAAATTCGGGGTATTATCAGCACAGTACATAATTTGGACAGTAATTTGTTTAATCATTTTAGTCATCACCATCATCATAGTCATTGAATGAGGAGTCATCAAAAAGGGATGAGCAAAATTAAACAAAAAGAACAATTAGAAAGCGAATGTATCCAAAAACGGGCAATTATTTTAATCTTTTTTTTTTAACTTTTTGGATTAATAATATTAGAAAGAATATTTTTGATGGGATACGAAGCTGGAGTATGTAATTTGAGTACACGCTTATATATTTAAATGTATGTATTTGTATTGTATTACCTTGCAAGAAAATTAATTTATAATAAGGTTATTTATTTATTTATTATATCAAACTAAAAGAAAAAATGTAATGTCTATTGCTTATATTCTGAAAATGAGTGTTGCATTTATGTTTTGCTGCATTGAAAATTAATTTTGTTTTCATTTTTTTCACTTTGGTCTAAGTTAATAATTTTTTAAATATTTTATTTGTTTTTTGGTCATGCGATTTTTCTAAATGTACAAATTGCCATTGTGATCGGTCGTCACTTTTTGAGTGAGTGCACTTAATGGACACAGATGACAAATGAATGGAACGAGTGACTAATGGACGACTAATTACTAATTAATGACTGCTGATGAAGTTAATGACCTGTGGTGATATTGCCTTCATCGCGATTCGATTAAAACTTCGGAAGTATTTATTTATTATGACAAAATGTCCACGCGACAAAGGAATGCCGTGGCTATGCGATTGATTAGCCGCGCTGGTCACAGAATCGGTCATCCCACGTGAAGATGAACAATTGTCGGGTTACACGCCGGCGGCGGGAAAGGACTAAATAATCCATCGTCCTAAAGACCCTCTCTCTTTCCTTTCCCTTTGAAGAACCGACAAAAGGAAGAGGAAGAGAGAGAGAGGGACGGAGGGAGAGATAGAGGGATGGACGGGCAGAGAAAGGGACGGAGAGAGAGATAGAGGGATGGACGGGCAGAGAAAGGGACGGAGAGAGAGAAAGGGACGGAGGGAGGGACGGAGTGGCCCATTTCCAGTAACGACTTAGCAGCAGCCAACAAAGCCCAAGGCCACCGACCAAATTTCATTTTCTCTTTTTCTTTACATAAAATGGCGTCCAATTTTTTTTTGGACCTTTGTGCTGTTTTGTGTTCTTTGGTAGACAAATAAAGTGGGGAAGAATTGGGAGGAAAGGTAACAAAAAAGTAAAAGCACAGACTGCGAAAAATAAATAGGACAGATTTAATTAGGGCTTTCATTTTAATCATTAATTAAGGCGATATTTAGTAAGTCGGTCCAAACTTATTGAATTGGTTAAAACTGCATAATATAACCTATCATATGAAGGTCTCTTTTTAAAAAAATTTCGATTATGCCAAAATTTTAAGAAAATATTTAATAAAATGTAAAAAAAAAATTAGAAAATCATCCCTTTACTTGCTTTTAAAAGTTTTTGGTTTTTGCGCATATTAAAAGCGACCCTTTTGAAAGGAAACACTGTGCATGGCATTTTAAAACGGATGCTCTATAAAAGCAATTACCATTATGTGTTTATCTGAAAATGGAAAATCCTTAATTATTCTGTGATTTTATTTGCCAAATTATTTTTCGTCAAATTTCCAATTTCCCCCCCCCCCCCCTCTCTCTGTCCCATTTATTTATCATTTATCATCATTTTCATCACTAGCCCATGTGTCCCCCCCCCCTCGTCCATATTTGTGCAATGTGCGTTTATTTGCCCTCCCCCTCTCCCACACATTGTCCCCTTTTGCCCTGGCCCCTTTTGCTCTCCCTTTTCCCTACACTTTTTCTTTCCCTTTTTCCCCTCTCTCCCTTTTCCCGCTCCACTTTTTCCCTACACTTTCTTTCCCTTTTCCCCCTTCCCTTTACCTCCCTTTTTTTGCCTTCCTTCTACGCTTTTCTTTTATTGCTTGAAAAAGCAAGAAGAATAAGAAGAATCGATTTTGTCGGTCCTTTTTCATTAACCTTTTTTACTTGATAGTGTAAACATGCAAATAGCTTATGAGGCAAAGCTTTAGCCAGAGGCCTAATTTCGGGGGGAGAGGGGGGGGGGGGTAAGAAATTTCGCTTTTAGGGGTTATTCTTTTTTGGTGATGGCGCGTTTCTTAATAAGTGATTTTTTACTAATTTCTACTAAAGCTATTCATTGCCATAGAAGCAACCAAATTAAGCAATCTTAGTATCATACCATATCTCTTGAATTGTTCTATTAGCGTGCTAAATTTAACAAAAATTCAAGTTTTATTTTGTGCATATAAAACATCAAATTAAATAATTATTTTTTGACCTTTTATAAAAAACAATAAATGACAAAAAAAGGCCATTCAAAGGATCCACTGAAAAGGACCAATATTTAATTTAGGGTTCAGCCCCGACCAGTTTTTGGTAAAAATTAGTGTTCGGCAAATGTGATTTTCGGTATTCGGTATCTGTATTTCGGTATAATACCGATACCGAAAAAATACCGTAATTTTCTCCGGCGGCGCCTATCGGCACCGCCTGAATGTTTGTGCAAAATTTACTATCAAGCTAAACAATTCTATTGATTTTTTGCTCTTGGAATAATTTTTTTTTTCATAATGATGGTTTTGGACTCCTAATTTGTAAAGACAAAATAATGGAATTATTAAAGAATAAATTCTTCAAGATATCGCCTTTTCTTAACATTCGGTTGGGCCCGATACCCGAAACCGGACCCGATTGTAAAAATTGGACCCGAACCCGGATTTATGGACCCACCGATATCTGGAACCGCTTTTAGCCAAATTAGCCGGGCCCATGCTACAATGCGTATATCCTTTAACCATCAAAAAACACATAGCTACTTTGGCTGTTTTTTGAAAAAAAAATTTTTAATTTCTTATTCCCCGATCGGGGTCCCCGATCCCCGAAAAGTTTGACCGTCCTCGATCCGATCCCCGACATCCCTTTCTTCTGCTCTCCCCGTTCCCCGATATTCTTGTCCCCGAAGGGTCGGGGCTGAACCCTAATTGAATTATTGAATAAATATAATTATTTTTTCTTAGAAATTTATTTCGAATATATTTTTCGTAGGAAAGAAAAATGTTTGAAATTGATTTAATAAAATGAATAAAAAAACAAAATTAAAATCTAAAAAACCTGAGCAACGTCCCCGATTGGGTGCAAAAGCACCACCCAGCGTGGTTTTTTCTGTCTGTATAGGTCATTTGCGAGTAGTTCTTTTGTCCATATAGGTATTTTCGAGTGGACCATTTGTCCATGGATTCTTTGACCATATAGGTCCTTTTGCGTGTGCTGTGCCGACAAAATCTTACCCCGACACAATCTCACCTCAACCAAAACGATAAAACCTCGGTGGTGAAATTTTGTCTTCGTCCCTTTGTCCTTAGATTCTCTTTGCTGGCACTACCATCAGTTTTCAAATTTAAGATAATCTGTGCTTGAATCAGGGTGACGATTTTACCCCCTTTCGGTGGCATTTGCCACCTTTTTAGGGGTCTTGCCACTATTTTGCCACCATTTTTGGAATTGCCACCAATTTTGGAATTTTGTAAATTATTTGAATTTTTCTAACAAAATGCCAAATTTTATGATTATTCTTCGTTTTTTTCAATCTTCTAACGAAATTGTCATTTTTTTGTAACAAATTTTTCTCTATAAATTTTATTTACTTTTTTAAAACTTTTCCCGGCGGCGCCTATCGGCACCACCGGACAGCATTTACTTTGAATTTTTTCAAAATTTATCTTAAAAATTTGTAACTATTCTGAAAAATAGGCTCCCAACTCCTCAAAAATTAAACATTTTTGGGGCTTCTTCTGTTAATAAATCTTAACAAAATTTTTAAACATTTTTCCGGCGGCGCCTATCGGCACCGCCGGCCCACCTTAGCATAATTTTTAGCTTTTTTGAGATCACAGCAAAAAAATAGGCTTTTTGCTACCATTTTTAAAATTTTTGCCACCTTTTTTAATCCCGGCGCCACCATTTTGACTTTCGAGATCGTCACCCTGGCTTGAATCCAAATACGGAGGATTCATTTTCTCTGCCATAATCCATTTAAATTTGGCACCGCCGTCCAATTTCTCTTCCAATTCATTCCCTGTGCCCACAATATCTCTCTTTTTACTTTTCTTTTTAACAAAATTGGCATAATCCATCATTTGCTTCATTTTCAGTTCCCCACCTCTGTTTTGTGTTTGCCCACCACTAGTCAGTTCACACATATCTTTGGACCGTATGAGTAATTCGGCCGATCAAACGGGCGAACAATGGAGGCTCAAAGGGGCGATGGAAGAAACGCCGCTTCTGTCCGATGGCTCTGCCAAAGGAGGGGAAAGCTCCCATCAAACACCGTCACCCAACGAAAGATTAACGCCATCTGACGCTGCATTGGCCGGAATGGCAACGGAAACGAAAGAGACGGAGAAGGACGAAAGGGACGGGTCGGAAGTGCCGGTGGTCGAAGCGAAGAGACAATCGCAGACGGAAGACGACGCGAAGCTGGACGACTACTTCCAGATGGGCTGGTACATGCTTGTTGTTTGCCTTCTCTCCCAATTGTTGCTCCTTGTTGAGGTCGGCCAGATGAGTCCGCATGAAATCATTCAAATTTTAATTACCGTAGAATTAGTATTTTGTTTGTCTGTTTGTTTGTTCACTTTTTTTGCCCACAGGTCGGTGACCTTTTGTTCATGTCATTTGCGGGGGCAGAGCCAATGGTGGAATCGTGCGGACTTATGAATTTTTCTGCATTGAATGAGTCATTGACCGCCAAAGATCGATGCAAATGGATTGACAAAACATGGGCTAATGAGACGGAGTAAAGTGGAGCAGTGGGAGACTCTTTTAACGTGCTGTTTTTACATACAGATCTGAACGTTGGCAATGTAACAACGAATCAGTTTCTCAAGGGAACCTCAATTTCCAATTCAAATCGGTCAACGTCGATTTCGATGGCCTTTTCTGGTAAGTCATTTTTAATTTTTCGATAAAATGTTTGTTTAACATTCACCGCTCTCTCCAGCAAAACAACGGAAGTGAAGTTGAGTCAGTCCCTGCAATTGGTCGGCATCATTCCCGGCTCTTTCGTCTTCGGTTGGCTCAGCGATTTGTACGGCCGTCGTCCGGCGATGCTCAGCGCATTGGTCCTTTGGGTGTTCGCAATGCTCGCCACTTCGTTCACCACTTCGCTGGTGGCTTTCACTGTGCTCCGTTTCATCGTCTGTTTCTTCAACGCGGGCATCGCCGTCACTTTGATCGTTTTTACCTCCGAATTGTACCCCAAAAAGCAACGCTTTTGCCTTATGAATTTGATCACTTGGGTACTTACTATCTTTGAATCCGATCACTTTTCGATTAGATTCTCAAAAGTGTTAATGTCTTCTGTCCCCCAAATATTCTTCTGATCGCTTCTTTTTCCCGTAGGCCCCCAATTACATTCTGTTCGGCATTTTGGCCAGCTTCATCCCCAATTGGCAACACCTTCAACGCGTGTTGGCCATCTTCGCTTTGCCTTGCATCGCATTGATTCTCTTTCTCAGCGAATCGCCCCGATTTTTGATCAGTGCACGGAAAATGAAAGCGGCGAAGGAGGCCATCGTTCGAATGCATAAATTTGACGGTGAGAAATTCAAAAAAATAAATTACGGTAAACAAATTTAAATTGGTTTTACAGGGCGTTCATATAACGAAAAATCACTTGACGCACTTCTTGAAAAGGAACTCCAACAGATGCTGGAACTTTCCGCGACCAAAAAGAAATATAATTATGTGAGTTAGCCGACAAACAAAAACATTTTTCTAAAATAAATAGTTACCATTTTTTATCTAAAACGAATGCTATTTTGAGGTTTTTAGGATCGCCATTTTTATGATTTTGCATATTTGTTCCCCTGAGCTTTCCTTAGTCTGAAAATACGAAAAAGGTGTTAGGGGTGGTTGATAAGGTACTTTTTGAGTTTAAGTCATTTTGTATAACTTAACTTTTGGAGTTCAAATATGAGAAAAGTTATTAAACTAAGGTTGAGCGGTACCGGTACTGGTATCGGTTTTTCCCAAAAGTACCGGTACCGCTCAACCCTATATTAAACAAAAGAAATGTTCACTAATCTTACAGTTTTCGAATAGATACCCCTTTTCCCTCCCCCCTCTTACAAATGTCTCTTTTTCAGCTGCACCTCTTCTACAATGCCAAATTCACCATGTACACTCTGTCCGTGTCGTTCAGTCTGCTCGTGGTCACTCTGATCACTTATGCCCTCGTGTACAATATCGAGAAAATGTCTGGCAACATTTTCCTCAATATGATTTGGATGGGGGCGTTTAAATATTTGATGAATTTGGCCATTGCCTTCGCCGACCTCAAATTCAAATGGTTGGGCCGCAAGTTGTCCCATCTAATCTCCGAAGTGCTGGTCATTGCTGCGCTTGGTCTCTTTGTTTTACTGCATCTGTCAGGTGAGTCCGTCCGTTTGTCCGTGGCTTTTTTTCGTTGTCTCTCTTTTTTTCTCTCGTTGACTCTCTCTTTTTGTCTCTCATTGATTCTCTTTTCTCTCGTTGAATCTCTCTTTGTCTCGTTGATTATGATGCCGTTATCCCCTTTTGTCTCTCTTTCTTTCTTTGCTTTAGGTTATGGTGCCGTTTTTCCCTTTTTGGCCAATGGCTCTTTGATCGCTGCGGTTGGCTTTTGTGGCGTTTTGTTCAATGCTGACAAATTGGCCGGCAGTGAACTGTTCCCCACCGGAGTGCGCAATTTGTCCTGCTCTTTTGGCCAAATTTGTAGTCGAATTGGCGTCGTTGGCGCTCCAATAATTTTCTTCTTACAATTTGTCTGTTCTTCCTTTTATTTTTCTTTGCTTTTTTGAATGTTTTCTTAAATTCAGAAGGATATGTGCGATAATCGCTTTTGTTTCGTTTTCCCACATTTCACTTTGATTACTTTGGCACTTTTTGACGCAATTTTCTTCCAAGTAATGCCAAAGGACTTTTCACTATTCAAAATGCCGAATTCGTTTCAGTTTGCCGTTCGCGAGACGAAGGGTCGTCCGATGCATACCGAATTTCCAAGGGATTGAATTCATTCGCCGCTAACCGATATTACATCAAAACACCGATGACATTAATCCCTTTTCTCTGTTTTTGAATGTTTTTTTTTGCCCTACGAATTTTTAACAATTAATTATTTCAATTGTTTGTTTTTCTAAAAAATAAATTAAAAATACTACTACAAAAGTCCGATTTTGCTTGCTGATAATGTGTTCATAAAGGGATTCCCAAAGAACTCATTTTTATGCCCCAATGAATTCTTTATTCATCAAAGGGTACCGCCCACAAAATAATGATATAGTAACGAGGAGCTTCGCAAAGAAGAAGTTTAATGAAATCAATGGGTATACATATATCCATTATTATTGGGGAGCCAGAGAGGGCTGGATCGGTAGTTCCGTTGGTAGAGAGAGTATTGGTCAATGTTATGTCTGGCAATTGGACAATCATATTGCATTTATTGAATCAAAACTTTTCACTCTTTTTTGGCACTATTTGTGTGCAATGCATTTCACTGTCAGCGTTTCCTTTCATTTTTATCGGTGTTGGATTTTTCGGCAACGATTTTCCTGGAGAAGTCATCTTTTTTAATATTATATTTTGGCTATTTTGCTCCGTCCCTTAGCCGAATCCCGACCCGAAATTTCGAAATTCCCTTTTATTTTTCATTTATCATAACAATCCTATGGCAATTTTTGATCGATTATATAAATTGTTCCGAATGATCTTCACAAGTTGAGTTTATTTACTGCTTCCCCTGTGCTGCTACTACTGGTTGGATTGGCTGCGATGTTTCTTTTCCCATTTGCCTTTTTTCGCTCCCTCCGGCGGCGATGTTTTGTAATAGTCAATTTGTTTTCAGTTTTCACTTTTTCCATTGGACATTCCATCCATTTGTTCATTCATTTATTTGTCCATCATCGCTTTTTCTTTCCCTTTTTTAAACATTTCAGTCAATTTTTGCTGATCCAATGCACAAAATTATATTTTAACCAATAATCCAAGAATTTGGTGTTCAAAATTGGCTTTTAAAACTGATTTTTTGTAGAAAAAGTTTTTGCTTAAAAAAGATTTATTGAATAATTCGGAATTTTAAAAGGATTCTTAATTTAAACATTTGCTTATATATTCTTTGGGAATGGCCGCTGCTTTTGCTGCACTAAAAGTTCTCAGTGCGACCCAACGGCACCTCCTGCCCCGAAATGACGACGATTTTACCGATCGTCTCCATTATGTCGTGGCACCCGTTGTTCTGCTGTCCTTGGCCAGTCTGCACGGGCTCAAGCAGTACTTTGGCAGACCAGTTGAGGTGATCAGACGGACGTGGACACGCAGAGACCAAATCATGCTAATGACCCACAAATTTTCTGCATAAAGTGTTGGCCGCCGGCGGAGATGGCCCGTGAACAATGGCTGAATTATGTCCACGGCTTTTGCTTTGTGGAGGACACTTACTTTGTCGGCTTTAACGAACATTTTCCCGTCCGCCGTGTCGACCGCGACCATCGCCAATTGCATTATTATCAGTTGGGATGCTTTGTCCCTCTTCTGATTGGTCCTTTTCCCTCCTCAGATGGGTCCCTTTCCTTCTGATGGCTCAGGCACTTTTGCTCATTTTGCCAAAGGCCATTTGGTTTTCGTTCATCCAAAAAAACGGCACGCACTTTTTTCAACTTTCCTCTGGTCATTTCGCGTTGGCCACTTTTAGGCTTTGGCGTCAGTTATTTGATGAACAAATTGGCCCAAAGCGGCAGGGAGGACGGAAATATGAATTGCCAGCGGGGATTTACGACTGCAGCGGAAGAATTCGCAATGCGAGTGGCAAGGGACAGGCGGGATCAGCTGTGCCTTCGGAGGGGGGTCCAAATGGAAGCGGAAGCGCCGTCGGGGGGCGGTGAAATTAAATTAAAAAGTCCAAAAATAAAAGATTCGTATAAAATACATTAGACTCTCAACCGATGCACAAAGTTTTTTTCTCTGTGTTCGTTTGGTGGCTCAACGATCAAAAGCTTACTTTTGGTTATATTGCGTTCAAATTGGCCAATTTGGCCATTGTTTTTCTCCAATTTCATTTTATGAATTCGGTAAAGAATTAATTGTATAATAACTAAACGGATATCAATGAATTTATTACACTTTAAGTATTTTCGGTCCGATAATGATCAGCGGCACTCCCTCTTGGGACTGAATATGCTCGTCGATCTGTTGGCCGGGCGCGACTGGCGCGAGTCGGGCCATTTCCCCCGGGTGAGTTTACCGTTGTGATCAATGCTTTGTATCGTAAAGTGCTGCTGTCGGCCTTTCAGGTGGCCTTTTGCGATTTGCTCATTCGTCCTCCGCAACGTGACATGAATCCGATGCGCTTCACTTTCCAATGTTTGCTCAACATGAATTTTCTCAACGAGAAGGTCCCCTCCCCCTCTTTTCCTTCTTTGGCATTGGCCTTTCTTCTGCCGTTCCCTTCAGATTTTTCTCTTTATTTTGTTCGCTCTCTTCGCTTTGGCACTCATTGACTGTTTCAATTTGGCGCTTTGGCTTAACCGCTGTTTCGTTTGGCGTTCCGCTGAACAATTTGTTCGTGATGAGCTCGTAATGTGTTTTTTTAGCCATCTTAGAATTGTAAATCATAGAACATTTTCAGCTTAAACTTCAAAAAGGCACCACATTTCCAATGGCAACAAATAACAATTTGAGCCATTTTGTAAAGTACAGTTTGGGCCGAGACACCGTAACACTTCTTCACATTATCAATGCCAATTGTCCTCCGCTAACTTCGGCACAAATGATCGGTCAACTTTGGCATTATCACCAAAAAGGTTAGCAGCAAACAACCAAATGCCAATGCCAAAATGTTGCCAATTTCAATTGGTGATGGTCCATTTCATTCCCTTTCTTTCATCAGTCGTTTTTTAAAACAAAAAACTTTTCAGGTCCGTTTAAAATTGCACCAAACAATTCCTCCAATTGAAAATGTGTGATTGTTCAGGTCCTCCAAACTTTGTCTGCTTTGCCGTTAATTGTCCTTTCACATTTCCTTTAGGTTACATTGGTTTTAATTCCTTTCGTCAGAATATTCCTTTTCAATTTCCCGGCCATGTCCATCCGATCTGAATTTGGCAATGCCATTGATGCACCATATGAATAATTTTTAATCATTTTTATTTATTTTTGGGTTTATTAATTTATGCCTTAATCCTTCATTCTTTCCAAATACTTTTCCGAATTTTTTAGAATTATTTAAAAATGTTAAAATTATATTTTTATTTTTGGCTAAACTTCGAATTATTTAAATAATTCCGCCTTTTATGAAAAAGCATTAAAATTGAATGACTCTAAGCATAGACAATCGCAATGTTTTTTTGTCTGTCCCCTGCCAACCATTTTTTGTTTGTTCATTTTGATAATTTTTTACACTGTTTAAATAAAAATTTATCTCTTCGAAAATGTAAATTTATAAAAGTGAAATGCATTTGCATAAATGTGCAAATGCAAAAGATGTCTTTGGGTTGTTTTTTGTTTTTTTTCCCTCTTTTTTCTTCGTTTGCTTTGCTTTGCGCTATTAATCCGCGAGATGCAATTGCCGATTAATTAGTGCATTTGCCCCTATGGTCGTCGGTTACTAATGCGATGCTTCTGCAGCTGATCTGATCTGATCTGTGATTGATATGAATTTTGTTTGTTTGTTGTCGCCTCCTCCTCCAACGACAAACTTTTCAATCATTTTACCACCACTTAACAACATTTCATTTCATTTTAATTAATATTGAATTGATTATTTGGCAGCATTTGACCATATTTTCCCCGGTTTGTCATCGACTCAATCCAACGCAAATTATGCAAATTGCTTTTTGGGTTTATTTTCCTTTTTGTCAATTTATTCGTGGTTGTATTAGCTGTTTGTCAGTTTCTCTTATTTGCTTAGCCATTAACTCCCAACTTTCAAAGGATTCCTTTCGTTCGAATTACATAATTTTCTAATCAAATAAAAAATATTTTTAATTTATTGGAAATTCCCAAAAATTTTCTTTTTTAATAAACGTTTCTTTTCCTCTTTGGACATTTCTTTGTTTATTGGTCCGAATGTTTGTCTTTTTTGATTAACGACGATAAGCATTTACATTTTATTCGACAAAAATTGCCCATTGCTAACAAAATGTGTCCAGCCCCCGGAAGCGCGTCGAGTTAAAATTTGGATGTAATTTTATTAAAATTAATTAGTTTAATTGGTTTTTTAAAATTTTTGTTTATTAGCAAAACTCTCGTGTTTTCTTCTCTAAAACAATGGAAATTGTCGTTGGCCATAGCACAATTTACAATCAGCAGAAGTGCCCATTCGGGAACAGAGCGATCACTCCGCCAAATGACTGCAAAAGTGGCGCCGCCGGGTGCATTTTGGCCGCAAAATTCCGAATGTTTGCGGTGGCTTTGAGCATCGGTGCGGGATCGATGTTTTTTGTGTGTGGCCAAAAATAATTAATTACCATAAAACCATTCAAAACTGTTCAGGTTTCTCTCGACAGTGTCGTCGACAATTTAATCCCTGTGGCACGGAAATTCTTGATCAAATTTTATGGGTCAGAAAAAGAGGGTACGACAACTAATTCCGAACAATCACTTATGCATTTACACAAATATAGCCAATTTCGCATGGGGTTGGGTGGTGTCCGCCCGTTCCTATGGCATCGCTTTTGGCTGTTTTTGTGCCTTTCTCTGTTCCGACTGTGCAAGCAGAAAATGGCCCCTTATCGGCTCCTTTCTGATCACTTTCATTGGTGGCATTCTTTGCATGTTGATTAGAGTGTCCGAGTTCGGCATTTCCCTTTGTTGCATCGGTCGCTTTTTGAGTGGCCTCGGGTCAGGGATGGCACAGGTAAACCCAGTCAACAAATGACTCGGCTTTCTTGTCCAGTAAATTGATCGTTTAAAGGTCATTGGTTCCGCAATGTTAGCTGAAATTCCCCAAATTCGTCTGAGAGGTGGGAAAAGGGCAAAACATTCATTAAAACATAAATGCATCAGCTTAAGGGACGTGCCTCGCTTCGCTCACTGTTTGGGCCTGTGTTGGCGAATTGGCCGGCCTTTTCATTAGCTTAAACACCGTACTTCGTTCCCCTCATTTTTATCCATTTTCGACTTTTTCCTTTTTTGGTCCTCGGCACCGATGAGACTTGGCACATTGCCCTAGGCTTGCCCGTGCTGATCATTCCCTTTTCCCTGGCGGTGCTTCTCATGGCGCCCGATTCGCCGCGAGCTTTGTTTTTGTCGGGCAATGAAAATGCAGCTTTTGAAGCGTTAAAATATTATCAGGTGATGGATGTTTTTTGCATTTACAGTTCAGTGATAATTTATCAATTAAATATTTAGAATTCGGAAGATTGGATTCCCTCAATGAAAGAGATCAAAAGTGAGTTGTTCAACCATTATGGGCAAAACGGCAAGGCACCGAATGGCACTTGGCCTGCGGCGGAAGTGCCATTGTTGGAAAAGAAGCCGATGGGGCACCAATGCTGGACAAAGAGATGCCGATTCGGAACGGGGAAATTTGTACGGCCTTTGCTAATTGGCACATTTGTGCTCACTTTGGCACATTTGGACGATTGGGTCAATTGTTTTTATTTTGCGGATATTGAAAAATCAATTTTGCTGTTTAGCTGTGGATTTCTTATTCAACTCAAGCCTTTGAAAATGTTGGCATTTCCGCGGCTGACTCCCAACGCGCCTCACTTTGGATGGCATTTCCGCAAGTCATTTTTGATTTGAAATTTCAGTTTTTCGAAAAAATTTTGAATTATCAATTTATTTGGTAACAACAAAAAAAATTGTTGTTATTAAATTCCAATTCAAAAGTTAATTATTTATTTTCAATTTTTATCGCTCGCATATTATGCCAAATACGTACATTTCTCACTTATGCGAAGCAGGTCAAGTGCGTCTCGCCAAGTGAGTCTCAGTTAAAAAAAAAATTCGCCTAGTTTTTCTGAAAACACTAATTTTTTTGAAAACAGTATCCTATTTTTTTAAAAAAAGAAAACCCAAGTTTTTTTTTTGAAAAACCTAACCCCCTAGTGCTTTTTTCTGAAAAAATGGAAACTCAAAACTAGGGTTTGGTTTTCAAAAAAAAAGTTGGGGACTAGGGTTCGGCTTTCAAAAAAAAAACTAGGGGGTTAGTTATTTATTTTTTTAAAAAGACACAGTTAACCCTTTTAGTACTAAGACGCAGTTGGCCAGACGCAGTTGGCCAGAGTTGACCCATACATACCATCACTTATGTGCTGTGGTTAATTATTTAATTGAACATGAAATAGGCAACGCCGATTGGCATCGACCGATTGAGTCTCAATTCCACGTACGATATTTGAACTAAAGACCGGATCGGTCGGTTTTTTCGGTTTCGGTTTTTAACCAAACCGTTCGACCGACCCTTCTGTCCGGTTTCTAATTTTAACCGTCCACAGTCAGAGAAGAATATTTTGTTCCTTTCATTTGCGTTTCATTCATTTTGCTGCCTTTCCGCCCACACTTTGTTTTGTTTAGGCCCTTACTTCGCTTTGTCTTTTGTTTTGCTTCGATGGCTTTTCCCGTCGCCAATTGCTAATTTGGCCCACTTTGGGCAGTGTTTGCTGTTCCCTTTTCACAATTTGTGCGCTTAATTTTGGCCAATTTTCCCTTTTTAAGCCCCAAAGTGAGTAATTAATTATTAATTAAGTAATTAATTAACTAATTTATTTTTTTATTTTTCCTCTACTCTTTGCTCTCCTCCGTTTTCCTTTCATTTAACCAATGCTTTTTCGGGTCTTCCGCTGTTCGCTTCGTTTGACCTTTGCATGGCGGCGATTGCCAGTGGCAGTGCTTACAGTGTGACGCCCGAACTGTTCCAGCAGAAGGACCGCATAATGGGCACGGCACTAATTGGCATTGCACAGGTGCCGCGAATATTAATTGCCCAATTGGGCAAGACTCTCGGCGGGGAAAAGTCAAATGGGGGGGGGGCGGGGCAGGGGCATTCTCAAAGAGTCACTTTTTTAATCCTCTCAAATCTCCGAAAATGTTTTTGCCAAATTCCCTTTTCAACAGAATGTTTTCGGTGGCTTTTTGACCAGCATTGCGTTGCCTCTGATGAATGGCAATGGCATTGAATTCGTTTTGCTTCCATTTGCCCTTTTGAATATCATTTACGTCGTCGTCATCAGACAAAAATTGCCGGAAACCAATGGCAAATCATTTCTGGTGAGACAAAATAAACAAAATGAAATAAAAGGGGCAGAAATTCAGGAAATTTCCGAATGGTTCAGCGAAAAGATGCCGGAAATTCCTTTGTCAACGCATTATTTGAAAGCATTCGCTCGATTAGCACTGATGGCCATCAAAAAAACGGTGCTCTTTTTTCACATAATTGGCAAAATGTTAACTTAATTTATTTATTTTTTAAATAAATTATTTGTTTCATTTAAATTTTTTCACAAATTATACATTGGAGATTTGCTGACAATAAATGCATATTTTTGATGAGTCATAAATAATTTAAAAAAGTGTCTTTGAAGTTGGCCACTTTCTGAAAATGGTTAAAATTGTGTGAGTGTCAATTTCCGATTGCCCTCCCGCGCCCTTTTTGCACCTCAACCGCCGACAAAACGTTCATCATCCGATTCAGCCTAAACACGGAGTTCAACAACATCGGCTGTTCATCACTTTTATCCATAAGACTGATTCGGCTAAGCGCAAATTCACTGAGTACTCTCAGTTGGGCATTTTGTACTGAAGTGACCAACCGTCGTCCGGCCTCACTCAGTTGGGGCACTGAAAAAACAAGCGATGGGATAAATGAAAACTGACTAAAGCATTCCACATTTGACAACCCTATCAGTGACTGATGATTGGTCATTGGGTCAATCAATTGAAACGATCAGAGAGTGATCATTGTCTATTGATCAGTGATCATAGTATATTGATCAGTGATCATTGTCTATTGATCAGTGATCATTGTATATTGATCAGTGATCATCGTCTATTGATCAGTGATCATTGTCTATTGATCAGTGATCATTGCCATCATTCACTCATCGGAATGGCCCATCGTTTTGCAAAATCTCAATGTACCCGTGCTGAAAAAGCAGACGTTGCGCAATATTTCGAATTCGACTGCGTGCGCGTCCAATTCGCTCAACGGATTGACAATTTCGTTGCGCAGCAACTCCTCTAAATTGTCCAACTCTCTGTTGGGTCTGTTCTCGGTGTTGTGCAACTGATAGTGTGCCAACAGAAGCCAAGCGGACGGTCGAGCACGGCACAAAACCATTAGATTCTGAAGGGCATTAATTAGGGGGGGGGGGGGGTGGTAACTCAGTGGAGAGAATATCTTGTCAACCTAATTTCCAATTGATTTCACTTTCTTAAAAATTTTGCCCTTTAGGCGGGGGGGGGGGGGAGGGACGGTAACATGAAATTCAACAGAGTCCCGATTGTGGTCGAAATTTCGATTCAAAATTAGATAAATAAAAAATTACGGAACTTCGGTCGGGTTGGTTTCCGGATTTTTAATAAAAAATTCTGATGCGAAGGTTGTCGACGACATCCTTGTTAACCTCATTTTATTTTAAGGTTCAAATCCCGAAATAATTCCCGTGTCATGGAATTTTCCGTGCAGCACTGTCAGGCAAGGGCGTATCTAGGGGAGAAGCGGGGGGGGGGGGGGGGGGGAATTGCCCGCCCGCCGAAATGAAAAAAATAATTGTTTCACCAACAAGAGTAAGGAAAAAATAAAAGGGAGAAATTTTGGGCAATTTATTTTAAAAACAGCATTTTTTACTTGAATATTGACAACTTAAACAATAGGTGTATGGTATATAGACTTAAATTTCTGTGGAAAATTTCAGTGCGTCGCCTAAACGGAGACTTAAATTTGGAGCTGAAATGGCCGGGAAATTTGAGCGAGCTTAAGTGGCGCGCTTAGATGGCTAGTCCCCTCCCCCCTTCCGTACGCCCCTGCTGCCAGGTATTCCCCCCTCCCTCCGTTCTCCCAACGTCCCTTGGGGGCGTGGGTCTGACAACGCGGACTATCCGCCGCCGCGTCACTCACCCGGTCATTTTCGTTGAGAAGGTTAAATTCGGGAATATTGTGCACCCATTCGAGATAGTCACCGAGCAGTTGCAAATTGCATGATAACTCTGCATTCGCTTTGTTGGCTTTCGAACTTCCCAAGGGATCGGCACCGGTCTTTGATCAGCAGCCCTTGTGGCGTGGGATACCTTCCCCAACAGTCGCGGATCACTTAAGCCATCCATCAGTGCTGGTCATTGCTTTTGTCCCCTTTTGTTTTTGCCTTACACTTCGGGTCCATGCCGACTTCCAAACACCGCTTCAGGCGGCATGCCCTGCAACAATTTCGACGACCCAAAAAAGAGGGAAATCCATTTTAAACAATACGGTACTATCAATACCATCTTCTAATTTGCACACCGTCACAGAGTTACGGTTCAGGCAAACGTAACGCCGTTTCGAAGAGATTGAACGCCAGAAAAACCCTAAAAACCCATAGTTCGTTTTGGTAAACAAAGTGTTTCCCCCATGCCTTTGCATCCGTTGCAGCACCAACTTCCGTAATGTTGTTTTGCATTTTCAGCGCCACAGACGAGACAAATTGGCATTTGATAAAAGCAAAATTAGAAAATGCAAAAATGCCTTATCTGAATAAATTTGAGCATAAACATTCAAATAGGAAATAATCACTAGGGAATGTCCCAAAATAGGCATTAAATAACATTTCAGTTTTAGGAACAAAAAATGCCAAAATATTCGAAAATAGTCATTATAAAGTCAACGTGAAGCCCCAAATCCCCAAGCCAAGTGGGATCAAGAACGCGACTAAGTGCGCAGGAATTTTCGGCATTTACACAAAAATCTCATCCTCATTTATTAACTTCTCAATTGCTTTGTTATATAATAATTCTATAAAGGTGCATTAATTTAGTTTTTTTTATAGTAAAAAAAGAAAGGCACGCTAATTGAATGCCATTGCGTTACTTTTTCTCTGCTTCCCCTCTCATTTTGCATTTTTGGCCCCTATGGGAGCGATAATTGCGTATTTATTCCATTCGTTTGTCCACGGCTTTTCATCGCCTCGTCGGCAGACAAACACTTCCTCTTAGGAAGGCAAATGAGCGTAAACGGAAAGCATTTTGCCAAACGCGGAAGTAAAATTTGGATTGGCAAAAGGATAAGCGGGGAAGGGCGAGGGGGGGAGGGAGACTAATGGGAATGTCGGAAGAAAGAAACGGGGAAATGGAAGGACAAATGACCGAAAAGGACAAATGAGGGAAATGGAACGACAAATGACCTAAAAGGACAAATGAGCAGGAAGTGGAGACGGATGGGATGGACCATGGTGAGGATTTACCCCCTCTTGGAGACAAAATGCCAAGCGGAGGAAAGAAAGAGGAAGGAAATCAAGCTAATCAATTGTTGCCCTTATAAAGTGCAACTCTTATTTTGACTTTGTTCTTGTGCTTATGATTTGTTCTTTTAGGTTCTGCTTATAAATAAATAAAGTATTAAGAAATATTTTTATGAATAAATCTTAATTAATAAGTAATGGTCGGTGGAGAGGAGAAGAACATCATCCAAAAAACCTACCTGATTCGTGTCATAACTTTTGACAAAAGCAAAAATAAGTAAAAGTGGCGGAGGAAAAACGAAACGGAGTGTTTTGTCTGCCGTCTCTGTTCGGTGCCACTAATGTCCCATTGAAAAAGAGCAAAGAAACAAACATTCGACAAAAGCGAATGCTAATTGGAAAGAGAAAGACAAAAAAAGGCAACTTTGACATCACTTATTCTACTAATGTTGCCTTACGCCCTCAATTGTTTTACCTGGGCTTATTATAAGGGGCGATCCCTTCTTTTTCCCCTTCTCCCCGTTTATTCTCTATGTCCGTCTGGGGATTGGCCAACCAATTTTCGTGAGGGACCCCCTCGGGCGGTTCCTCTGTTCCCGAGGCCGTTCTGGGCTGGGGCGCTAATTGTATTCCTTTATTGTGCCCCAATATTTCTTTATTTATAAAAGCTTCTCATTCCGTAAACCAAGCTGAAGTTACATGGCCAATTTATGGCCCTTTCTTTTCCTAATTATCTGGCAATGATAATGAGGTGATTAATGTCTGTTAATTAGTTGTAATGCCGAGTATTGTCTGTCTGTCTGTCTGTCTCTCAGTCGTTCCGCTGTCTTTAGCACTTCTTCGCCATCATTTCCTTCCCTTCTCTTCATCGTTCTCATCATCGGAAGAGGAAGTGCCGTCCGTTTGTGCGTTTTCCCCATCACTTTGTTCACCGTCGGAGCTGAAAGGCATCGTTCGGTCCACCAAATGTTTTTTGGAGAATTCATTTTTAAGTATTTTTTTTGAAAACAAACCCATCGATAAAAGGATTCAATTCTCTTCTGATCAGAACATTTACTGTTCAATGGACAGCAATTAAATTAAAATGGAAAAGAAAAAAGTTCAATAAATAAGGAAGGCAATGAAATTTCAAATCAATCCGAATTTTTGGCATTTTGTAACTGATTGTTTCCGACTTTAAATTTCGCTTCGATAAATTACGGACGTTCTGCCGGCCGGCAGCGCGGCTTCGCCCGTTCGTCGGGAACGCTCCGACGCGGCCTCCACTGCATTGATCAGCAAACCGCGCATTCCGCCCTTCTCCAATTCGTGGATGCCGAAGATGGTCGAACCGCCTGCGGGGGAGAGACAAATTGGCAAATTAGAGATGGGCAAAATGAGGCCAACCCCTTATATGTGGCATATTATTCTGTCTAATCTGGCAATTTACCCCCGCCCTCAGTAGGGACACAAACCCGGACTCTGAACTGCCTCTTTGAGGACCGCCGGGTGCTCGCCGATCTCGAGGTACATTTTTGCAGCTCCGAAAAGAGACATGGCAGCCAATTTTAAAGACAATTCACGGGGAAGGCCCTGAAATTTGAAATTAAAACAATGCAATTATTTTTATTATCAATATTTTTTTTCCAATTTGCTGTTCCATTTTGAATTATTTCATTTTTTCTTCACCATTTTTACGCCCCCATCCGCCAATCCTTCGATCATCGAAAAGCCCTTTAAGGGAATGTCACATTTTGTTGCCCATTGCTCATCGCCCGCCCCCCCCCCCCCCTCCTAATTAGGCACATAAGAAGGTCCGCTGCCGCTTAGTCCGGTGATTGGGTCCAAATGAATCTCGGGGACCTGTTACAAATGGCAAAATTCGGTGCATTTTCCACAAGGAAAAACCTCGACAGAATATCCAACGGTGGTGAATAAGTCTTGGACCACTTTTGAGTCGCCTAAATTCTCTTTGTAAATTCAATAATTTGTTTTTATTTTTGTTTTTTTGTCTTAGACCGTCTTGGCAAGCCGAGCCTAAATACAGTGAATTTGTTAATGATGTTTAATGGGCATTACCCATGGAATACGCCGAAGCGCCGGCGCCGACGACGGCGGGGGTATCTGTGGGAAAGGGCCAAAAAAATGCGCAAATTAATAGCCCAAATTACTCGGCATCACGCGAACAACGCGAGACTTTGAAGGCAACAACTAAAAGTGAGCGATCAAATTGACAAAAAAAAAAAGAAGTAAGTCATTATAAGGGAGCACTTGTTCAATGTAGCGAAGTGTAATGCCTAAATGAGTATTTTTGAAGCGAATTCCTTTACAGTAATTAGTCCCTTGCCTAGGGCAATTGAAATGAGCAAATGTTCCCTCCGGAAAATGGGCGCAATTTCGGATGTCACTTTGCTGATGTGCATCGGTTTGACCGCCAAAACGATTACGTCGTTTTCTCGGGCAACTCAAATTTGGTAAAATTGGCAAACGAATTGCATAAATGTTCTTACTTCGCGTGTTGTCACTGGTCGTACCAATTCCCAATTTCTGCAAATATTAATAATAAACAAATTAAATTGGCCATTTCGGCACTTTTGCCCTCTCTCTTTGGCATTTTCCCCTTTGGCACTTTTGCCTTTTCTTTTTGGCATATTTTCCTTTTTTCCCCCCTTTTTTTTGCTTACTTTGCATTGCTCCAACAATGCCTCGTCCGTCTGACCAATACAAAAATATAATAATTGCAAAAATTATAAATGCTTCCTCCGTTTTCACACCTTTGGGCAACTCGCCATCAGATTCTCTGCTGGATATCGCCCTAATTACAAGTTAATTAGCCCGATTTTTCAATTTTTCCGCAGTTCTTCCTACCCGAATTGATCAATCCTCTCGCTAAATGGTTTTTTTTATTAATTTTGATTTTTTTTCTCGGCTTACCCAATGCCTGTGCCATTTTTCCGGCTCCAATGAATCCAATTTTCAGCGTTTCTGTTTTATAGTAAATAATAATTATTTTTTTCCTTTTTTTTTTTTGCCTTACCGCTAAGCATTTTTTGAAACGGTCTAAAATTGAATTACTATTTTTTGGTTATAAAAAGTTGCTTTTGAGGCAAATTCTCTTTTTTTAATTTGGTGATTCGTTAAACAATATATTCCTTCAAATTTAAAATTAACTTTTCAATTTTTCAAAAGTTTACCTCCAAAAAAGTTAATTGGAAAATCACCATAATTTATTTATTTTGGTAATTTACGAATTTTAAAAAGGTTGATATAGTTAATAAAAAACATTTTTCCTTTGTAATTCCGAAGAAATTGAGTTTGAAAATTAAAAATAGGTCGCTTTTAATGTCTATTTAAATTAAAGGTTTTTCCTGCCTTCAAATCCGATCTGTAGTGATTAAATTGGAAATTGATAAACAGCGACAAATGAATTGAACGAGGGGGGGGGGGGAGAAATAGCGAAGAGAGTGATCGATTTACGATGATGATAATGATAATAACCATAATGATGATAATAATGTTATTGGTAATGATGGTGATAATGGCAATGGTAAATAATGATTGAAATGATGCCTATCATTTGCTGCTAATTGTGCGTTTGGTGATCACACTCGGTCGATAACCGAAATCGAGTGATTACAATTTTATTATTATAAAATTCTCTTTTAATAATATTTATTAACAATTATGACGAAGAATCCACCGCAGTTCAAAAATTACTTGATAATTAAGATACTTACAAATTAGTGCTAGGGTTGTTGCCCCGCCGGCGTCTGGAATGGGTATTGACATGGCCGGGGTTTTTCGAGGTTAGACCCGAGCCGGGGTTGACCAAATCAGTTGGAGAGACGGGTTTGTCAGTTTTGGCCTTGCGATTGACAGACAAAAATTTAGGCCATATTTATACCCAAAGCAAAAAAAAAGTTCGGAATAAGTGATCATTATTATCATTTCTTTCTCGTTTCACTTGGAAAAATTTCAGTTTTTTCTTCAGTTATATTTATTTTTGGCAAATTTATTTCACTGATTACGAATACAATAGGGTATTTCGCTGAAGAATGAAGCATTCATTCATTGGCACTGCCCATTTGTCAGCCAATCCATCGTCAATCATAGAAACGCATCAAATTTTCCTTAAATTGATTAATTCTTCTTTTTTTTCTTAGTTAACTGTTAGAAATTTCCTTTTTTAGTCTATTTTATATTCATTGGAATATTTTAAATAAAATTTTATTTATTTATTTTTTAATTTTATTTTGGTTAATGTTTAAGAACACGAAATGGGCAAACAAATAAAAGTACTTAAATATTTATTACTTCACCTTTTTTGCATTTTTATTGTGTTCATTTGCAGTAAATCAGCAAATTTCAAAAGCGATTTTCCGCATGAAACAGTTTTTGGTAAATAAATTTCTTTAATATTATTACCCTAATTGTTTTAAATTACTTTATTAATTGGCTCTAATTGCTCTTTTGTGCCCTTAGGGCTTGACCTAAGCCGCCTGGACTCTCTGTATCTTTCCGTCATTTTTGACCCCGACTTGGACATGGACAATTGCGAACTGATCGTAAATCAGCTGAACGCTGTCCAACTCCATTTGGCCATTGAATCGATTTTGGTTCATTTGGACCATTTTGACAATAAATGGGCCAATTTGGACATAAATTCGAAGAAACGCATTCCGCGACTGAACGCGCGGAGAGAATACGAGCGGAGAATGCGGGCGGAGATGGAGCGAAAAATGGGGGAAGACGGCGAATTGGGACAAAACGACTTGTGCAAATTGTGGCATTTTGAACAGCATTTACAGTCACAGAAAGAGGTGGTGGACAAATATTTGCGATATAAAAAAAGAATTGGACAAAACGGAGCGGGGGGAGACGAATTCGAACGGATATTCAAACTCAACGCAAAATACGAGGAAAAGTGAGTGGGGGGGGGGGGGGAATGGCAAATACCAAGACCAAAAAGATGGGAAAATACCAAGATCACGGAGATGGGATGGACCGATTCAGGGGAATGCCCAAGACCCGGGAGTGGGAGGGATTATTTGAATGCAGGAAAAACAAAATGCCAAACAGAAACCATATATTATGTGATCAAATTGGCAAAATTATGACGAAAGATTCGCAAAATGAAGAAATGCTTCTTAAAATGATGCGCTTTATGTCCGAACAACATTTAATCAAATTAGACGAATTGTTGGATGAGAGAGGGACGGACAAAGGCATTGGACGATGGATGGAACCCGAAAGAATGGAGGGAGAGGGCCAATTGCCATTCCGAATGCGACTGATGAACATCGAAGGCAATTTGGAGGGGCTAAACGAGGCGAAGGAGCGCATCATCCTCCATTTGCTGGTCCAAGAGGACATGGACCTTTTGGAGCTAAGACACCCCGTCACAATGGCAATTGGTGAGCACATCCGGGGGCATTTCTCACCATTAGTGATGCAATTTATATATTTCGTTATTTTTTATTAAATTTAATTTCCTTTCCTATTCACCAGGAATGTTACGGGCGACCCGAAGCCCGGTCTTTTTTTTTGCCTGAAGTCCGAAACCCTATCCGATATTTTTTTGCCGGGTTTTGGGGCAAAAATAAGAACTGGTAAGAATGGGGTTTAGCACTAAAACAGCAGAAGGAGAATTTGAGAGAAGGAAATTTAGGAGGAAAAATTTAGTGTGGAGATTGTCAAACCTATAAGTCAAATTTGCGGGATTGGTCAATTTTTCAAATGTTGAGGTAAAATTCAAGAAAATCTGAGCTAAAAAGGCCGGCGTTGCCGATAGGTGCCGCCCTTTTAATTATTTTTAATTTCCATCCCTATTTTCACTTCATCGTCCGTCCCTTTCCTTTCTTCAGATGTCCTCACCGATAATTCGATAGACTCCATTTTGCAAGGGCTTTTCGACTACACCTTCGACTCCCAGAATTATTTGTTTTGCGAACTTTGGTTCGAACTTGTGCTTTTATACAGCAAAATTTGGGCGTTTTTTATAGCGCAGCGAAAGGACGAAAAATTGAGAGAAAAAATCGAAAATTTGTGGGAAATATTTGGGCGACATTTGAAAAAATTGCCGGATTTGCAAAGCGAAACGATTCAATTGGAGCGAAATTTTCTGAAGCAAATGCATGACTTTTTGAAGCTGTTGGAGAAAGGCATTGGCAAAATAAGTGACGAAAATGGGATGAAAAGACACCGAATTTTGGTGAAAGATTACGCGGAATATTTGACGGAATTTGTGGACGAAGACGCGAAATTCCGAAAAGAATTCAACCGAAGGGCAACTGTTCGGCAGAGACTGCGCAAATTGTTCGAATTCGGCGAAGGGGGGCAGAAAATATTTGACGACACTTTTTGGGACATTTTTAAAGGCATTTTTAATTTGAAAATTTCATTTTTTAATTATTTTTCAAAAAAAAGTGCCCGAAAGTGAAAAGCAAAAGCAAAAAGAACAGATCAAAAATGAAATAAAGCGAAACGGAAAGGAAATCCGACAATTTGCAGAAAAGAAGAGAGAGGAGCAGCCGCAAATTGTCAATGACCAAATGGTAAATGAAAAAGGAAAGACAAATTGACAAAAATGAAAAAGAGAGAGACAAATTGACACAAAAAAATGGGTGGGAAAGTCCTTAGAAATTAGCGCCTATGTCTATTATTGGTTTTCAAATTGAATTGCCTTAATCACAAATGCCCTAAAACGATTAATAATGGTTAAAGCATCTTTTTGGCTCTTTAGGTAATCCATTGGGGTGTGTTTATAATTTATAATTTTTTTTTTCAAAAACCTTCAAGAACGCAATTCTCGGACCAATTTCAGGGTTAGCCTTTCTTAAAGCTTTTTAAGGAATTAGGGATTAATTCAACATAAATCTGAAACCAATTTTGGGCATAGCCGCAAAAGTCGGGCCGCAAAAGTCGCAACACCGTTTACCGGGTAAAATTACCTCGTTCTTTTGGTACGGGCCTTGGGGCGATACAGTGAGCAAAAAAGTTCGAAAAAGCAACTTTTTGGCTTCTGATTTTTGAAATTTAACCAATTTTAATTTTCATAGAAAAAGGAATATAAAATTGTCCTTTTCATAATTTTGAATCCTACTGAAAACCGATACCCGTACTTCACTTTTTTTTCAAAAACCTCTGAAAAGCGGTAATTACCGCCGGTACTGGCACCGGTCCATTACCGTACCACCCTATTTCAAACTCAGAAAGTTGAGAGAAAGGAAAATAGAGTAAACGCAATTATTATTTTTACAAAACCATTCATAAATACTGCTTATTGTTCACCACATTTTGAAGATAATTTTTCTTTATCGAATTCATAACAATTTTGAATTTCTAAAAATATACAAATTTCATTAAAGTTTCAAAAAAAATTCCAGTGGCCTTCGGAACCGAAAATGAACAAAATTTTAAATTTTATTTTTCTTTCAATTAATTTTTTTCCCGCGATGCCTGGCCACCGATCGCTGTCCCTTTCTTTTCGGATTTTTTTTTTACAACCGCTCAAATGGAAAAAGGGCGGGGGATTTGCGTATTTTGCTGATTTATTCCAATTTCATTTCAGAAAGAAGCAATTTCGTACATTGGTAAGAATTTCTCTTTGGTCCCTTTGAAAAATAATTTGGTCATTTTTTATTTTCAGTGAAAGTCAAAAATAAATTCGAAAAAAAACCATTGGTTTACGCGAGTTTTCTTAAAATTTTGTGCGAATTCAAACAGAAAAAGTGAGTGAAAAAAATGTGGCGAAATTTACAAAAATTTGGGTAGCACGGGACCAGACAAATTCTGAAAATTTCCACGGCGGCGCCTATCGGCAGGGGCCGGAATTTTTTTTTAAGGTTAAAATTCCCAATTTTAAGCGGTACAAAAAAGTATTGCATAAAAAACCAAAAATGCAAAAATATATTTGCAGATCAAAAAAAATCAAAAGCTCTAAATATTTAGATAGATAATAATAAGCTATTGTTAAGCGATTAAGGATTAAGCAAAAAAGATACAACTTGAAAACTTCAAAAAAAAAGTCAAAATTCTTGTAAATTTTTATTCATAACCTTTTTGTTAGTTAATGAATTTTTTTATTTTTTGCTCTCTAATAGAGCCCATAAAGAGCTTTCTAATGACATTAAGTTCGCTTAATTCGGTTGGCTATGAAAAAAGTTATGACCTCTTAAAAAACTCTCCGACTCAAATGGCCCGACTTTAATGACCTTTTTCGCAAATGGTAGCCTATTTCTAACGGGCTCAATTATTTTCCAGAAAAAAACATTTCAAATATCTTTTTCTCAGATTTTTTAATATTTGTGAGCAAAATCATTTTTATAAGAATAACTCTGTCAGTGCTACCCAAGAAAAAATTAAAAAAATTTATTTACAATTTTCTGAAGGATATTTATGGCGGAAATGATCGAAAGGATAGAAAATTTGTTTGGAAATGATTTGGAACTAATCGACGAATTTATGCGATTTGCTCCGACTGATTTCGGAGAAGCAAAGCAATGCGCTGGGAGCAGCAGCGGATCAGCAGCAGCAGAGAGTAAATGCTTGTAACCATCAAAACCATAATTAATACCGTTTAAAAGGACCAAATTTGATGTAAAGTTTTTGGCCAAAAATTGGCATAACTCTTGAAAAATCTTTCCTCAAAATTCACCAAAATGACAACATTTAGGGATTATCTGTTAATAAATCACTTCCAAAGTGGTTGAATTCTTCGAAAAAAATACATTTCGACATGAGGCTTTTTGACTCCAAATAAAGTTTTTAAAAAATTTTTTCGTATAAATTTTAATTTTAGGGTTTGACAAAATTGCCACGCTAATTAACCCGCGTTATATAAATCTCAATATTTACGGGTTTAAAGAAAAATCCAAAAATTCTTCTTTTTGAACGCGAATAAATTTTATTCTTTATTTTAATTAATGAAATTACAATAATATATGCTTTTATTTTTTTAATCGTACTAAGATTCTCAAATCGTAATTCGTAGAAAACAACGAAAATTTGCTTGTTTTTTAATTTGTACGAATTGTATAGTTACAGCGCTTCCGCTCCGAGTGTCGAAATTCCGAGTGCCGAATAGTGTAAATAATGTCCGAGTGCCGAAAGGGCCGAGTTCCGAATGCTTTTTTTAAACAGACACTACTCTATAATTAAGGCTTAGTTTAGGCACTCGGACCGGTAGCCTAGTTACAGTACGAACAGTTCAAATCGATGCTTTCTATTAATATTTTTGACCAGCAGGCAGAAGAGAGAAAGCCAAACGAAGCGAAAGCGAACCGAAAGACGGAGAAAAAGGAGAGGAGGAAGAGAAAGAGGAGGAAAAGGAGGAGGAAGAGAAAGAGGAGGAAAAGGAGGAGGAAGAGAATGAGGAGGAAAAAGAGGAGGAAGAGAAAGAGGAGGAAGAGGGGGACAATGAGGAAAAGGAAAAAGGGGAGGAAAAAGATGTGACGCAGTTGGGAAGGCAGAGGAAGTTGGAGCAAATAGGGAAAAATATTGGTAGCGAAAAAAAATTGAAAAAGGTGGAAATAAAATTAAATTTACTATCCAATGAGAAATTACAACAACAATTTAAAAAGACGTCGAAAATAGAAGAAAAAATTATGAAAGTGTTACGGGAAATTGAAATTAAAGGGTAAAAGAAAATAGTAAATAAATATAATTTATATTTTTTATAAATGCCTATTTTGTAAAGAACGGATAAAATTCGTGACAAAATGACAAAAATAATGGACGAAAAAATTGAACAAAATGGAGACCAAATTGGACAATTTGAAGCAATTGCCAAAAAATGCGTAAGAAAAATTAAGGAAGGTTTGCAGATATTTTTATGTAGTAAAAAAGAACTTTAAAATTCAGAGGAAATTAAAATAAAAAAAACGAAAGAAGGGCAGAAAAATCTGAGTAAAATTCACGTGCCAAAATTTTATTTGGAATGCCCCGAAGCGAACAGTCCGTCGAACCAACTGGACGAGGAGGATTTGGCAGAAGCCAAAAAAGGCAAGGCAATGGCCAATTTGGGAAATTAATCACTTATTTGGCGCCGAAGAACGGCGAAAGGGACTAATTAGCGGTTAATGGGGTGACATCGTAACGATAGCAGTCCATTCTCTCCAATTATACTTTGAGTTTCAATAAAAAATTACCAAATTTAAAAAGTTAAGAATGTTTGTTTCTTTTTGCCGTTTTTTGGCCGTCTGAATTTTAAAATTAAATTTCCAAAAAATAATAAAAGAGAAAATTACCGACACAACTGACTTAGCTGGTAAATCATTTCATTATATTGTGCCAGCGCCAGTTTGTCTCTTTTTGTCCATTCCTTTTTGGCGTCGATTTGTCCTTTTCACGGCTAATTATTTTTGTCCAATTTATCTTTTGTCAAATTTATGACTTTTTGTCCAATTTATCTTTTGTCAAATTTATGCCTTTTTGTCCAATTATCTTTATGCCAATTATTCCTTTTTGCTAATACCCAATGGCGTTTTTTGCCCCCCCCCCTTAATTACCTTCCCTTCCTTTTGTCAGATGAAGATGCCTTCGCTTTGTCCACCGACTATTTCGATTTGCTTTCTTCCGTCCCCAATCGTTCCGCCCTCACCAAAAACCCATTTATGACCAATTTGCGCAATTTAGAAATTTCTGCGTCCATTTGGTATTACCAAGAGAATCTCCGTGAGCTGTTCACTTTTGCCGATTCGTTGGCCGACCAAACGGCGCAATTTGAGAAAGAATTGGACAAAATGCGCGAATTGTGGCAAAAAATAGTGAAGCAAAAAGTTGAAGAGGCGACAAAGCTTTGTTTGGTCCACAAAATTACAGAAATAATGGCCAAAGACGAACATTTGCAAGAGAACAGCAAACAGTGGGCACGGCACGTGAAACAAATGACGGAAGAGGGCACAATCGACGAACAGACTACGGTAAAGAGGGGAGGGGACATTTTGAAATTGGATTGGCATTTTTTAAAATTTGGAATTGGCATTTTCCCAGTTACACCTTCACCCCTTCTTAAGTATCCGCTCGTTTTGGTCAAAAACGCGTCAACTTCTGACAACTTGGACTGCTTAAATAGCGAAAGTTTAAAAAAGTTTTTACAATTTTTTTTTTCCGATTTCAAACGAACCAAAAGCATTCATTTGTTTGTGTTGGACAAACTGTTGGCAAAGTCCAAGCGAATACAAAGGTTCTTTTGCCATGGAATGGACACCCTTTCGTTCCCTGAAGTGAAGGAAAGACTGCGATGGATAATAGACGACAAGGACGTGTCCATTCTGGAAACAATGCATCCCGAACTGATGCATTTGGGTGAGAAATGGCGCCGGGGGGGGGGGGGGGGAGACGCGGATTTAAATGCAAAGAAACCTTGGCAAATCATCGTAATCAACACAAAAAACTCACTCCGCTAGAAGTTTCTTGGGAACACTATTCTAGACCAGCAGGGTTGCCATTTTGTCTTGTTGTAAGAAATGTACTGATGAATAAAATGCTATTTTAAACCGTTTAACAGCGTTTTCAAAGAGGTCTTTCTTATTTTTGATGATTGTCTTATTTCGGAAATTTCAATGGCAACCCACCTAAACCAGGGGTGTCCTTGGCAAAACTCAAAAACCCGGCAAAATTTTTCAAAAACCCGGCAAAATTTTTAGCCAATTTTTCATCAAAAAACCACAGTTTAGAAAATTTTATTCAAAAAGCGAAAAAAACAAACAGTAAAAGGGGGGCCGGTGGTGCCGATAGGCGCCACCGTGAAAATTTTTGAAAAAATGGATGTAGTTTGACAACAAATTTCACGAAAAAAACCCGATTTTTTTGAGTTATTTGCTAAAAATTTTGAATAAACATAGGCGAAAAGGGGGCTGGGGGTCTAGTGGTGCCGATAGGCGCCACCAGGGAAACTTTTTGGAATTTTCTAACGGATTTGGGACTAAAAATTTGGCGTAATGTTCATCGAAATTCAATAAAATGACAGAAAATAAAAAACCCGGCAAAATAAGGCAAAAAACCCAAAAACCCGGCAAAAACCCCGGCACGGATCCCCAAAACCCGGCAAATGCCGGGTTTAAAGGCAAAAAGGACACCCCTGACCTAAACTTGGACCGGGTCACCTTGGCGCAGCCACTTTCAGACCGTCTAAACTTTGTTTTTTGAATATTCTCACTTTTTTTATTATTTTATATTTTTTAATTTTCCAAATTCAATTTAAAATTTCTCAAAATCCTACAAATGCATTTAAGGCTCCCTATTTTTAGACATTCACAATTTGTTTTGAAAAGATTAAAATAATAGAAAGTTATGGATCACTGTGATTCGGTAGGGGGCAAACTGCGTCCGTCAGAGCCGAGTTTGGGGTGCAGTATCTTTTCTTCAGTATCTTTTTCTTTCTTAATTTGCCAAAATTTGTATGGGTTTTTATCCATCTACAGGCAAGATAAGACATAATTGGGATAATTTTTGACGGTGGGTTCATTCGTTAGTTGTTTTTTCTTCTATTGTTCGAGTTCTACTTTTCTTATCATTAGAGATATTTTCAAGAAATCCATAGTTCTTCAAAAATGAAAAAAAAATGAACTACTCTATAAAAAAAAGTTATAAACAAAAACACACAGATTTTTTCGTTTCGGTTTCATTTTTATTTTCTCAAAATTTGGACTAAAAAACCGAAAAAAAAAAAAAGTTTTTGTTAGAAATTACTATAAGGTTGGTGTTTATCTATTTTAATGTAAATTCCTAAATCAAAAATTTGTCTTTTTTTTGGCAAGATTTGTACCTAAAATACACTCAAGTTTTCAAAAATTTTCTCGGCGGCGCCTGTCGGCACCGCCTAAGACCAAAAACCACTTTAGATTCACTTTATTATAAAAAGAAAAGTGTTAATAAACATTTGCAATTTTAACTTGTAACTTGCAAAAACATAAATAATGCAATATTAAATTCGAATTAACAATTCTATTTTGATTTAATCATTTAATTAATCCAATTAGAAAATGTTAATTAATTGGTCTCCTTATAGAAGTGTGCAATTTGGGTGTTTTTATGTATTTGTTGTCCACTCAATTGCAATTTCAAAGCGAAACAGAAAAGGCGGAAACATTCGAATCGCGAATTTATTTGCCGGCAGTTTTGGCGGAAATCAAAGGGTTTGAAAAAATGGACAAGGAGGGCACATGGAAAAAGACAAAAAGCACACGAAAATTGTTGGAAAAAATTGTCGAATTGAAAGTTGTTACATTCGGATGGATAACCTCGGGGCGCTTAAATCTTCTGCGAATGGCATTTTGCCAATTATTTCACTTGCGCAATTTTTTGCGAGAAAATGTTATCAGAATGAAAAGTGAAATTCAAATTGCCAAATGGGAGCCGACGAAATGTAACGAAGAAAAGGGCATAAGGGAGACAATCGAAGAGATGCGCAACGAACAGAAAAGTGCCAATTCCGCATTGATCGAAAAGGCGATGGGGGAGAGCGATTGGTTTGCCAAATTCATTCGGCAAACGCCGGGGGCATTGGCGAGACTGTACAAATTGATAGACAAACAGATGGTCAACAACATGATGAAGAAGGAACAACTCTATCATGAAGCGGGTCAGTGGTAGTGTTCTGCCGAACAAGAGGCACAAAAACATCTGAGGCCCTTTTAAATTATCATCTGTCATTCGTTCGATCATTGCTTGGCCAATGCCATTTCATTGGAAATTGTTCTGGACACTTCCGCTCCGATCACTCTCTTCCCACCCACAATAATTTATTTCTTTTTCAGTATTTTACGATGACAATTTGCTCCGCTCCTATTATTCCGATGGGCTATTCGGCGCCGACCAAACGGTCCAATTGGATAGCCTTTTGAAGGCGGACATTTTCATGTTTATGCGATGGATGACCAACTGCGTGACGAATGGCCAATTGGTCACTTCCGCTGGTGAAAAACGCCATTTAAAAATATGCCAAAAAGGAATTTTAAATTTTACTGAACTTTTCTTCGATGCAACATTTGATAAGGTGGAAATTGTCGACAAGACAAAGGAATTACGACAAAAATTTCGCTCATTTTGTGTCGAAACGAAAAGGTATTTTGAGAAGATGGCAAATGGACGAAAGATGAATAGTGAACGAAACGCAAGGGGATGTTTAAATAAATTGATGAAGATATTTACAAAAAAGGAGGAGAGAGAAGAGAGAGGGAAAGAAAAAAAGGAAAAAAAGAGTAAGAAGGAAAAGGAGGGCAACGAGGGAGATGATGGGAAAAGAGAAATAATAGAAGAGCAATTTGGGCAATGGCATTTTGACACTTTGCAATCGCTGATTGAAGCAGACGCCACGTTCAAAAAGAAGCTGAGAGAAGGTGGGCATCGGCACAAAGAGGGCGAGAAAGGGGAGAGCGAGAGAGTGGTGAAGAGGGGCGCCCGGACATTTGGACAGTGGTCATTTGGACAACGGACATTTGGACAGTGAATGAACCCTAATAAGAAAAGCACAAAGAGTAATAAACTTCTAGAGGTCGAATTTTTGGAAAATTAGTATCCATCTGTCATGAGGACAGGTTTTTGTCGAAGTGTTTAGCCAATAAAAAATCCTTTACATTTCCGGGGGCTGGAACAGGAGTTGGGGACTACTGGATATTCGGTTGAGTTCATGAATTTCCCCTTCTCTGAGGATGAGAAAGAATGCATTTTAGCTAAATGAGAGTTTAACAAATATTCGACCTCTAGAAGTTTATTACTCTTTGTGCTTTTCTTATTAGGGTTTCATTCACTGTCCAAATGTCCAACTGCTGTCCAAATGAGTTAACTGTCCAAATGTCCAGACACGGTGAAGAGGGGGGTGGAAGGAAGGTGAGAGAGGGAGAAGGAGTGGAAAGGGGGAGAGGAAAGGGGGGAAAGGAAATTTGGGGTTGGTTTGTAACGGATTACTGCCTAAAAATGATTATTTTTAATGGTTTTGTTTACATCACAGAATTAATCAAATTTCTCAAAAGCACCAAAAATCATCAAAAAACCGAGCAGGGAAAAAGAGAAAAATCGTCTTTTTTACCAACAACAAAAAAAGGTCCCAAATTCAGAACTTTTTGATTTATTCTCTATTCTAATCCCATCTTGAAAGTGTATATTTTTGGTGCTGGCGCGTTTATTAAAGTTGCCAATTTTATTGAATTTTCGACTTAATTTAGTCATATCAGAACCAACTAAATTAAGCAATACTGCTATTATACGTTGCGCTTAAATTGCTCTTAACTTTTTATGATATTTTACAAAACTTTTAACATATATCCGCTTAGACCTCTTGCCCACTTGCCAACAGCAGGTGACCGAAGCCGAACATCTTAAGATCCTAATTCGCATTTCTATGTTTTTTTCGTTTGGAATCGCTTTTGACTAATTTTTATTCTTTTTTGATTTTTTCTTGAGATTGGCTGTCAAAGCCGGTCTACGTCAATTGGGCGCTCACGGCGCCAGCCAACTTTCGGACGCCATAATTTTTCCTTATGCAACCAAATTTTTTAAACTTAGTGTCTTTCGGATGCTGCTTATGGACTCTATTAGCGCTCTAAAAATTAAAAAAATTTACCCACCTATAAAAAAGTTAAGAATAAAAATATACAAAATTTCTGACTTTTTTGTGTTCTTAAAGTTGTAACTTTTTTAAGAGTTGGTCAATCGCTTAGCAATAGCTTATCATTACCTTCTAAGCACTTAAAGTTTTCGAATTATACCGAATTTAACAAAGAAAAAAGTTACAAAGCCCTAAACGAGTCTGGCGCCCAATCGTGAGCGCCCAATTGACTGCGTTCGTGTCAAAGCAACGCAATTATTTTCTAAGTGTAGTTTTTTTCTTGAAAAGTTTCGTTTTTTGAGATGGTATTTTAAGGGGTTGAATCAAACGGAAAAGCAAAGGAAGAAATAAACGCACTTTTAAACGGCACAACACAAACAAACCATATACTACGAGCATTGGAAATCAAAGTGGAGCATACTGTATCAGAAAGGGAAGAGCAAGAGACAATAGAGAGGGAAATAAAGGAAATGAAAAAGAAAGTGGTCGGGGACAAGAAGAGAGTGAAAAAGAAAAAGGGCAAAGGGGAAGAGGGAAACAAGGCAAAGAAAACAGAGACGGAAAAGATAGCAGCATCACAAATGGAGACAGGAAAAGAAACAGAGACAAGCGAGACATCACCAATGGAGACAGGAAAAGAAACAGAAACGAGCGAGATATCACTAATGGAGACAGGAAAAGAAACAGAAACGAGCGAGATATCACTAATGGAGACAGGAAAAGAAACAGAGACGAGCGAGATATCACTAATGGAGACAGGAAAAGAAACAGAAACGAGCGAGACATCACCAATGGAGACAGGAAAAGAAACAGAGACAAGCGAGACATCACCAATGGAGACAGGAAAAGAAACAGAGACGAGCGAGACATCACCAATGGAGACAGGAAAAGAAACAGAGACGGAAGAAAAAACAGCAATGAATATTTTGGCAGAAAGGACAAACGAATCGAAAATCAAATTAAAAAATTTTGAAAATGATATTTTTTTGAATGCAAAAATTAAAAAAGTCATAGAACAATGTTACCAAAAAGGGAAAAATGAAAACAAAAGTGTTGAAAAGGACAAAAAGGTTCTGTTCCAATTGCTCAATGTTGGCATTTGTGCCAACGAAATTTGGCACAGATTGGCAATAATTGGGAGGACAGAAGAAGCCGATGAAAAAGAGAGAAAAGAGTTGGAAAAGAATTGGAGACGAATGAAAGAAACGGAAGTGGCAAAGGAGGACAATGGCACTTTGGGGGATTTGGAGGACAAATTGCACAAATTATTGAGACGAATTGTAATGGCAATGGACGAAGACGACAACAAAAAGAAAATTGACAATTCGCCAAACGAACTGGCGGAGGAAAAACACGCGATCAGAAGACATTTGTATTTGCACAGATTGGCATTGCTTCAAGCGGAAGGGGACGTCCAATTAATGGGACCAATTGAAACAGCATTAATGGCCATTCTCAAAGCTGAGGGGGTCAGTGCAACCGAAATGGACCAAATAAAAAAACGATTTGAGGAAATTTTGAGGGCATACATTAACATAAAAGAGCAGAGGAAAATCGGTAGGAAAAACCACAAAGAATATTAATTATTAAGTAATTAAATTTAATAATTAAATATATTTAATGGACTTATAATTAATTAATAATTTGTCAATTGGTGGATTAAGATGACGAACTATTTTTGCAATACAAAAGCACAAAAAATAGCGAAACAAATGCCTACAATGAGACTGAAATGGCCAAAATGGCAGAACATTGGCAAGAAGTGAATTTTAGCAGCGAACAAAAAAATAAAAAAAAGGAAAAAAGCGAATTGGTAAATGAGAAAGAAATGGAAAAATGAATAATAATCCAAGTTTAGGTGAAAAGTATATTTCTTTCAAAGGGATTTATTGCCGACGAAATTTGGCAAAATGTGTTCATTGGAATGGCGGAAGTGATCACTAAATGGGTACCCTCCCAACTTGCAAATTCATTTTGCCCAATTAATCTTTTCTTTTTTTTTGTCCCCCCGGGCGCAATTCGTTGTCTCCGATTCGCACTCTTTGCACCCTTTTGTCGGTCGCGTCCATTCGTTTTGTCTCTTTCCCAGTTCGTTTACCATTGAAAATATTCTCGGGAAACATTTTTGCCAATTGAATGGAAAAGAAAGTCCAGAAAAATGTTGCGACGGTTCGTTGTACTGTGTACTGTGCAAGGTACGGTAAGATGCCGAATTAGGGCATTTCGCTGATCAAATTTTATGAAAACCGACGATAATTTTAAGGATTCGCGAGTGAAAGAAATGACCAAAACGTGGAGGGATTTAGCCACTTCGGTGCCGCTGCTGCGATTCACTTTCATTGGCCTGCAAATGACCATTCCGCTGATTGTTATCCCAACTATTAGTCGACTTCCTCCGCCGGGGCCAACTCAAAGCGAAACACTTTTAAGAATTTTAACATTAAAAATGGAACAAACGATCAGAGCCGATCATATTTTTGACGAGGGAATTTATTGGAACGAGCAAAAACGGCACAGAGAAGAGAAAAGCAAAATGGTGGACAAATTGAAAAAAGCGACGGGTGGGAAATTAAGAAAAAAGAAAAAAGCAATTAAATGGGTAATTAAGGGACAAATGAAAGGGCGGAAATTGTCGCGAAAATTGAAGTGTTAGACAAAAACAGCACAATGCTTTTGAGAGACCGCAATTCGGTAATTGAGCAGCGAGAAAAAGTAAAGGATTGGATTGGTGCCATCGGAATTATTGCCGGTGAGTCATAACATTTTGTACAATAGCACAATCAAGGGCAAATACCGTATTCAGATTCCGGAACTTACACAAAAATTTTGGCTTTTTTGGCGGATAAAAATTGGCGAGAAGAAAATGAGAAAAATGGCAACGACACTTCAGTGGGAAAATTTCGAATCATTCTCATTTATTTGGAGCAATGGGCAAAAAGTGAGGGCATTTTGGCCATCAATTAAAGTAATTAAAGTGTTTGAATTGGCAGACCATCACATTTACTCCGACCATTTGGGTCTGCTCAACTTGGACATTCTTCTCATTTTGCTTGCCAAAATTTTTGTGCTTTTTCCAAATTCGTCCATACCATTTATAATCGACAAATTCTTTCTCACTTTTTCCATTTGGTAAATTAATTTCCAATTTCAATTTCGATTTGAATATTCAAAGGAATTGGCCAATGCCCGTCCAATTGGCGCGCATTCGGCGCCGTCGGAACGACGATTTTTTGGGATGGACGACGAAGCAAAAATGGTTCGAGAAGAAGCAAATGGTGGAGGAAAAGGTGAGGAAAAGCATTCACACAGAGACGGCAATGGCCGTCATCACACCAATATTCCCCGAGCAAAACGTCGCCTCAAAAGTGAATTTGTCAACCGAAAAAGTGATTCGATGGGAAATGGCAAAAGGCAAAAGACGCCAAAACTTCGCCAATTTCAAATTATTTTAATTTAGCGCGCGAAACAATCCGAAAAACGGCGGATATTAATTGGCCAACACGGGCACAAAAGTTCACAGAAAAGGTACTAATATTAGCACTTACTACTGGGTTCATTCAATATTCTCTGCTCGTTATTTGTTTTTTTGCCGCCCCCCCCCCATTAAAATGCCATTTTTTCAATTTTTCATCGATTGGTCTTTTCAGTACGACCATTTTATCGTTTTCTTTTGCATCGGTCCTTCGCCATTAATTGACGAATTTTGCGCATTCGTCGGAGAACGTCTTCGGCACGAACTGCTCGAATTTGTGGAGAATTCCCTGGCCAAATACATTCAGTGTTGCCATGTGTACCCGAAAGAAATTGAAACAGAAAAATGCACCAAAGAAATTAAAACAGAAAAATGCACTAAAGAAAGTAAAACGGAACAGAAAAAGCAAGCGAAAATAAAAAAAATAATTTACATAAATGAATAATAATAATAATAAAACTAATTTAAGAAGCAAAAAGCATTGGGTCGTCGGAGTTTTGCCAAAAGAGACAAATAGTGGCGGATTTAAAAGCAAATTAAGAGCCAAATTAAAGAAGAAAATTTGCAGCAAAATGCGAAGTGATTTTCAATATCCCGAACAAGTGGAATTCCACGCAGAATTTGTAGACGGAAGGGAAAAACTGAGCCAATGGTATTTTTAAAACAAAGTCACTGAAAAGAAAACGAATGTTTTTTTAAGGTTTGACATAAATTTTTAATCAAAATATTCTTTGGGAAGAAACTGATCGAAGAATGATTTGGCCAATTGAATTTCTTCCCTCTTTATACGAAAGTTTACGTTAATTATTTTATTTTATTCGACCAATTTATTTTGTAACAAAAAGTGCGCAAATGTGTAAAAATTAAACGAAAGATACTTACTTTGTAATGTCTGTTTTGGATTTGCTTGTGAAGTGTTTTTTCGATTCTGATATTAAATGACAAAGAAGAAGAAACAATTGCAGAATGTTTCATTTGAAAATTGGACACACTTTTCGCCATTGCAATTATTCATTTTCACCTCCCTTACCCTCCCCCCCCCCCTCCCCTCTCCTCTAACCCCTCCTCCCTCCCTCTTCTCCCCTCCTCTCCTCTTCGCTTTCCTTCTTTTGCTCCCTCTCCCTCCCTTCTCTTTTCTTCCCCCCTCTTCCTCTTCCTCTCCTTCCCTTTCTCCCTCTTCTCCTTTTCTCCCCTCATCCTCCCTACCTCCCTCTCCCTCCCTTCTCTTCCCCACTCTTTCTCTTGCTCCCCTCCCACCTCCGCTCTCCCTCCCTTGCTCGCTCTTCTCCCCTCCCGCTCCCTTCCTCCTTGTCCTTTCCTTTTCCTCTTTTCATTCTCTCCCCTCATCCGCCTTCCTCCCTCTCCCTCCCTTCTCCTTTCTTCCGCCCTCTTCCCCTCCCCCTCTTCCCCTCCCTCTCCTTCCCCTCCCCCTCTTCCCCTCCCTCTCCTTTCCCTCCTCCTCCCTCTCCCTCCCTCCCCCCCCCCCTCTGTCCTCCCCTTTGGCCCTTTGCCCCCGTTTCCCTCTCCCCCTATCTCTCTCATCACCTGTTCCCCTATTCTTCCATTTTTTTTTTTTTGCTGTTTGCATTTGATTGTCCATCCATAAGTGATCAATCGGAAATGCGTTATCTATTAGGGCCGTAGCAACCGCAAAACAGAACCGGCTTGTCCTCCTCCTCCCACGCCTCCTCTCTCTCTCTCTCCACCGTCTCTTTTCTTGCTGCCGCTTCCCCTACCCTCCCCCTAATAATTCCAATCGCTTTGATCAGTTTGTCCTGTCCGATCAGCGGTTGGGACCAATCCAATTGCCTCCTCCTCCTCCTCCTCCTCCCTCAATTATCCGTCCCCAAGTCGAATTTTGTCAGTCGCCCCCAATGTCCAAATGTCTCCGCTTATATTTCTCCTAATTTTGCTGCTATTTCCTTCCCAATCTCTGCAAGCCGCCAACTTTGTCACTTTGCATTGTCAAGTATTAATGTTGTAAAACTGTTCTTTCAAAATGCCAATGTTTCGTTTCCGTTAGGGCAATGGTCTGTACGTTTCGGGCCGATGGAATGAAAATGGACAGACGGCGGATTTGCCACTTCCCTCCGAACTCACAATGCAATTAACTCATTTTAAATCATTTATTTGTCCACATAATTTCAAGCATTTCCTATAACCACATTTTTTACAGGTTTTTGTCAAGGAAAAACAAAGATGCCACCGTTTCTTTCGTCAGCAATTCCAACAAAATGCTGTTGACAATTTTGCCTAATTCATTTGGACGCATTGTTTTGGCACATCACAACCAACAGAGTAATAAACGAGAATATCTTTGATAAATGCCCGCCAATTATTTGGAGTTTTCCGTTTAAGAAACTGCTTTTTTGGGACCAGACATTTCGGGAAATGTATTCCGGGAAGCATCCATTTTTAAGAACCGATTTCAATTTTAAATATTCAAAATGTTATTAAAGAATTTTAATTATATTTCTCCTCAAATTATTTTTATCTGCTCACTAAAAAGAATTCTTAAATTTATAGTTTTAGGAGAGAATTCAAACTTAGGGCCCCGACCAATTCGTTCTCACTTAATCATTTAATTCTGCTTTTTAGCCGATGCTTTCACCAAATTCAAAATAATACCATACACTGACGGCACATACGCAATTAAGGTCAATCAATTCAAGAGAAGTTAAATATTTGCTTTGATGTGCTATTTAAGTCAAATTTAATTGTCAAATTCGGATGATTGCCCTAATTAAGCACTAAAGCCATTCTTAGGCCACTTCCAATGGCAAATACGTGAGTTGCCGCAATTACGCCTATCAGCTGTTCGCAAATCGGGAAAAGGTGGAAGGGCCCTTTGAGAGGTTTTACTTGGACATTGTGACGGCATTGTCGGAATTTGTCACCGTCAGAGTTCCGCTGAAATTGCGACACCTCAAAAGCCATACAAAACACGGATGAATTGAAATAAAACAATAATTATTATTTTTATTTTAAAAATGAAAAGTATAATAAACTAATAAAGTCTATCCGTTAACTTTTCCTTTACCAAAAATGATCGGCAACTCCAACTAATTTGTTATGAAAGTCAAACCAATCTCTGTTTTTTGCGGAAAATATCATTTGCAAATACGCCTAAATTTTATAAACTAAACACATTTTTTGACTATTTTTTCTAGATTAATTTCAAAATTTTCCACGGCACGCCTATCGACATCGCCGGGTCCCATTCGCTTAGAGTTTCTGAAATTTATCTCAGAAATTTGTCGTTTTTTGTGCTCAATTTGCTATCAAATTTATCATTTTTACTGATTTTTTGCTCTTGGAATAATTTTTTTTCAAAATGATGAAAAAGCAATTGGTAACATTTGAAAGTTAATCCAAAAAGTGATTGAAGACTCAATGCGAATTCAAGTGAAAATTCTACCAAAATCGAGGGGCCCGGTCCCGTTTCTTGGCCCGGAAAGTCCCGGTCCCGATTTTGGCCAAACGCTCCAGTCCCGACCAACCTTTCTTAAATAGCCAATTTACCATCATTTTTATTTTTTTAAAGAAAGTCGACCGCATATTATTATTTTCTAATTTGTTTATTTATCATCCATAAAGTATGTATGTACAAAACTATAAACAAATACAATAAATTCTATATGTGATTAGGGGTTGTCCTAATTAATTGGTTTACTCAGATTAATTAGTCCGTATGGAGAATAAATTAACTTTCCTTTTGAAAGTCAAAAGTACCAAAAAAGGACAACAGCAAATAAATGTTATTTAACGGACATATAAATATGTATGTATATGCGCATGGTGAGATTTTTCCACAATTGGCAGTGATTGAATAATAATTATGAGGAGGATCAATTTTGAGGAGGACACACAAAAAGGGCATTGAGACTTTGGCATTTGGAAATGCAATTAAATTGGTAAAATAATCATTTATGAAGGAAGAGAGACAATCCCCATTCAGGACGAAAATGTCGGTGACACTAAAATGGCCAAAAATAACGAAACCTCTCAGAGAATTGATTGCTAATGGATTGACCAAGTGCTGAGGCCGTTTATTTTTTGAAAACCTCCAATTTTCTTTTGGCATACATCAATAATTCGGCACCATTCAGCTAAACCCAATGCATGCCGCCCGAATTGTAACAATAATGCCACACATTTAATTGGTAATAGAATGTTCAAGTGTGAACATACAAATATCATTAACAGAAACCTTTACACAAAAAGAGGATAATGAAAATGGAAGGGGGCCTCCTGAGTTGACTTTAAAAACAACAAAGAAAGATCATGGAGAAAAAAAAAACACAGTAAGAAATATGAAAAGGATGAAAATAATGTGAAAGAACAAAAAGGAACAATTTTTTGGGCGGAAGGGGACGTGAAAAATAATGAAATTCGAAAAAAGGATAAAATGAATGAATGACTGGACAATTAAATAATTTAAAAAAAAATCTTTTGGAGGTGCACATTCGGGAAATGGAAAAGGAGGAAGGAACTCGGGATTTCTTTTATTTGTTGTTGGCGATGGACAGAGACAGTTTTTTCAACGACCACCAGCCGACCTTCAGCAGACCAACGCGGACTTAGCCTGAACAATCGATTTTAATTTTTTTTTTTTTTTTCAAATAAACGCCTTGGCGTTAAGCAAATAGCAATTTGCTCACCGGGCATAGTTGAAAACGATCGAAAATGGAGGAAAGCTCTTCGAAGGCGTACTGCTGCAACACAACCTAAAAATGGACAAGTACGTCTTCAAATTGGACATTTGCTGTTTTACATGGTCATTGAAGCATTGACTTCTACGCGCACATTGCACACAAAAAATCTGAAAAGTGAAAAAAACATTAAAAGCTAAGGAAACGAGCAAAGAAATATTCATTCAATTTGATTTTGTCTCATTCAATGATTTTTTTTTTGGGCATAACAAAATAACATCCGTTTTCACCTTCCATTTGCCGCCGATTTCTTTGACAAAAAGAATGTTGAACACTTCCACCTCGCACAGGTGGCAGTAGTGGGCGCACTCGCCCTTCTGTCGCTGCTGCTTTTTAATGGGACTTTTGAGCGCGACCGCCACATAATCGACGAGCATTTGGCAATAGGCCAACGAACGGATGAGCATGTGTTTGACCAGGTTGAACAGTTTCTGAAAATAAGGAAAAACTCGAATTAGATGATATAGGGCCAAGAAGAACAAATGGAAGACACGGACTTGGTTGGTGAAACGGACATCGCGGGCCAAGGCCCAGCACAAGTGCTGCATGGGGACCAAAGATTGGTACGACTAAACGGGGCAGGGGGAGCAAATACACATGAGATGTAGTACAATAACGCAAAGCATCGAAAGAAATAATACGTTGAGTCTGTTCCATTCGTGTGCTTGCAGTGCCATTTCCAATTGGTTGGCCGTCATCGGCCCAACGTTCCTAAATTGGGCCATGTCATAATTAGGACCATCCATTGATACTTCGACCAGACAACATTAAATAGTAGGGGGGGGGGGGGGGGTCCGGGCGGTGCAGATAGGCGCCACCGGGAAAACTTTCGAAAGTGTCGTTCTATTTTGTTATTTAGTTTGAAATAACCATTTTTGAGGATTTTTTTTTTTCCAAAAAAACCCGAAAATTAATCCATTTAACCCCAATTGATACGAAGTCCTCCCCTTTTCGGCCTCTCATACGAACGAAGTGGGGGGGGGGGGGGGGGGGGTCACCCCCGCCACCCTAAAAAAGGTGTGACTTCGACAGAATTCAAACTGAGAATCAAGCTTTTCACTTACCATGCCACATTATTGCACCATCCCGTGCTTTGGACCTAACAAAGAAAAAAAGGCCAAATAATGTAAATATAAAAATAGGCACTTTGAAAGCAGCACTTACCCAATGGACGCATCCGCCGTTCACCCACACCACATCGCCGGCCTTTTGCTAAATAATTTAATATAAAATAAAGACGTGGAAGCAAAAAACTAAAATTAAAATGCCAACCGTAAAGCGATAGAACGGCACGTCGGACTTTACCAAATCCGCAACACTTGGCCACCACGCACCACGAAGAAAGTCGATGTTTCGGCTGAAAATGGAAAGGTAAAAGAAAATCATACAATAAATGGTGAAAACACTGACTCTTTGCACATATTTTCCAACACTAAAATGGAAAAATAAAATTATAAAAGGCAAACAAAAGAAAGTCAAAAAGCACTGACCCGGCCAATATTCGTACGGAACTCCGAACCATTCGCACTCGCCGGGCCCAATGTTCACATTGACACTGGCAAAACTATTGTTCTCGAGATGACCTATAATTATGTAATTGAAGCAAATTAAAATAAAAAAATTAACGTCAGACCTGGCGTTCTGCATCCCGGCACTTTCAAATACAATTGGACGGTGTTCATGCCAAAAACGGTATGGCCGAGGTAACTCAGCATATTACTAGCGGAATGAAGGCGACAAAACGCGGGCAATTTGTTCAGTTCTTTCAGTTGAGCATAAACTAAAAAAGCAAAGAAATTATATTGAAAAGGCAATCATAAAAATAGAAATCGGTCGTATAAACAAATACCATCCTTTTCTATCAATATTCTATTTGTTATGGATCGCCTAATTTGTCTGAATTGTAAAATGCCAGACCACCAATAAATTTCCCTTACATTAAAACCTCTGTGTGTGTGTGTGTGTTTTTTTTCGGCGGTTATTTACAATGGTCTTTCTCTCGCCATCCCAACACCGTTTTTGTCGCCCTATGTTTATTTACATTTTCGCTCGTCGCTTAGGTCAATGTTGGTGCCGAATTTTATGATTTTGTAGGGGCTGTTTTCTTCCATTCGGCCTCTGCTCGTCGGTGTTCCGCTCCCCGCGGCCATCGAAGCGGCCGTTTTGCGTTTCTTAGACGGCGTCGGCGAAGCACAGTCGACGGGTGGCGGCGCGTCAGAAGTGGTGGGCGTTTGCTGTTGGAACAATTTCGGGTTGGCCTGGCGAAGTTTTTCCGTTTCCTCCTTCAGCGAATGGCTAAAAGGGCGCAAATTGTATTAAATTAATTATCGAAAGCGTAAAAATGAACCGAAAGGACTCCGCTTGGTATTGTCCGTACCGCGAAATTGTTGACCACGACTTGGAACTCCTCTTCAAAATGGAAACAGGGAATGCGACATTAAACTTGTTCAATATAAATATTACAATGGCCCAAGTGGACTCGCCCATTTGGTCCAAATTGACATCGTATGAGGGCATTTTGTATTGGGTTCGAACTTCGACCTAAAGAATACAATGAAGCGGATAAATAGATTATGGTATTTATGTTTAGACATTATTTATCAGTACCTCGTGGTCGGGTGCCGTCTGAATGAGCGTTTTGGTGGAGAATTGACTGAGGTCGATTTTCAGTGCCATTGTCAGCCCGTGGATGAGCACAATGGGCTGGTTGTAGCAGTACTGCTGCAGCTCAATTGCACTCGCATCCTTTTGATTCTCAACCAGCAAAAGCGGTGTCTTCAGCAAAAGTTTGTCTTTTGAAGCGGGCGCCTGGGACGGAATTGGTTTCCTCGGCGGGGGCACGTCCTCGTCGAAAATGGGCGCCAAAAAGTACTCGTCCGGTTTGGAGACACGTTTTTTGCCTTAATGTTGAGAAAGCGGTTAATATAATTTGATTTCTAAAATGAGCTAATTAAGTGTTATATTTTTCTAATGGAGAGAGAGCTTACATAATTCGAAAATCTCTGCAGAGGAAACGGTGACTGGAACATGGACAGGGGCAAGCAGCGAGAAGTTTGGAGGCAAATCGGAGGAGGACGAAGTGGAGGAGGAGATCTTCTCCTCTTGGATTTGGTGTTTGTGGTGCCGATGGAATTTGTGGGAAGATGAGGGGCTTTCTTCGTTCTCTTCGTCCTCCTCCCCGTCCATCGGAGTCTCTTCCTTTGGGGACATCATCGAGGAGGGCAGCGTAAGTTCATGCTGCTGCTGTTGTTGTTGGAGCGAGGAAGAGGTGAGAGTGGACGGCGATGGAAGATGCCGGTCGGTGGGGCAGGGAAAAGCGGACGATGGGCGGCACTCATTTTGCTAAAAAAGAGAGTGAAACATTGAATAAATTATTCGCTAGACACAAAGGTAAAGCATTGCTGACCCGGGGGTCATCACATTTCATCACAAAAATAATTCAGCCGGAAAATGAGTCATCAAATAAAACTATTTGTCCCTCCGCTCGCTTAAGCTGATAAGCCCCTTTCCTCACATTTTCCTGGTGAGGGGCCGTCGTCCTCTCGGCCACCGTTCTGTGCCCTGGTGACGTCGCATTTCTTCCGCCGTTTGTCAGCCGCTCGTCAGCAGCCGTCGTCGGCACTCGTTGCTCCAACTCATGCAAAAGAGTTGTCTGAAATTTTTTAAACAGATTAAATCTTTTGAGGAACTCTTGCAAAATTAATATTTGAAATAATGTTATTTTTCCCAAACATTCGCACCTCCAAACTTCCGCCCTCAAGTTGATGTTTGTTTATCTTCAAAATTTGCAGAATTTGTCGTTGGGTAGAGGTCAATTTGTGAGTGGCTGTCGGACTGTCCATTTGCATTGAATCCGCTATCAATTCTTGCGTAGTCCACAGAGAAGAACCCTCACGGTAGTTGAGAATGGTGTGCTGAAAAACCAAAATGATGGAATATATGCACGGCCCAACTGGCGTATTGTACACGTAATACGACCCAAAAAATGCAACAAAAAAGGAAAGAATGAATGACCCTCATCAAAAGATGCGGGTTAAAAGGGAATAAAAAATTTTTGTATCCCTTGACAGCCGACATTAATTTAAAAAAAGATCACTAATTGCCCGGGGAGAGAGTGCTTTTTCACATGCGCACCAACAACCAACCAACCCACAATTCATTCATTCATCACACATCCACCCACGCCGCTGAGCCCCAATACCACCCCAACGAACATGGCGGGGTGAGATGTGGAAAAGCTCAAGCAGATTTGCACAAATGAAACAAGGGAGGGAGGGGGGGGGGGGAGGGAGAAGGTATGTATGGCCTAAGAGATAATTAAATATTGAGAAATAAAGTTGTATCCGCTATGCCCAAAAAAAAAAAAATCTTTTATTGCAAAGAGACAGATAAAAAAGTGAAAAAGTAGACACAAAAATTTGTGAACACTTTTAAATAAGAGAGAAGGAAAGCGGAGACGGAAAAAAAAAAGATTAAGCGTCAAAAATGTATCCAATCCAATTTAAAAATAGAAGATAACTGAACCAAAAGTGGATGGTCCTTGATATTCAAAAGTTAATGAACTAAAATCTCTTGGATGTATTAAAAAACTCCAGGACAAAGTCTTAAATGTTCAAAGTTCACCTACGTTCTTCAGGTCAGCCAGGCGTTGACGTCTGAAAAATGCTGAAATAATTTAATAATTGGGAGGGATTCGACTTTGAGCGAATAATCCGCGAGAATTTTAAAGCGGAAAATTTTTCATTTGGTTAACTTCTTCACTTACACCTGCGCCGGGATGCCCAATTGCCACGCGTTTTCGATGGAGGGCAGTCTGAAAGAGAGAGAGAGAGAGAAAGGTGAAAAGAAAGGGCGAAAGATTAATAAATTGCTGGAGCCTGGCAGGAAATTAAACACTTGGATTAAGTTAAGAAAAAATGGATCAGCGATTCCGGCGGGTTTAAAAGAGAAAGTGACAGAAGCACACAAGAAAGAAAGAGAGAGAAAGAGAGAGAGAGAGAGGGGGGGGGGTCAAGGTGAGAGAAACAATTGACTAACAAAGGGCAGAACATTCATTATCAATGTCTGACGCATCTATAAATGCTCAATTGACGAGAAACAAACGCAAGAAGCAAGAGGGGGTGGGGATGGGAAAAGGGACGGGAAGAGTTGGGGATGGATGGCGCCACACGCGGTGCGTGCGCAACGACGTAATACAAATAGACGGATAATCTCTCTCAACATGGAGGGAAAAGATAGGTTGAGAGGGAGGGAAGGTAAAGGTAAGGAACGACGAATGAAGAGGTAAAACAGACGGTGAAAAAACTGACAAAATGATTGGATGCTGGAGAAAAAAAGCCGCAATAAAATGGAGAGAGAGAGAGAGAGAGAGGAAAAAAAATGAATGATGTTGGAAGGGGAAGACCATTTAAAAAAGGGTGTCAACACTCAATCAAACAAATGGAACGGCAAATGCTTGCGAATGATCGCCTTCCCAGCACAACAAATAAATGGGTTCGAGAATATTGCGTAAATAAATTCCTTACAAAATGGAGTCCGACCGTTTGTTTGCTTGGTGCTGTTGTTGCAGCAACAAAGAATAGTTTTTCGGTCCGCCAATTTGGCTGATTTCGCGTTCAATAGCAGAAATTCGTGTTCGAAGTTGTTCAGGCGGCTCTGAGTTTAACAAATTTGAAAATTTCAAAAAATATAAAAATTAAAAGCTCAAGTCGCAAAAAAGAGAAAATGCGCATGGAATTGACACTGCCCAATGTGCAGGACGAAAATTGGATGAGCATTTAAATTTCAAAAAGACCAAAAAAGGATGAGTGCGCGGAGCCAAATCAAATTAAAAGCTTTGACAAATTGACCACTAATTGAGAGAATGCCAACCGGAAGTTGCCCTCAGGGCTTTTGTGTAAGCGGCAAGAGCCTCCGCGTACTGTCGATGGCTCTCGTAGAGGTGGCCAAGGTCAAGCCAAGCACCAAAATGATGGTCGTTCAGCTGAACAGCACAAGCGAATGCCTAACGGGAAAAATGGAAAAATAAACGCAAAGCAAAGAAAAATTTAACCTTTATATAGTAAATGTAATTTTTTACAAATTTTGGTTAGACATGTCAGCATTTTTTTTTAATATAAGTAATACATTTTAGTCTTTAGCTGTGCCTCTCAACAATTTTACAGCACTAAACGAGTCATGTACCAAAAAAAAATATGTGGGAATCCCACCCCCCCCCCCCCCCCCCTCTCCATTGTGCCAAGTGATAACAAATTATGAACCCCAAAAGACCATAAACTAAAAGTGAGCCAACAACCCTTTTAGATTCGACATGGCGGTGACTTTAAAGTCGGGAGCAGCCCGTTGCCCCCCCCACCCCACCGCTTCCCGTATAGTCCCCTCCGTTTGTTCCGCTCCCTCATTTTAATTTAAAATGTTCGCAATTTTTTTTAAATTTTTTTACCGACCTGCAACGCGTCGATTGGTTGGTTCTGTTGTTGGTAGAGTACGCCGATGCTGCGCCAAATGTTCGCGTCCGACTCGTCGCTGTCTATCGCCGTGCGATAAGAGACGAAAGCGTTTTGTGCTGCTTGGTCCTGCAACAACATAAAAAAAAAAACTCTGCTGCACAGAAAAAAGCATTCAGAGAAGATAAATGGGCAAAAATGCCCAGAATTAATGCCACAATTTTGCCCTTACGGCATTGAATCGCGGCTGTCCATTAGTTGCGTTCGATTGCTGCTGTTCATCCGCAACTTTCTTTGCCAATTCGCGTCTCTGTTCGCTGTAGCAAAGACCCAAATAACAATTTGCTTTGCTATCTGAACCGAATGACTAATATGTATGAAAATTGAAATAATCAATTGAATTCGGTCCGACCCGTCGGCGATAATTCGCGCGCTTTGCAAAGCAATTTTTCAGCGTCTTTTAGTTTTTGGTATTGGTGCTCCTTTGGTTCACGCTCGCGAGTGCAGAGACTTATCCAACCTGGAGAAAATTAATATAAAATACTTTAATAAAAATTATTTACCAAGTCTTGAATAAATTGCGGCCAGAAGATGATTGCTGAACTTCACAACGGCACTTTCGTCGATTAATTTTCGATATTCCTAAAAAAAAATTACAAACTTAAAAAATGCGGCATTAGGCTATATGAGTATGCTCGTCTTCAATTAATTGTCTATATTACTTCAACGGCCTTTCTGACGTCACCCGAAATGTCTGAAAAACGCATCATCATTTTACTTCTTTAAAAATATAACCAAAAATCTCACCGTAACAATGCGCAATTTGAAAGCGAAGAAAATGCTTTGAGAAGGTGCATTCTTCTTGACTCTCTTCAAATGCAATGGTCAGGTGTTTTAACGCCAATGGAATGTTGTCAACGGATTTGAAGGAAAGTCCTTAAAAAGCACAATCATTTTTAGCGACCGCGGCGGGTCTTCTCTCCCTTCCTCCCGCCCCCCCCCCCCCGGCTCGCCGGCCAACTGACCCAATCTGGCATGCACGTCGGATAAGACGGAGTTGGCAGTGTACGGATGCGAGAAAAGCAATTGACAAAACAAGTCGATGACACTGAAAGAAGCATGTATAAATATAATCTGCACAAAATTTTGCGCTTTCTAGTTTATATTCCTCTATTCTGGTCAAAATATGCAAAATACATGTTAACTAACACAAGATTTGGGGATTTGGGACGATAAAATTAATTAAAATTTGTTGCTCAGTTGAAATGAAAGCAAAAAGCTGCACATATATATATATAAATATACGAGCAAAAAGTAGTCGAGATTAAAAAGAAAGTGAATTATTGAGCTGATTTAATCTTCAATAATTCGGCTGTTGTATTACAATAGAAAATTAAACAGGTAAAAAATAAAAGTACATGGGTTGTGAAAGAAAGGGAAAAGGACGCCAAATGAAGGGCATATGCATATAAAAGAGAAAGGATGAGAAAAAGAAGGGAGAAGGGGGACGGAAGAGGGGAACCACCTTCAAATCAATAGGAGAAAAGGAAAGAATTTGGGAGGGAGCATAGGAAGAAGCGAGGAAGTGCTGGCTCTGTCCCTCTCTCTCTCTCATTTCCTCCCTCTTCACCGACCCATTCGGTCGATTGGTCAACAGCAAAAACAGCAGAAGACATCCCCTCCCTCGCCCTCACAACCAATGGCAATGGTCACTCGTCAATGGCCTTTTTTTCTTTCTTTCTCTTTCTGTGTCTTAAGAGTAAAAACGAAGAAAAGTAAAAAAAAAGTCCAACATATGTGAAAAGGAAATGAAAAAAGAGAAAGGTCAATGGGTCGAGAATGACAGAGAGAGAGAGAGGGAGAGAGTCAAAAAAGGGCAAAGAAGATGAGAAATAACACAGCATTCAGTGGAGACAGAGAAATGAAACGGATGTTCGATCAAATTTTGGTGACCACTCACACCGTCGGTCGGTTCGCTGTTGGCCTCGCTTTCCCCACCGCCTCCTCGCACTTTTTTTCTTTCGGTGTCTTCCTCTACCGACCATCTCTTCTCCCCATTCTCTCCACTTTTTTCTTAGGACAAGGAAAAAAAGTTTAACAGAAAAAAGCAAAAAGGGAAGGCTCTTTTAAGAAAACGGATAGATGAAAGAGCACAGAGATTTGGACAAGAGTGCTATACGTACAGTCGATAAGTTCGGAAATGATTCTTACGTACGGTCGATAAGTTCGGAAATGGTAGTAGCACAAGCCAAGACCATACAGTGCACTCGGATCACGCCAAAAGCCGTCCCTTTTGTACTTGTAAGCCTTCTGTAGTAAAAGGTGAACAAAAATTATTTTCTGTACATTTAACTCGCTAAAAGAGAGAAGAAGAGATTAACAGTGAAAGTTGGTCATGGAAAAAAAAAATACAAAATGCGATGCCATTAAAAAGTGTGCACCAACTTGGTACGCGGACAATGCGCGGGCGAAGTCTTCCGCCAAAAGGTTGACATGGCCAAGCCGTAAGTAAATGCCGAAGACGCGTTCCTTTTCCTCCACAGTATTCCGTTGATTGTGAGTTGCATTGTCAGCACTGTCCACCCTCGTCTTGATAAGCTGGATCAAAATTCTCTCGGTGTCTAAACGTTAAACATGGTAGGGCCTCAATTATACAAAGAGATAGGGAGGTCCAAAAAAGAGAGAAAAAGGGAGGAAAAGGGGGACCCCTTCGCAAATGGTGATAGAAAGAGGGAGAAAAAAATAAATTTTATTGTTTTTTACCCTTTAGGCGACACTTTAAAGATAGTGTGTTACAGGATATTTTACTATTTCAATCTTTTCTGATTAAATGAAAAAGAGAAACCTCTCAAAGCGCGTATCAAAGTGGTTGATTTGCCGTACTTCTTACGTTGAGGGAAATCAAAACTGAAAATGAAACAAAGAATTACAAGGCATATAATTGAGTACAGAAAAGGTTTTACCTTAGTAAATCTTCCGTTTTGTTATTTTCTTTTAGCATAATATTTTACGTTAACTGTGTGAAAGTGTAAATGTATGCGTAATAAATGTTCAATCCAATGAAATATTGTAGCTGAATTTAGAAATTAAATTGTTATTTACAATAATTGAAAATAATAAATGAGTAATAACTGCAACGACAAAACCGGTAATCACTCATATATTTTATTGCCACATAAAGAAAACAGCATAATTTTGCGCAGCACTCGGGTGTTTTTAGGGAGGCAATGAAGACATCAAAGAAACTATATTCCGACATATTCACTTATTGTTTTTATGAAAAAAATTCTATACGGGCGCTGTTTTTAATGTAAAGCTTTTATGTGTTCTGATAATTCCAAATATTTTGTATTTTTATCTTGTTACCCCCCCCCCATTTGAAATTGTTAGATAAAAAGCGCAAATCAGGGTACATACTAATTTTAGTCGAACGAATGAACCTTACCACCAAGCAAGGTCAATAATATACACATATAGTAATGTATTACATTGTCTTCCTGTATCTCAAAAGCATAGGATGGTCTTGTTCCATCCATTTGTTAAAAAACTTGAAAACACATACTAGTTAAATTTCGTAGACTGAATTATTTTATCTATTCTTCACCCAATGTAAGAAAATAAAAAAATAAATAAATGCAGTAACAAGGTGAAATAAATTAAGGAAAACAAAACAATTAAGTTTAAGACATTGACCGCACAACAAATAGAAAAAAGGAACAATAAATCGCAATGGAATAACAAAATAGGTGAATTGGTGATAAATTAAATGAGCCCTGATCAGAAAAGCAGTCGTTGGAAGAGTTTAATTTTATGCACAACGGGGTGCACTTGGAGTATGAATAATATTTGATATATCCAAGCTACAAAATCCGTTCCGCGCGAGTTATCTTCGATTCGTCGGTTTGAGCACTCTGAAGAAATTAAAATTATACATGGTAATAGAGTGCCTTCTTAATGCTTTTCTATTTTAACGTGACCTAGCAATGAGTTTGACAGTAATATGACGCCCTTGCAATATTTTTTGTAGTACTTAGCGCATATTTTTTTTCTCGTGTATCAATTAACATCAGGTCGACCTGTAAATGCGGACGATCCAATGTTCGCTGGTGTACGCCTCTTCCATATGGAGCAAATTGAAGTCTTTGTTGCCAATTTCTGCATGTCGAACCCGGTCATAACCAGTGGGACGACCCTTTAATATTTGCTATTGGTCAAAAAATGCATTAAATTAGTACATGTTCGGTGTACACAGTGCCAAAGCGGTGATAGCACAGTTTATACATCAAGCAGTTCAGCATTGTAGGCGAACTTAAAATGACATTTTATTTTCTTAATGTTTCCAACATTATCTAACCCCTCTTTGTCAATGCGAAACTCTCCGTTCTTTGTGTAATATTCATTTTCGTGAATGTGTTGACCCTCGGGAGTCGACCCACCTATTCGAACCATCCACAAGAACTTGTTGATATCAAAAATGGAAAAAAGTAAAATTGTAATTCTTCAAAATAACCCAACAAACCGTCTGAAGAATAACCGGTGACTCCGCCAAAAATGACCAGAACATAATCGACGTCCAATTCGTGCATTATTTCGTAGGCATGCGACTCATTCGATGCCATCGCTTGTCCAACACGTGAAATGTGTGTGTTGTTCCATGTGTTGTTGTCCACAATCGTCTGATTTTGAAATAATTAAAAAATTTGGTCCCTTGCAAACCGTTCGATTGGCCATAGCCGAAATTTGGTAACCATAATCCCACCAGGACATCACTTTCGCATCCTAAACAAGTCATGGCTTAAGAAAAATTTTGTTCTTCTTGCCTCGGGCGTGTTCTTACGCAACCAATAATAAGCCTCGCGGAAATCGTCGAAAATAATGCGTCCGCCATCGCCCGAGCGGGCAGAAAGAACAATGGAAGGACTGCTGTACGCCTCGGAAGTGACCTGAAAGAGTCAATGAATGAACGGGTAACAAGCAAATTTATGAACCCAGGTGCTGTGGTATACAAAACTGATCAGACAAATTGCCATTGCCAACGTAACCATCAGAGCAATCTGAGAAAGGCATTAATTACAATGGCCTCTTAAGGCAATGTCTGCATTCAGTTATCACCTCCTGTTTATAGGGGTAATTCTCCTCGCCCCGGTGATGCCGTGCTGCTGCACTTCCACCGCTTTTGCCCCCTCCGCCTGCTTTTACTCCTTTCTCCGACGCATGTTCACTCCCCGTCGATTTCCCCTTGGATTTTTCAGCGCTGAACAAATCAACATTCACAACATAATTTCCAAGAGTAGAGGAAACAGCGATTCCGCCGAGAATACACCTGTAAAAGGAAGATAAAATTTATGAAAACATTTGGAACCCGAAAAGTATATTAATTGTGAAAATCTCCTAACATAATTGGCGCGAGCACGAGCATCAGACGGACCATAACACCAGCAAAATAAATGGACGTCAGCCCGTAAAGAATGACAAAAATATTCTGGTCAGTGAGTTTTTTGAAGCAGAAATAAAGACCAGCTTAAGAATATCAATTAAAACGGTATAAAATAATAAGAAAGATACCCGGAAAAGTGAATACGAGGAATTGGAGGTCGAAATAAAAGGAACTCCACGCTGTAGGTTGATGCTCTGATACAGAAGCAATGATAGGAATGTTGTTTTTGGCATAGGACGGATCCAAAAGAGAGTAGAAACGACCAGTCCATGGAGCAATTTCTACAAGAGAATTGGGAAAATGAAAGCGTTAAAAAAAAATTCTGAGAATTCACTGTGAAGAAATGTAGCCAAAATCAGTGCCAAAAAAGCGGCACCGCCAAAAACTAGTAAAACGGAACGGAGGAGCAGTTGGAAACGGTCGGCAGTCATTTTGGAACGCATCCATTGGGCAAATGCGACGATTTGGCAAAGTCCAAACACTCCAAAAGCCTTTATATGTAAGACAAATTTGATGCGCAAAGTTTCAATGGTTGAACTAACCCCCATGTGTTCAGAGGTTGAGACGGGTTGAAAGCCGACAAACGGAATTTGCATAGAAAGAATTGTGCCCAAAATATAAACCTTAGAATGGAAACATTTCATTAGTTGACTCTTTCACTTCACCTACTGTTGAATAAGCGACGTAAATTCGATGAGAGAAACGCCCAGTGCAAATTAAAGTCTAAAAATAAGGGGAGGGGAAAAAAAAGAAAAAAAAACAATTACCAACACATGGAGAGGGATCAAATTGATCAGAAAGACGTAGCCACCCCAACTGAAGTGAAAAGTAAGCATTAAATAAAGAGGGTAAAAGGGTTTAAATGCAGTAAAGGACATCCGACGACTATTTCTCCCAATCAGATTGTTTATATTATAAACCTGGACACCATGTAAAAATAGGAGAGCGCACAAAGCACAGAATTGAAAATAGAGCCCGACTTGACGGATCTGATCCAAAAATAGTAGGTAAGCAGCATGCAAAAGATGGCAATGCCCTGGATTTTTTTGGATTAAAAATATGCCCAAATTTAGTCTGAGGAAAAAAGACTTCGTTGTCGTATGACCCGGCGACAGAACGCGAAATGTAACCAGGAACAATTGCTGAAACGGGGAAAATCGACAAAAGAAATGGCGATAAATTTAACCGATTAATGCAGCAGCGATCAGCCCGGCACCTTCACTCTAAAAGAGATAATATTACACTTAAAAGCAATCAAAAATATACGATTTACCTGAACCTCTTTAGTCAACAAATAAGTGACCTGAAATATTTTAATTCCCCAAAATTCTAAAAATGAGCTCTTATTGCACTTTACGAGCCCAATCAATCACCCTATTCAATTTCCCGGACCAAAAACAAACAAACAAGGCTCTATGATAATATAAAAGATGCAGAAAAGAGTCCGACTTAAAATCGCAATTTCGGTAAGATTACCTACGTTAAAACCTAAAATTTTTGTCTGAAAAGAAGGGGATACCATAAAGTACAATAGGACCAAAATTATAACACACAAAAACAGTGAATGAACTGAAGAGAGGGGCCAAAAATACGCAAACTTCACGAATGTCGACAGTGAAATTGAGAAGATTAAGGAAGCGATGGATGAACATGCTAGTCAGCATCAGACCTAAGAAAAATAGAAGGTAATAGTGAAAAATATAAACAGGAGTATTTTTCGCGAATACCCGGGTAAATTGTGCCGCCAATGATACGACCCAAAGGATACCAAGCGAATGCTAAATTAAAAAGTTTAATAGTGAATATTTGACATTAATGATTAAATTACCATCAAACCAATTGTGGAAGTTGTAGTATCCCTCTTCTGTAAGGTATTTAGTAGTTCGATAGTTGAAATATGGGTCGAATTCATGCTTAAAATAGATGGAAAAATTAAAATGAAAAATTATAATAAAAGTCACTTACAATGACAGATTCGAAGCGTATGACAGCAAAAAGTCGAACGATAAACGAAACAATGGCTGACAAAGAAAGTATGACCAACTTAAGAAGAGTTTCCTTTTGTTTATGGGAAAAGGCCAAAAAGTTGAATAAAGGGACGGAAGTGGACGACGATTGTACAGTCATCTCAAATGGTTTGCCTCTTCAAAACGTGGAAGCGTATTCTGAGGTAAAAAAAATAAGAAAAAAACTATTTTTATTTTTGAAGCGATTTTTAAATTTATTAAAATTAATCACGGCGACGCCTGTCGCCACCCCGAACATTCAATCCTTTCAAATTTTTCAAAATTTACCTTTTTTGGGAAAATCTGTTACTGGCAAAGATTGACCGGTAAATACTCAACTCGTTTTTGGCCAACTCGTTTTTGTTACGACTCGTTTTTGACTCAACTCGTTTTTATTGTCTCAACTCGTTTTTATTGTCTTAACTCGTTTTTATTGTCTCAACTCGTTTTTCGGGTTGAAAACCCCTAAATCGAAGGGAAACGAAAGGGAAAAAATAAAAGCCGGGGGTTTTCGGGGTCGCTGATCACGAATATGGCATTAGTTTTTGTCAATTCCTAACCCCGGACCCCGAACTCGAACAAAAAGTCGAAAAATTTTAATTTTTTCTAAGTCGCTTTTATCCGTCAAAATTACTCTAATAGGCCAGATTCGACTTGGAATGATGTCATTTTGTTTTTTGGGTACCGAATTCGAACAAAAGTCGTGAACTCTATTTTCCATAAAAAAAAAATTTTTTGTCCAAAAATCTACTTAAAGCCCATAAAAACAGATCATATAGCTTTGAACAATTCTCGAACATTTATTGTCGATAAAAACAACTTAGAAAAAATTAAATAAAAACGAGTTGAGACAATAAAAACGAGCTGAGTCAAAAACGAGTCGTAACAAAAACGAGTTGGCCAAAAACGAGTTGAATGCCGTCCAGATTGACCATGGTGGCGCCTAATTGAACAGCCGTCCCATATTTCCCCTTTTTCTGTAGGCTTTTTAATATTTATGTATGAGGAAGGTATGCTTGTTAAAAAATACCTAGCTCATTGGACCATTTGAAGTTGAGATATTAGAAGTGATAAAAAAAATTTGAGTCTATAATTTCCTAACTCTCTACATTTACCTAAACATTAAAATACCTAGGTATGATGATAAATAGGTAATACATTTAGTATAGTTGAAAATGTTTAAATACACAGAAATTTTTTGCATTCATTCATTATTCATTTCCAGTACACAAATCTTTCGGCGGTGTTTTTTTTTTTTAATGTTTTCGTCTTCTTCACTTTCCCCTTTTTTGTCCCCGTTTTCATTTTATTAGAATAAAGTAGAAGTCACAATCAATGCTCCGTATTAGTATTTAATATTTTAATGGGTCATCTATCTCTCTCTCATTTTAAAGTACCCATTTTTGGGCAATCGTAAAGAATGGGGGTTTCTAATTTAACTTCGTAAAATTTAAGTTTGTTATTTTTGACTAAAAATTGGGTTATGTGGGTTTTTAAGGTTGCTGAAATTTGTGTGACACCATCTAATCAATGATTTGAGCAACCTAGATTTTTCATCAGGTACATTCTCGTTTTCAAATGAAAACATGGCGCTGCCCGGGGCCTATTTCAATTCACGTCGTATCTCTGATGCGACTCATATCGTGTAAAATTTTGTTTCAATTCCCATCATTTCACGACGAATCACCGTGTTTATGATGATCAGTTGTTAATTGAAACAAAACATACAACAACGGACTTTTTTTCCATGATGTTACGACGATTGTATATACGACGTCGGGACGATGAATTGAAACAGAAATATCCGACATCTCCAGATCTGGGCTGAAAACCGTGCGATTGGCCAACAAGCAAAGCAACATGCACAACAGCAGCCATTTGAAGACCCGTTCGAGCTTGTTCAAGCTCCAAATGGGCACTGGGTTGCCGGCCTTGCAGCAGTTGATGAACAGCCTTTGGTGCAGCCTGTCGACATCAATTGGCATGACAATCCATTTGTTCCCCAAGAAGGACCAAATGGGAATTTGGTACATCTTTGAGGTGAGTTTCAAAGCGGGCTAATTCCAAGTTGAACATTTTCTCTTTCAGAAATTGCAAATGCTGATCAATGACGATTGGCTCACGGTACCATTGGGCAAGTTGCTTTTGGCAAAATGCCGTGCCATTCTCACGTTTTGCCCTTTCCCTTTCAGCTTACCTTCAAGTGTTGTTTTTGGCCACTCGCGTTTATTTTCTGTTGTGCTTATTTGGACGCCAATTTCGCATTTGGGAGCAGAGGGATTCGGTGGTGTATTTTGAGTATTACTTTCCGCTGATGACCTTTTTGCAAATGATGTGTTATATGGGGTGGCTGAAGATGGCCGAGTCTTTGCTGAACCCATTGGGCGAGGACGACGAAGATTTTGAGGGTTTGTTTTTCAATGATGGACAGACGGACGGACATTCCTTCTTTCAGGCGGTTATGACCGAAATTTGGCGGACGAATTTTACGGCCAATTGCCGAGCCAAAAGCCTGACAAATTCAGCAGGGAGGGCGAAATACCGCCAATGTACACGGAGCCAACGCAGGTTGAGACAAATGCCATCGGGAGAAGGAATCGCTATTTTGTGCCGACGAGCAATTAATCGTGCATATCTGCCTAATTAACCCAATCTTGCCCTCTTCTCCAAATATTTGTTTGTTCATTGTTGAGCTTCTTCTCCCATTGACAATCACTGCTTCTCCCCCTCCTTTTATTACTCTATCATTAATTATGCTTGTATGTATGTTTTTAATAATATATGCTTTTCTTGTCATAAACTATGCAGAATTTGCTGCTGAATTTCGGTCGGCACGACAATCTCTAGTCTTTGACGTAAGTCAAAGTTGAAATTGAGTTATTAGAAAAAGGAAAATAATCTGCTGGACTACTCAAATAATCTTTTTTGTGTATTTTGGTTAGTTACTCTTGCCCAGTGGCTCTTGGCAATTTAAGATATGGTCAAACTCAGGGTAAAAGGGACATTTTTAAGTTAAATCCATTAATAAATCTCTGTCGGGGTCATTTTGGTGTTTTGGTGCGGCCATTTTGGTGCGAGCGCGTAAACATTAAATACAATTCAGCACACACATACGCAGGGATTCTGGGGGGCGACATGAAGTTTGGGCACCGGGAAGTTTGGGCACCGGGAAGTTTGGGCACCAGAAGTTTGGGCACCAAGAAGTTTGGGCACCACAATGCCAATTTTAAATATAAAAAGCCAGTAAAATTAAAAAATAGATAAGTTCCATGCTCAAACATGCCGTAACAATCCGAAAAATGCCACAATATATATTACTGTAAATTTGCCAAAAATTTTAATTAATGAAAAAAATTAAAATAAATATTTGCTTTTAATTTTAAAATTAAGTCTCGGTCTCGACTCGTGAAATTTTAAGTCTCGAGTAAGTGTACTACTCTTTATATGTTCTATCTTGAATTTTCTGGTGCCCAAACTTCCTGGTGCCCAAACTTCCCCCTGCCTTCTGGGGGGTAATGCTGGAGAATTGGTGTCTCAATGGAAAAAAAATTTAAAAATTATCTTTACATTTTTTAGTATTTCAACACAATTTGTTTGTTTAATATTTTCTTAAGAAAGATTCTAAGGTTTAACTTAATGACTGCAAATAAACAATTTTTATTCTGCTACGGTGCTTAATCAATTAATTGTACCCTATAATCTAATATATTAAAAAAATAAAAAACAATTGTCGATTAAAATCATAGACAAAAACAATAATTGCCAAATCTAAGTCCCGATTCTGGCACTTTAACGGAGTCTTAACAAAAAAACTGAATTGAGATTCGTGATCAGCGACCAAGATAAGCCCAGAAATTATTTTGTTGATATTTTTCATGAAATTTTTTATGAAAAATACTTAGGGGACCTAGCTAAATATTGTTTTTTTAATTAAAATTATTTTTATTTAGTTATTTTTAAGCACTCGCACCAAAATGACCCCCGCACCAAAACGGCGGCACCAAAACGACCGCACCAAAATGACCCGCTCCGATAAATCTGACCCAAAATTTTAAAAATATTTCCCCCGGTAGTGCCTATCGGCTCCACCTTCAACGCCATTTATTTTTTCAAATTAAAAACAAAAAAAAACGCAAATCAAAAAAAAACAACTTAGAATTACCATGGAGTGAAAAAATATATTTAATAATTTTTGATTATTTTTTGCCTTGTAATTTTTTGGTGAATGTATTTTCAATTTGTGAACGGTTTTCTGCTGTCACCACTCGATCATTTGTCTGTCGGTCTCTCTCTGTTTCTTGTTGGTCATCGCCGTTGACAATGTCCGCCGGGCGACACTTCGATTTCGCCATGTCCGCTTCCTCCATCAAAAAATAGGTGAACTGCACATTCTTCAGCTTCTCGCCTTTATTATTCACCTTAATTCGTTTGCAATTATTCGACAAAAGGGCAAATAATTATCGGTGCTTTCACTTGGAGATGGAATTTGTAGAGGAGCATAAAATAACCCTCGAGAAGACCCATCAGAAGGATAAGGAAGACGCCGTCTTGGAATTGGGTCTCCAGGTCGGTCACCTCTAGGGAACGACAAAACGACTTTTTTAATGAAAAGTCGCTATAAATCTTAACGATTAAAAAGTCGTTTATTAATTTTAACGATGTTTAGAATGCCAAACGATGTTTTAACGGTAAAAACTCGACTCGTACGGGTCCAACTCGTACGACCCCGACTCGTATTGGTACCCCGACTCGTACTTAGTTCCCCGACTCGTACTTAGTTACCCAACTCGTACTTAACTCTAAAATTGAATGAAACGAAGGGGAAAAAGTGAATTCGGGGGTTTTCGGGGTCGCTGATCACGAATATCCATTAGTTTTTGTCAATTCCGGACCCCGGACCCAAATTCGAACAAAAAGTCGAAAATTTTAATTTTTTCTAAGTCGCTTTTACCCATCAAAATCTTATCTGTATATTTAAGGAGCCAAAAGGAGATAATCACATTTTTGTAAAATAACGGACCAATACAGTATACTGTACTATATAGTGTATAATGGTAGAGAATACAAGGTATACGCATATGCCATAGGCGTTTATGTGTATATTTAAGGAGCCAAAAGGAGATAATCACATTTTTGTAAAATAACGGACCAAATACAGTGTACTGTACTATAGTGTATAATGGTAGAGAATACAAGGTATACGCATATGCCATTGGCGTTTATGTGTGTATTTAAGGAGCTTGTATTCTCTACCATTATACACTATAGTACAGTACACTGTATTTGGTCCGTTATTTTACAAAAATGTGACTATCTCCTTTTGGCTCCTTAAATATACACATAAACGCCTATGGCATATGCGTATACCTTGTATTCTCTACCATTATACCCTATAGTACAGTATACTGTATTTGGTTCGTTATTTTACAAGTGTTAAATTATAAATTTACTTATAATTTTTTTTCCTGATCAAGCCTTAACAGTTAAAACACTTTAGCCCTATTAATTTTGATGATCTAGGTAGCGAAGCCAGTATGCATTATTTTCATTATAAAACACCAATCTTAGGGGTGTAAAATTTTCAGGTTTTCCCGAATTTGAGAAAAACAAAGCCGAAACGAAAAACATGTTGTTTTCCGGGACCCGTCAATTGGGCGCTCACGATTGGGCGCCAGACTCGTTTAGGGCTTTGTAACTTTTTTCTTTGTGTACCAAACTTTACAAGTTCTGCATTATTTGAAAGCTTTAAGTGTTTAGAAGGTATTAATTAGCTATTGCTAAGCGATTGACCAACTCTTAAAAAAGTTACAACTTGAAGAACGCAAAAAAGTCAGAAATTTTGTACATTTTTATTCATAACTTTTTTATAGGCAGGTAAATTTTTTTAATTTTTAGAGCGCTAACTAATAGAGTCCATAAGCAGCATCCGAAAGACACTAAGTTTAAAAAATTTTGCTGCCTAAGAAAAAAAGTTATGGCGTCCGAAAGTAGGCTGGCGCCCAATCGTGAGCGCCCAATTGACGTAGACCGGTTGTTTTCGCATAGCTCTTTTCGTACTTTCTGCGTCCTAGCCCCGCTTCGCCTTCTCCGTGTTGAATTTTTTTTTTTCTAAATGTTCGGTTCACTTTTAACTTTCATCATTGACTAAGAAAATTTTCTCCATCAAAAATGCATAAATTTTTATTTTTATAACATTCTTCATGAGATTAAGCCATAAAATTGTTCATTTATTTAATTAAACGAATCTCCAATGTTCTTTTTTATTTTTCATAAATCCGGTTTATTTTTGTTAAGAATCAACAAATGGGTGCGAATTCCTTCACTGTAATTTTTTGCGGGAGTCTCATCGTCGTTCCGCTCATTCATTCGTCCAATCACTCATTTTCCTTTTGGCGCTTCGCCTTCGTCTCCTTTGGCCATTTTTATTGCCTTCCAAAATTGGAGTGTCAATTGTATAAATTCCCCCACTTTTTCTCTCTTTTGGTGTTTTTCCTTTTCTCTTCGTTCACAAAATGAATTGGTGCGTCTTTTTGTGCCTTTTTCTTCTCGTCGATGCCGTCGTTGTGCCCTTTGTGAACACTGCGCCACTGTAATCCATCCAATTAATGTGCCATTGGCATTGGTTTTAATTTTTTGCACTTTCTGAAAAGTGAGCGGGAAAAGCGACTCTCTGCCGGCCAATTGGGCAAAGGCGCTGCCATCGGTGCCGGCGTCGGCTTAGTCGGCGCCGCACTTTACGCCGGCGGCAAAAAGTTTTGGGACAATCGAAAAGCAAATGCCGCAGCAGGTGAGTGATAACTGATCGTAAAGTTAACGGTAAAATAATTCATTGATTCAAGCCAATGGGGGCGGAGCCGATGCGGCCAATTTGAAAACGAAGGGCAGAAAATGAAGAGAAGGAAGAAGTGTTTAGAAAAAGGATTATTCTTAAAATTACTGAAAGGAGAGATAATTCGGCACAAACGCAGAAGAAAGACAAATTGTACAATAAAAAGAAAAAAATATATTTTTCCAATTGTCCCAGTAATACAAATATCGTTTAGCGCACACACACACAAAAGATAGAGCTATTAACGAATAAAATGAGCTCAAATATTTTGGCATGAAAATCCCTAAAAGTTTTATTTTCCCTCATTAAATCAAATGACGGAGGAACGCAAAGGCTGAACAAAGGCTCACCGACCGACCATTTTGAAAGCCTATTTTGTAAATTTTGCAAAATGACAACAAACAAAAATAATCCGGCGTTCACGCGCTTTTATGGCGATATTTGTGCAGCGAAGGGACAAAAGTTTGGCGATTGCTAAAAAAGGCACAGAGTTCGCCACGCCACCGCTTAACAAATCCCTTATAAAGCGGCAAAAACAGTGAGAAAGTATCCACCAAAATCAAAAGTAAAAACCATACCAACCAAACGGTTCGCTTAAATCTGTTCATGGCCTCCAAAATGTGTTCTCTGCGTTCCCAAATGCTGCTGATCGGGGCTCTCAGCGTGTCCTTTTTGCTGCTTTTTGTGGCTTCTTCGGCCGAAGAGGGCGCGCGAATGAAGCGCGAATGGCCCTGGGAGTGGGCTGGCAAGCAGTTTTGCAAGACGTCGGCTAACTGCAAATGCGAGTGAGTCAAAAGAATTGTTGTCCAAGGCACATTTTGGCAAAATTGGCACGACGGCACTTCTTAATTTAGTGATGGCAAAAAGTGGGCCAAATGTGTCAAATCGGCGGGATATGCGGCCAGCAATTGTTGCGACAAGCATTACGTGTGGGCATGTTGCGGGAAGAAGCCGAAGCACTGAACAAAGAAAGCGACGAGGCGAATGATCACGGAGAAGGAAGAAAGAGAGGGAGAAAAAAAGGCCGGGAGAAGCGAAATAGAGGAGGGAATGAGAGGGGAAGAGAAAGAGAAAAGGGAGCAAAGAGGAGAGAGAGAGAAAGAAAGAAAGAGGAGGTGAGCAAGACATTGGTACGAACGGACAGCAGCAGAAAGACGGATAACGAGAACAAAATGTCATTGCATTATGTTCCATTTCATATTTATTTCCCTTTTTTGTAATGAAACCATTGTCAAATATTTAGAAATTTTTGGCTTTGCATTATTTGTACGAAGGTCCTTTAGTGTGGAGAAAAAAATTCTTTAATTACATTTCAAAACTTTGTAAAAAATAATAATTCTTTTTTTCCTCAGAGTAAAAAATAAGAATAGAAAAGGCTGAAATAAGAATTTTTTTGTTTAAGTAAGAACAAATGGGAATCCTCTCTCAAATTTCTTTCTACACACCTTCAATGATTGATTGAATGACTATCCACTAAGTATTAAGAGTGTCATTCTCTGCCACCACCCCCCGCCCCGAGTCGGACCAGGACAAAGTGTCGTCGGACGAGTATTTGGTCGTAACTTTTTTCTTAATACATAAATTTTTTTTAAAAGTGTTAAGGAATTATCATTAAATAGAGATGCTAAGCGATTAAAAAATTCTCAAAGGAGTTAGTCTTTATTTTGCAAAAAATCGGAAATTTCATGAGTTTTATTATTTCGAACTTTTTTGAGAATTTTTGAATCGCATTACATCTGCAGAATGATAGTTTCTTAACATTTAAAGCTTTCGAATAACACCAAGTTTATAAAAATTTATGTATAAAAAAAAAACCAAAACATAGCCGGCCTAAACGTACGAGTCTTATGTTCGTAACTTTTTTCTTAATTTATAAATTTCAATAAACTTGATGTACCGGCCTAAACGTACGAGTCTTATGTTCGTAACTTTTTTCCTAATTTATAAATTTCAATAAACTTGATGTTATTCGAACGGTCTTAGTGTTTAGAAACTATAATGAAGTAAAAATTAAGCAAAATTATCCAAAAAGTTAAAAAAATGAAATTCCCGAATTTTGTGCATGATAAGGATTTTCAATTCAATAACCTAAAAGATCTGGTAAAAGTTACTTTCTGGTCCCACAAAAAAAGAGGCTAGGTTAAGAGTGGGTTTTATGCGATTCTGAGTTGTACTCGGGGGCGCTGATCACGAATATGTGATATCAGATTTATAATATGATTTCATCTAATTCATGATTTTTTTCAACATGTCTGTGACTTCTCATCAAGTTTTTCCCTTTTTTACTGGTATTCGAATAGAATAATGTTAGTTTATATTAAAATTTTCGGAAGAAATTAATAAAAAGATTTATTCTAAATTAAATTTAAATCCAATAATACAATAAATAAAAGTCAAGGATTTGTACTACCGTTATTATGTTGTTTTCCAATTGCGTCACGCTGCCCTTCAAACTCATCAAAACGCCGTCTAAAAGTGAAAAAAATAGTGCGGCAACCAACCAAATAATTAACTAATAATGGGCTTTTTGTGAAATTCTTCATGATTTAATTAATTTTTGCCAAAAAATGAAAGGGTGGTAAAAGTGAAAAACGGTACCTTATTTCTTCTCGCCGTACGCTGCCGTCAAGGCCAGTCACAATGTCCGCCGTTTGTCCCGCAGGCAAAAGCGCTCCCGGGGCGACGGCCAAAGCGAAGTGCATAAACTGAAACGGAATTCAAATGCAATTTGGCGTGTTTATTGGCATTTTTTTTTCGGTGACACCTTTTAACGACAAAATCAAAGAGCAGCGTTGTCACAGGGATACAAATCAGTGCCATCCAAAAAGGAGGGCTGGATATCTGAAAATGATCATTTACGAGATTAAGAGTGATCACACGCTCACAACAAAGATTAACTTGACTATTCATCATACACGTGCAAGGGGTGTCTCAGGCCAAGGGCCATACGACGGACGCTTGAGACAGGGGGGGGGGGGGTCTCGGGACCGATTTATCATACGAAGGTCCAAAATTTTTCTCCGGCGACCTTTTTTTTTTTGATTTCAAAAGCCTCTTTTTTTGCTGCGCGTTTTTTCAAAAAAAAAAAGCTTTGGGTTTTTGGGATCCGGCGGTGCCGATAGGCGCCACCGGGAAAATTTTTGAAAATTTGAGTGCCATATGTTAACAGATTTTCACCAAAAATTGCTAAATTTTTGCTATTTTAACCAAAGCAACGATCTTTTTGTTTTTAAACACGTTTTTTGCGGCGCATTTTTCCAAAAAAAACTAGGCGCCGCCGGGGAATTTTTTTTAAGTATTTTAATGAATTTTGATAAGAAAATTTGTTCAATTTTAAAATTTTTCCCCCTTTTCCCTTTCGCCGGCCGACCCCCCCCCCCTCTTTTACACCGGCCCCCCTCCATGCGAAGGGGTCCCCTATTTTGGGACCCTTTGCGGGCGAAGGGGGGGGGGGGTCGACCCCCCCCCCCTTTTTCATGTATGGAGGGGAAAGACAGTCAGTTGACGGCTTGGTCTTTAAGGGAATGTTCGGGAATTCGGTTTACCAAAAAAAGAATGCTCGGAAAAGCGATTTTTCATCTTTTATCCGCTAGTCGGAATGGTGACTGATCATTTGCGCCACGCATTTGTGCCGCTACATTTGCGCCCCGCGCATTTACGCCCCGGACTTTTCTGCAACTACTGAATCATGCATGTTCCCAAGTTTCCGGAAGTAATTAAGCACATCTACGACCCCCGTTCTAAACTAAATTTTTCCTCCTAATGGTCCCAAATATCGGGGCGCAAATGTAGCGGCGCAAATGTGCGGGGCGCAAACGACGCATAACCGTCGGAATTGCCCTAAATAAAAACCCAACAAGAGAATCAGCCATACTGTATTTATTCTGATATAAGACCCCTCTCTCCATTATAAGACCCCCTTCGAGGTGGATTGAAAAAGAGAAGACCCGGATCTTCTATCAGAATAAATAGGTATATTTTAAATAACATTTAAGAGAAAAATGTACAATTGCCCACCATAATAATGAACATCCCGCTCATGTCGGCACCAAATGAAAGCCATGTCCAAATCTGCACAAAGTGAAAGAATTTTTCTCTTGTCGAAAATTGCCCTTGTTTACCCATGAGTGTAAGGCCAAAGCGGTGAACCAAATGAAGACGGAGCCAAGGCAAACGGAGACGATGAACCAAGTCCACGAGTCGCACTCCAACAGCGCCTTCAGACAAACGGTGACAACGACAAACTGAAAAATGTTAGTCATTAACAAGCAATGACTCATTGGTTTGTACGGTACACCCACATTATAGAGCGAATTGCCGAACATCAGCCAACCGCCCGTGTTGCCACTGGACCAAACGACGCCCGAAGCATAGAAGCCGAAACTGAGGAAGAAGAGCAGCAGCGAGTGCCACAGCGAAATGCCCACCCACATGAAGAAGCGCTGAATTAGGCATAAATGCATTGGTTAAGGGAGGGGAGCCCGCGAATCAGTCCCCGCCCGCCCCCGGGAAATTAAATTAGATTATAAAAAACAAAACAAAAATTACAAAAAATTTCAGTGTTCCAAACGTAAAAATTGGATATAAATACACCCAAAACCAGGGGGGAAGGATGAAAAGGTACACTGCACTCACATCGTTGGAGAATGCCCTCTGCTGAAAGCTTTGGTACAGTTGCGGGTGCCGCAGAATCATCCGCTGAGAGAGCGGACGGTCGAAGAGGCCGAGAATGATGGGAGGCCAAGAGGTGAAGAAAATGTTGAACATGGCGATGGTCCACGGATCAAAAATGGTAACACCAGAGAAGGCGGAGAAGAAGGCGAACCAAAACTCGATGATGTACAGGCAGATGTTCTTGTAGAAACTGATGATTAGGGATGACAGTTTTAGTCATAAAAAAGCCTGAAAAGTCTACCAAAAAAGGCATCACGAAAAAGGTGTAAAAAAGGCACTAAAGTATGACCAATATAAAAAAAAATTCAAATATATCATTCTTTTTTTGGAACAAATTAAAATATGAAGGCAATGATTGAATATAAACATTTGGCAATGCACAATCATCTATCAACCTCTACATTGGATTTTTAAAGTAAAATTTTATTTTTATTTATCGTTCTTTAATGTTATTCAAAAAAATAAATGAGCAGCACCTGTACAGAATGACTTTGACGCTCCGTTCAAAATTCCAAGTGCCTTAAAATTCAATTTTTTATTATTATTTAAATTTTTTATTTTATTAACCATGCACTAAAAGAAGACGCTGAAGAAATTGGAATTGCGCAATGGAATAATCGCTGGCGGCGGCGGCCTTTAAAAAACAAAAATTTTATTTTTTAATCTCAGTTTTTGGCGTTCCGCCAGCCCACCTGAAGACCTTCGACCCCACTGATGCCAACGCCGACACTTGCCGCTTGGATCATCGCCACGTCGTTGGCCCCGTCACCGACAGCCATTACGGTTTTGTTGTTGCCAAGCGATTTGACAATTTCAACAATTTCCGCTTTCTGACAAAGAGGGAATTGAAAAGCATTAAAATATTTGTGTTTTTATGATATAAATTTATAATTTATATTCACTATTGGACTCAAGAATTGGCCATCCCTCTTCACAGCCCCCTCACAAATTCATTTAAATTTTTCAAAACTATTTCCCCAAAAAAGTCACAAAGCTCTAAAAATTATTCTAGTTAATGAAGTTTTGCTCTTTTTTGAGCGCTGTTTTCATATCAAAAAAAAAAAAAAAAAATTAATGAGCTCTATAAAAACGATCCCCTCCAGCGGCGATTTTCAAAACACAATTAAAAAATATATTACGAAATCTTCTCAAGCAATTTCACAAAAAAACAAATAGGTAATAGGGTCCTCTGCTAAGATATACACCGCTCCTGATCCGTTACTCCCCCATTTTGACCTGCATCGGCGTCATCCGACAACAAATGACAGAGTGACAGTTGAATATCAATTCCGCAAAAATGCGTCTCGCCTCTCCGATCACCGCGTGGTGCAGACTCGCTCCGTCAGTGACCAGCGCGAACGGCGTCTTCATCAGCAAATATGTGGACTTAACGAGGTTGCTGGACATCAATTATTAATGCAAAAACGCATTCAACTCCGTTGATTTGGAGAACGTAAAAGTTTACGCGCCCGGTGGGACTCGAACCCACGCCCTTCCTTTCCGTGGGAATGCTCTAACCAACTGAGCTACGGGCACCCTGCTAACGATAATGCCGTTATCTGCCCACCTCGGTCCGTTCCCGCCCCCGGGAATAGGAACAAAACAGCGCCAGGACCAGGGGCGTATCTAGAAAAAAATTTCGGAGGGGGGAGTGGCCATTTGAGCGCCGCGCTGAAATTTCCTAGCCATTTCAGTCCCAGAAATTTTACAGAAATTTAAATCAATTTTGTGTTAAATTGTCAATTTTCAGAGAAACTATGCTGTTTTTAAAAGAAAATGCCCAAAAGTTCCCCTTTTTTATTTTTTCCTTTCTCTGCTTGGTGAAAAAAAAATTTTTTTCATTTCGGAGGGGAGAATTCCCCTTATCCGCCCCCCCCCCTAGATACGCGCTTGGCCAGGACAATTTAAAAAAAATTCCAATACTTATTTTTTTACAAAAAATGTCGAAAATTTTCCACAGCATCAAGAAATTCGGGCCAGCGGTGTTTTGGGTGCACCGCCCCCGCCCCTTCTTCGCCCCCCCCCACACACCTTCTGTGTATTCCTGCAGTTTGGCCAACACCGTGTCGAAGGTGCGTTCGGCCAACACCATCAACTCGTTTCCTTGTGGCACAGGGAGGGCGACTGAGCAATTTGGACGGCCGTCCAACTTATCGCCGGTTAACATCCAAATGCGAATGCCGGCCGTCAACAGAGTCTGAATGGCTAACGGCACATTCTGAAAGGATGGCATTTTTACTTTTTTGAAAACGGCGAAATTTTTTCGGCGGCACCCAATAGAAAACTTCAATTTATTGATTTCCAATTCATTTTCCGCAAATTCCCCCCCCCCCCTCCGTGCCCACTTCTTGCAATTTGTCTTCAATGGCTGTCACTGCAATGAGTTGCAAATTGCGCTCAATTTTTTCGGCGACAGTACTCAGCTTTTCTCTCCTCTCGTCAATGGCGGTGGACGCCGCTTTGAACTCGCGCGACCATTGCGCGTAAGTGCTCTCGTCCAAAACGGGTCGAAGCGAAACACAAGTGCGATAGCCTAAGTGGGGGAGAAAGAGTGGGAGCAAATGCACACAATGAAACAAAGGCATAGCAAAACCCTTGCCTTCAGGGGAGACTAAACAAAACTTTTTATATTTAGGGACGCTTTTTAAATTTGCAAAAATTCGGATTTTATGGGTTTCTTTCAAATTTTTTTAAATAAATTAAAAAATTTCAATTTCGACCACAAAGAAATCGGCATATTTAAAAAATCCGTTGTTTGGCCATTTAAAGTGAGAAGAACTCAGCATCAATTGATGAAAGCAATTCCCGTGAAGCATTGGCCAATAAAAACCATTTACGCATTTAGGGAACGCCAACGGACCCATTGGGTGGAGAGCCCGCGGAGCTAAAATGCGACCGCATCCAAGAGAAATCAAACCAAAGACTACCAGTGAGAAAATAAACAAGGCCAAAAACCACTAAACCAAGAAACAAACAGAAACTGATTCACAAAAACCAAAAAAAAATGTTATTATTAAAACCTTCCTGTGCTAAATCACCAACGCCCGGTCACAACTGTACAACATTTGTGGGTCGTTCAATTCCTTTGAAAGGCGTTCAAAAAAGACTTGTCCTGAAAATGTAATTATGAAGACAAATTAATGAGAACAGATAAGTAAAAGATAGGGAGAAAGTAAGAAACAAATAGGAAGAAAGAGTTAAGAGAAGGATAAAAAATTATAAAAAAAATTTAAATTAATTAAATTTCTCGACAAAACTCACAGCGCCTTTGCAGAAAAATTTTATTTGCGCATTTGTGACATTTTTCTCGCGCAAAATGACACTCATCCGTTTGCGATCGCTGCTAAAATCGAGCACATTAAGCAGTTCGAAGGTGTGATTTGTGCCATCCTAAAAATGAAAATAAATGAAAAAAAACCAATTAAATGGAATGAAAATTGACCGCTTCCACCACAATTTCGTGCGGTTTTCGCGTGTGAAAGTGAAGCCCAAATTTTGGGCACCGGGACAAGCGCCGCTTCGTCGGGCGACGACGCCTGAAAACGGATGCGCCCATTCTCTTCACGCTCGGGGACAACTGAAAATTTTAGCAAAGCACAATATTTATGAAATCGTAAGTATTCATTCTTTATACCCGTATGGCATGTGGACAACATGGTGAGAAATTCGTAAATCTGCGCCCCATTGCCATTCCGGCCGCTGGCCATGTCCCGTCGAAGCTCGGGGTCGTCAAAATCTTCCTGTGGTTTTTTAATTTTTCTTTTCTATTTTCCCAATGCCCTCCCCCCATTTCGGACCCGGTCGTCGTCTCCGTATCCAACCGTTCCAATTTGGCAACGTTTAATGTCATGATGGTTGTGTCAATGTTCCCGTTTTGTCTGTGAGAAATAAAGAATAATAAGTTTTCAAATTCTCTTTTCTTTACACTTTTACGTTTTTTTGTTATAAAATTTTAATGTTGTGAGTCCCCCTATTAAGTTGGTTTGATCTGTTTTACACGTCAAATGTGACATTTTTTTGGGACCAAAAATCTATCAACAGGCGGTTAAGATAATTACCGGTCATAGGAATTGCACTTGGCCCAACTCTTCGTTCAAATTGAGGTGCGCGCCGTGGCCGTCACGTCGCTGGCCTCGTCATACATTAAAATGTCCTAAATGCTGAACTTTTTCTTTTTTAATATTGGTGATACTTGATGATGTGCCAAAAATGGCTTATTGTATTGCACCCATTTGAATATTGCCTGATTAATATATCCCGCCTGACAAAAGCGCACAATTTCCAGCGTCACTTCAACGAAATTGGGATCAGATTGCTGTAGAGGATGAAGAAGGTGATCATGTTCCACCAGAAGGACCAATGGTCAATGGCGCCGATATACCAATGGCGATCCAAGCGCCATTTGTTGTACACTTCGGCACGATAACACTGCAAAAAGAGGAAGCACCCATAAAAATTAGGCAAAGACCAAGGCAGTAAGCATCACATAAATTCTCACACATCTCCCAAAAAAACTAAAATATTAATATAAGATATATTAAAAGCGCGAAGACCTAAAAAAATCTCCGCGTTCCGTCTTCAACTTAAAAACTGCTACTTAAAGAGCTATGTGTTACGGTGCAGCCCAAACGTCGCTGGACGAGTTTTTGGTCATCAATTTTTTCTTTATCCACAAATTTTTATAAAGATAAATTTCTCGATTTTTTGCATCGCTAAAGATTTTCTACAGCTTAGAGCTCTCAAATAACACCAAATCTATTAAAAAAATGTGGGTAAAGAAAAAGTTATGACCAAAAAAGTCTTCTGGCAACGTTTCGGCCGGCGACGTCCTGGTCCGATGGTTACACCGTCCTTCGCCCTCCATAAAAAATGAAAAAATTATGAGATTTGGGCTTTCCCGGTCTTGTACATTTCTAGTTTTGCCCATGACACACTCCTCCCACCTGATGATGGTGAACAGCGCCAACATGAGGAAGAGGATAACAATGCGCTGGTTGGACATCAGGTCAATGCGCGACATTTTCAGCGGGACGCTGGTCGAGTTAATCATCAGGCGCGAGTCGTGTCCCGTGTAGACGACGACGCCGAACACCCAACGGCAATTCTCAGTTTGGCACCGCGCAACAAAAATTGGCTAATCGCTGGAGGGAAGGAGGGAGGGAGAAGTAGGGATTTACCGTAAAAAATGAAATCATGAGTGAGTTCTCAGATCCCAAACTTTCGTGAAATGGAAGAATATTTTAAGTTTTTGCACCTTCTCCTTTCCTCAATTTTTAGGCGGTCGATCACAAAAAATGGCATAACCTACGGAAGCGGAATCCGAACTTATCCCGGGCCGTGAGGAGCCCAATCCTTCCCGTCCGTCCGCAACAAAAAAATAAAATAATACAAAGTGACATTTTAAAACTTTGTCATCTTGAAAGGGTACACCCCAAAACGTCGGGACAAAACGTCCCGAAAAAAAAATTGCTAAAAAGCTGAATTTTTTGAAAAATTCCTTTGTTTTTCTTGAAGAAATTCCTGTTAATCAAGAAATTGCTGAAAAACTAAAAATTTTTGAAAAATTCTGAATTTTTATTTTTTAAGAATTTCTTGATGTTTTCAGAAATTTTCTTCAGAAAAAACTTATAGGAATTTTTCTAAAAAAAACTCAGTTTTTTAGCAATTTTTTTGGGCGACGTTTCGGCCGGCGACGTTGTCCTGCTCCCCTTGAAAACAGCCCTTAAATTTGGCACTTACTAAGTGGCAATTTCTCATCATTTCCGATAAGCAATGCGCCACTGAATTCGTTCACCCGTCTGTTGGAGGTTCGCATTCGATTTGCGCGTGTAATGCGCGCAGCTGCTCGACGCTAGTGAGTTCGGCGGTGAGAGAGACGGCCTAAAAGACGGAAAAAACCATCTTTTTTGTTGTGGCCATTTTCCACTTTTACCTGTCTAGTCTTCAAATTGGTCTCCCCGTCAAGCTGTGCTGTCTCAATGTAAGCTAAAAAAAAGTGGAAAGGAAAACTCTATAACACGGCATTTTTGCAATTATGGAGGATTTTTTTAAATTACCCACCCATTCCAAACGCTTCGCTGGATGAAAGAAGCACGATGTCGGCGGGGAAAAAATGTCCTCTTTTTACACGAATGATTTGACCAACTCGTAACTGAAAAAAGAGAGGAAGAGGGATAGCTTTTTTAGAGAGTTACAAAAATAAAGATAGGTATGCGTAAATCCTTAATTTTTCTTCATTTTAAGCTTTCCACCCCTCCCACAAAATGTTAGAATATTCTTTGAATTGGCCACAAATTAAAATGTGCCTATTCATTCGAAAACCCAGGACAGGCATTTTTATTTTGGTGTCCAACTTTTCTTGCCTATGTTGTCATCTGCATCCATTCCCTCACCTCTTTCCATGGCGCTTCGAATTCGGCCACCCGTGCAAGCGGTGGTGTCGACCAGTTCCACCTCGAGTTGTTCATTCAATGTCCATTCGTCTTCGCTTCTGAAATGCAAAAAAAAAAACTTCAAAACCATAAAATTGTTTTTCCGTTGCCTGACAATGTCCTCGAAAATCTCTTTGAAAGCGGGCACACTCAAAATGACCAGAAAAGGCACTGCTGTTGTGTAATGGCCTGCAAAATGAGAGTGAAATTATGCTGTTTTTCGGCATTTTCCGTTAGACCGACTCCTCGACTAACCATCACCCACCCCTCCTCAAAAATTCCCATTTTCCACTTTTTTGACCAATACTTAATCATTTCTGAACCCAAAAATAGGGTTGGACCCCGTCCATCCGTCTTCCACTGACCTGTGGGGGGAGTTCGGAATTTGCTGCAGAACGACAATGTCAGAAAGAAGACGTTGCTGTACGGCGGAACTGTTCGATCAGAAAGCGCGGAAAGAATGTGAAAGCATTGTATTACAGGTCCTAAAAATTACGGATAAAAATTATTTGAAAAAACGACAAAAATCTTTTTGGCATTAAAAATTGCTGATTTTTTAATAAAACGAAAAATTAAAAAAATTTAGTTAAAAAATCAAAAGGCCCACCCTATGGTTTTCAGTCGCACCCTAGGCTAAAAAGTAACCTCGCGGGTGAAATTCAAAACTACTGAAAATTACCAATGTCGGTGACTTGTCCAAATTTTTTTGAAATATTTCAAAATAATAGAACTGATCAAAGATTTAAAACTAAAATAGCCGACGGAAAACCTTATTTCGTTGTTGCAATATGCTTGAGACTGCGCACCGCCACCCACGACAATCTTTCGCGGTGCGACGTTTCCCTGCTGCTTTGTGCATCGCCGCCGCACGAACGGATGGCCGAGTAGGAGGGCAAATTGGCACGAACCCAATGCATAAATTAAACAGCAAACGGACTGTAAAAGAAACAAAATTGTCATTTTTTTTTGTTGATAAATTAATAATTTGTATGTAATTTTTTTCCTAATAAATGAGCTTAATTAAGTTTAGTTAAAATAAATTTCTCTTTTTCATTAATTAGTAATATGTTTGATTACCCAATAAGTTGAGTGCTATCACGTTGTGTAGGAAAACCCCTAAATCAAAGTTTATGCCCAAATTTTTAGCTTAATCAATGGTTTGTCCATATTTTGAGCATTAGCAGTGTCATGAAAAAAACAAATAGGTGTGGGGGGCGAGGCAGCCGTTCGGCACCCGCAGCAATAAAAAAAAATACCATCCTGGAATTTATTTTCAAAGGCTAAGAGTTCATTGGAGCATAAACTTAACTAGCACCCAACTTTCTCTGAATTGTAAACTCAAAAAGTTATAAAATTGACTATTTTGGAAAATTAATTTTTGCCAAAATCCGAGTCCGTCCCACAACTTACATTAAAACAGGGCTCCCAGTGTGAGGATTAATCCTCATTTTGTTTGAAGGGGGCAAAGAGGATTTTTTGAAGGAGAATTTTAAGAAATTTAGGATTTTGATGGGGTTTGAACATAAAGTGAATGTATTTTGAAGAATTTGCATAATGTTTAGCGCTATTCCTTAAGGGTGGCCGATCATTTCGTCAGTGGTTCATTTGGGCAGTGGTTCATTTTGGCAGTGATCACTTGAGCAGTGATCATTTGGGCCGTGAAAATCTAAGAGTTTGATTGTAAGAACCAAAACTGAGGGTTCGAGAGAAAAAAGAATTGTAAGGAGGAAAAATTTTGTAATTAAATTGTATTTCAAAAAATAAGTTATGGAAAATTAAAAATAATGAAGAAAATGATTCAAACTGTCAATTTTTACAAAAAAACATCTTTTGGACAGTTTTCCTCTAGAAAATTCATTGAAATTACAAAAAAAAAAAATCCCGGCGGCGTCTATCGACACCGCCGAACACCTTTTACACTTAAGAATTTTTCAAAAAAAAAAAAAAAAAAAAAAAAAAAAAAAAGGCTTTTTTTGTCAAAATCTGTTAGTAAATCACATTTAATTTTAAAATTTCACCCGATGGCGCCTATCGGCACCATCGGACCCTTGTTCGGTAAGTCTTCTCAAAATTTGTCTAAAAAATCCAAAAAAAAAAAAAAAGGCTTTTTTGGTCAAAATCTGTTACCAAAACATATCCAAATTTTTCGAATTTTCCCGGCGGCGCCTATCGGCACCGCCACCTCGCCCTTGGCGAAAAATACAAACCATTTAAACAAATAATTAAATTTTTGGACTGTACTTTGAATTCACAATCCCTCTTATGTATTTTGAAATCGCCATTCACAATCCCTCTTATGTATTTTGAAATCGCCTTGTCTTTACTTTGAAACAGAGCTACAGGCGCCGTCGGGAAAATTAAAAAAAAAAACACTTCTTAAGAGTGTAAAAAATGAATTTTTTAGTGTCCCAAATCCCGGTCTTTTTCTCGTCCCGAAACCCGACCCGAACTTTTCTTGGCCGTCCCGACCCGAAATCAAATTTTTTTTTTCAAAATTGGCCAAATAAATGTAACTTCCTTGGCCAGCAACATCAAAAACATTTTTTATTACAAAAAAACCGACAAAAAAATGAAAAGGGGGAGAATCCCCCCTTTGATATGTTTTTTCAAAAAAACCCTTTAGGAATAGCGCCATGTTTTCAAATTTTTATTTTTCGTCAGAAACTTCTTTTTATAAGTTAAATAAAATGCATTTTCAACCATTAAAAGCGTTTTCAAAAACTATTTTATTTTTGACACCAAATTTTTTTTTTTTTTGGCCGAGTATAAGTACAATTACCGTTCTATATATTTTTGAGCAATTTCAACAAAATTGAATCAGATGAAAATGATGGACACATCAAAAAATGAAAAATAATTAAAAAAAATTCAATTATGGCAAGGAATCATTCACAGAATCAAGCAGAAAATTGGAGCAATTTACGCTGCAAATGTTCAATAAATAGCGGCAACGACTCAATGGTTCTGGGCCAGCGCTCAAGTGTTCCGACAACCAAATTTCCAGAGCGAAAAACATCGATCTTAAACATCAAAAATGCATCGGTCGTCCGGTTGATTGTCTTTTTTTATATAATTAGTTGTTTGCTTTGTTAATTTCTCACTCGGATATGGTCTGGTTGATGTGTGAGTGCCAATAAATCCCTTTGGTGATGGTTATTTCCTTTCGGTGGTCTGAAGAGGAAAGAGCCGCTAAAATTAAGTTTGGTAATTCGTTCCTTTCATACTCCGCCGCTCCTCTCACCCTTTTTCTTCCAATGTCAATTTTTGCTCATTTCCGATTCGTTCCAACAAAGCAAAAGTTTCAGCATCGCATAGACTGTAAATTTGCGGTTGAACAATGGCAATGTTGAAACCATAGAAGTGGAGCAAATCATCTGCGGAAGAAACGGAATTGTGCTGACGGTGATCAATGGCGCGGGAAAGGGAGAGAGTCGATGGCGGAAGATGTATTGGCCGATGAGAACGGTCACCAGCAGCAGTTGTCTTCGCGACTTCCCATTGAAGGAGCATTGCTTCGCTTCTCATCACCACGCACTTTTTCTCCGATCTTCCACCACCGTTGCCCATTCTTCTCGTTGTTTTTCTGATCGTTTCTTTTTCATATTCCTTTCTTTTCCCCTGTTGGGTCAGTGTATCCATTGACATTCTGTTCGGCCTTCTTTTTGAAGTTTTCCCTTTAATGCGCTCTTTCTTCTCGTGCGTCTGTTCGTTGTTTCTTCTCTTTCCTCTGCTTTTCTCTTTGCTCGTCTTCCATTTTCGGTCACTCTCTGTCGCTTCCATTTGCATCATTGTCCTATCGTCCGGAAGATCGTCTGAATAACGAAATGTTACATCATGCAACGACGAAGCCACGGGGCGGAAAATCTCCCCATCCATTCCTCCTGCATTACCTTCTCTGCCGGTGGCCATCCTAGAATCGTTAATTTCTTCCGGGTCCCATTTCATCGGACTTATCATCCCGCTTTCAGCAAATGCGGCACTTTCGGTCTCCGAGAACTCACACATTCCAACGGCATTTTCCATTGGCTTTTCCAGTTCTCCATTCACCAAAACACTTGTTGCGGTAGAAGGCCTGTTTTCGTCACCAAATTCGGTGCTCAAAACCTCGTTTTGCATGAATGGAGATACGTTGGTTTTGGAAATTTGGGTCTGATCTGATAAACGGATTGTAATTATAGTCACTGCCGAAGATTCAGAATAAATAATTAAGCAGACTATTGTTTTACCGTAACAATTGCGGATTACGAAACGACCAAGCACAAATGAATGTTCAAATATCCATTTTATTAAAGTAAAAATAAATAAATAAATAAAGGTGCTAGTCCAGTTTATGCGTCCAATGAACTTTTATGCGTCCAATCAACTGTACATGCTTGGTTTCATGGGCCATAACTTTCTTCTTGATTAACCAATTCCTACATTCTTGGTATCATTCGAAAGCTCAAAACCTATAAAATTTAAACAATCAGTGTATAGTATTAAGAAAACATAGAAAATTAGATATTTTAATAAAATAATTTTTTTTCTCTCCTTTAAGTTTTTTTTGACTTAAATTTTTCGAAATTTTCATGTACTAACACATTCTTAAGACTTTAAGCCTTCAAATGATACCAAGAATGTAAAAATTGGTTAATGAAGATGAAAGTTATGGCCCATGAAACCAAGCATGGTCAGTTGATTGGACGCATAAAAGTTCATTGGACGCATAAACTGGACTAGTACCTAAATAAATGCACATTTTTTTGTTGATTTTCCGATTGGAATTCATTGGTGAATTCGTTTCATTGCTTCTTCCTTTGCCATTGCCTTTGCTCATCGTCCGTTGTTCATGCTCAACATCATCGTTTCTCTCAACTCGAATTCGAACGTGTCACCGCTCAGCGGTTTTGTCGGTGGCATTGCGCTCAGAGGCTCGCCCCATTCACTTTTTGCGGGTGGCGAACTGGACAGAATGAGAAGGGTGGCGATGAAGAGAGAAGTGGAGAAAACGATCAGGAAGAGACGGTCCAGCACCATGGCCACATAAGACCAATTCTCAGAGACCTAATAAAAGAGTGTCAATTAGCATTTTATGCCAAAAGGCACTTTCTTTCTTCACCCAAAATCAAGGTTGCCATCGCCAAAACTCAAAAACCCGGCACGGACCCCAAAACCCGGAAAATGCCGGGTTTCCAGGGTAAAATGGCAACCCTGCCCAAAATGATGGCACTTTATTTTTGGTCATTCTTGGCATGCCATTTCCCGCTTGGTCCCCTCCGTCACATTTGCCATTTCCTTCACTCACTTTGTCCTTTTTTTGCTTTGCCCGGAAATACTCTGCCACAAAGTACACATTGTCCGCCATCCGTCGCATCACCTCCGCGCTCATTCCTTTCACTTGCGCCGTTTGCGACAGACGGATGCCCGTGTCGGCAATGCTTCGTCGAGAGCGAAACGAATGGGCAAAGAAAGGACCGCTGCTTTGGTAGGGATGGGCGAAACAGCAGAAATTGTTGTCAATGTTGGCACTTCCAAAGGGCGGTTGGATATCTTAATTATTGTCTTATTTTTTATCCTTTAAATGTGTCACCATTTGCTGACTAATGGAATAGCTAACCTCGGCTCTACTGCAGTTTACGCGTCCAATCGACTTTTACGCGTCCAATCAACTAACCATTCCCGATTTCTTGGGGTAAAAGTCGATTGGACGCGTAAACTGCAGTAGAGCCCTAACCTCTTCCTAGAGGAACAAACTGGCCGTTTTCATCTTCAACCAAAACAAATGTGTTCTCATCCCAGTTGAAATGGGTTTTAAGGGCACAACCATTGCCTGTTGTCCCGGCACTTTCATTGCTTGTTGACCAGCCGACCTGTTTGCTGCCCACACTTCACATCTGTTGTGCCAATAGTTGATCATGTGGTGATTCTGGGCTATATATGAATGGGGGGGGGGCGTAACTTTGATTCTCCGAATTCGTTCTTCCACCGCTTTGACGAACACAACTCAAAATGGCACCAAATGCCCATTTGTCCCTTCTGCCAGCAACCAGTTGATGTCAAATTTCTGTGCCAATGGTAATTCTTCCACTGGTGCAAGGCCGGCAACGAAGTGGCCGGTTTCGTCTTCACCCAAAAGAAATGGGTTTTCAAACGGAGAAAGTTGTGTGCAGGAGCTTGTAGACCAATTGGGTTTGCTGCCCAAACTTGGCGTCTATCGTTCCAATAATTGAACAGGTGGAAATTTTGGTCCATGTCTGAGTGTGAAATATGTTAAAGGTGAAAAATTTTGTTTACTGGCAAGTTAAGTGTGATAACTAGGGCTCCAGAAAATATGGAAATCCATATTTTTTTCCTGAACTCGGAACGGCCTAAAACGCATGTAAACATGTTTTTAGCATGGTTTGAAGCTTCTATACACACCAGGGATGCAGCCGATCTCTGATTTGAAAAATCGAAAATCGGAAAACCGGAATTCCGATGCCGAAAAATTCTTCGGAAAACGGAAATCGGAATTCCGGTCCAAAAATCATCGGAAATCGGAAATCGGAAATTTTTTTTCTATAAAATTACTAAATTTTTTTTATAAATTTTTTTTTTGACCAAAAACTTCTCATTTTTCGAAAATTTTTATTTATTTTTGAGAAAATTAATTCCGATTTTTTCCGATTTTTCCCCAAAAATATCGGAAATCGGAAAATCGGAATTCCGGTCCCAAAAACATCGGAAATCGGAAAACCGGAAATCGGAAATCGGCTGCATCCCTGATACACACCGACTCAGTTTTGGCTCCCAGTTGCAATAAATCAGAACGCCAAAGAAAAGAAAAAAGCAAGAATTTCAAAAAAAATCTTCTAATTTCCCTTGTAAAAAGGCAAGAGCCGATCTCGAGTTAGAAAGGATTTAGTTACATAATAAAGCATGATGATAGAGGAGGTCGAAATATAGGGCTATGCAAAATTTTAAGAAAATCGGTCTGTAGGAAAATTTTTTTCTCTGTAACGAAATTTTCATATTTTTTTATATTTCAAGTAGTCAAAACTTTTAGCAGAGGAATCCATTTGCCTAGCTATTAATTTGAAAAAGCTTCTTCTCTACAAGACCTTTCGAATGACACCAAAATTGTGTGATTTGATTCGCAAGAAAGTTTAGAAATTATTGTTGAAAATTGGGTTTTTTCGATTTTTTTAAAAATGTTTATCAAAAACTCAAAAATCACTCAGTAATTCAGCAGGAGCTGCTCTTCAAAATGAGCCCAAAATTATTTGAATTAGGTGGTGTTACGCTAAGTTACAAGGCTTCTCTCATTTTGGCATACTATTTCCATGTCTCTAACTTAGGCGAGGCGGAAGAGAGCGCCTGCGTTGGGTGGGTGAGAGGGGAGAGAGAAGGGAAATATGAGAGAGGCAAAGAAGGAAGAGGAAGAAGAAATAGTGAAGTAATTTCTTCCTTTACCTAGCTCTTTTCCATCTTATCTTTAAATTAATATCTTATCAAGAATACTTATATTAAATATCTCTTGGTATAAGTTGAACATGAACCTTCACTCTTATGTTTCTTACCATCTAAGAGACCACTGAGACAAAAGTTCAAATATTTATTGCAACTGGGAGCCAAAATCGAACCGCCGTGTATAGTACTAGGATGTTTTTTTAAATCAATATTTTCAATATTTTTCCATATTTCGCGATTTATGTCCATATTTCCATATTCGTCCATATTTTGGAATTTTTGGAAAATTTTATGAGAAAAATGCAATAAAAAGCCGAAAATACATCAGAACCAACCTTTGAAAAATCCAAAAGAGTAGACCATAAAAAAGAAAAAATTGCATTTCTTGGCAAGATTTTGGTCAAAATTCTTAAAATTAAAACTAATAAACAAAAAATTTTCTCACCAAATTTTTTAGGTTTTTGTATAAATTATTGAAATTAAAAATTTTTTGCTTTTGCTTAAAATACTCAATTTACATGGTTTTTTTATTAATTTTTTCTTTATCCTTGTATTTTAGTGCATTTTTTGGTATTTTAGGTCATATTTGGGCAATTTTTTGTCCATATTTTGGTCCATATTTGCCCATATTTTGGCATTTTTCCATATTTATGTCCATATTTTGGGCAATCCTGTTTTGCGATTTTAAGACCATATTTTATGGCCATATTTCGCGATTTTATTTCCATATTTTCTGCAGCCCTAGTGATAACAGTCTTGATCTCAAAGATTTTACTGTTAAGGAGAGGAGAGTTAGTTTGCATTAAAGTAGAAATAGAACAGTATGTAAATGGATTCACCTTAAGATTAACCAATACATCAACCAAAAGGTTAGGAAGTTTATTTTTAGAACAAATAAAAAATGTATACTTAAAATGAGAGAGAGAAAGAGAGATAATGCAGTACGCTAAGTCAAGTCTCCTCCGCACCACCATCTCCGAACCGTAGGTTCGGTTTTCAAAAAAACTAGTGGGTTAGGTTTTAAAAAACTAGATGGAGGGGGAGAGGTATGACAAACAGACATTGAATTCGATGAATTAATTTGCCTATTTATGAGTTTACCTTGTAAATAATTTTATTTTTATTTTTATGCTTATTTGTTCATTTAAAATTTTTTGACCCGAAATCCGACCCGAAGGAGCAGGACAAAACTCCGTCGGCCGAAACTCCACTGCAAACTTAACGCTTAATATTTTTTTTAAACATTAACAGGGTTTCCCATAAAAAAAATAATTCCATAATTAGAATCCAGTAGAAATGAAAAGCAAATTTTCAAAAAGTATACCCTTAGGAATAAGATTTTATTAGAAATTTGCCGCATAAAATTTAATTTTTCGTGTCCCTAATTCTGAACCTTAAAAAATATATGAACATTTGGGGCGGATTTGGACATCGTGGTATATCCAATCCGACCATCAACACTAACCGGATAGAATGTGCTTGGCGACATGCTAAAGAATGGTTCTAAACGCTTCCGCTCCGAGTGCCGAAATTCCGAATGCCGAATAGTGTAAATAATGTCCGAGTGCCGAAAAGGCCGAGTTCCGAATGATTTTTTTAAACAGACACTACTCTATAATTAAGGCTTAGTTTAGGTCTAAACTTTGGCATAGGCTTAAGCTCGACTAGGTCTAGGCCTTTATGTTTTCATTTTTTAAACAAAAGCCATTTTGGTTTTTTTTTGTGCCATTCGGAACTCAGAATTTTTTTTTGTTCTATTCGGCACTCGGACTGGTAGCCGGTTCTAAACGGATTGCTACGGACAGTAAATAAAATTTAAGAAAATATAAGTAAATGACCGATTAAGAATGTCTTAGTAAGTTTTTAAAAAATTATGACAAAATTGTCTACAACTTTCTTAAAACTTAATCCTAGCACTCCTATTTACGAGCCATAGCTTGCCGAAAGCCGAAATATAACATTTAAAAATTGGCTTTCTAAACTCGATTAACCATTCAAACACTTGCTTTAAAGTAATAAGTCATTGTCTTATCTTTTCCTTTTTTTACTGTCCCATTGTCCGGTCAGGCATTTGCCTACTATTAATTATTTCTATTAGCCTTCCAAGTTTCAAAAAAAAAACAAAAAAAAGTTTTACTAGAGTTGTAGCCATAAAAAGTGCAAATAAACACTTTTAATTGTCATAACCTTTTTAAAACTTAATAAGTCATTCTTAATTGGTCATTTCTTATCTTTCTCTTTTTTTCTGTCCGATTGTCCGGGAGCCTTTGCCTATCCCCGAACAAATAGAAAATTTGATGACGAGCAAAAAAAAAGAAGAGGATGGGAAGACACCGAAATTTTTGAAGAAAATAAAAGCCATTTTCCAATTACTTCGAATTTTGAACGGTTCAAAAATCGATAGCTTTTTTTTTAATTCTATCATTTTCAGCGGCTAAGAAAACCTTATCATATCAAAGTTGGCTCTGGGGCTTATACATACATATCCATTTATTAAAGTAAAAATAAATAAATAAATGCAAATTTTTTTGTTGATTTTCCGATTGGAATTCATTGGTGAATTCGTTTCATTGCTTCTCCCTTTGCCATTGCCTTTGCTCATCGTCCGTTGTTCATGCTCAACATCATCGTTTCTCTCAACTCGAATTCGAACGTGTCACCGCTCAGCGGTTTTGTCGGTGGCATTGCGCTCAGAGGCTCGCCCCATTCACTTTTTGCGGGTGGCGAACTGGACAGAATGAGAAGGGTGGCGATGAAGAGAGAAGTGGAGAAAACGATCAGGAAGAGACGGTCCAGCACCATGGCCACATAAGACCAATTCTCAGAGACCTAATAAAAGAGTGTCAATTAGCATTTTATGCCAAAAGGCACTTTCTTTCTTCACCCAAAATCAAGGTTGCCATCGCCAAAACTCAAAAACCCGGCACGGACCCCAAAACCCGGAAAATGCCGGGTTTCCAGGGTAAAATGGCAACCCTGCCCAAAATGATGGCACTTTATTTTTGGTCATTCTTGGCATGCCATTTCCCGCTTGGTCCCCTCCGTCACATTTGCCATTTCCTTCACTCACTTTGTCCTTTTTTTGCTTTGCCCGGAAATACTCTGCCACAAAGTACACATTGTCCGCCATCCGTCGCAGCACCTCCGCGCTCATTCCTTTCACTTGCGCCGTTTGCGACAGACGGATGCCCGTGTCGGCAATGCTTCGTCGAGAGCGAAACGAATGGGCAAAGAAAGGACCGCTGCTTCGGTAGGGATGGGCGAAACAGCAGAAATTGTTGTCAATGTTGGCACTTCCAAAGGGCGGTTGGATGTCTTAATTATTGTCTTATGCCCGGCTCTCCTTTTGTTAAGAGACACCCGAAATGGTGCTCTCGTCATTCTCCGACTGGGCGTCATCATCCACCGGAGGGGTCATTAAGAGAATTTTGGGCAGGAATCGGATGAACACACGGTAAATCCATCGTGGCATTGTATGCAAAGTGCCGTCCCTTAATGAAGTGACGGGAAGTGAAATGATAAGTAGATTCGAATCAGTGGACAGACACAATGAAGCACCTTCTGTGGAAGTTTAGCGTAACGACGGAAATTGCGATTGAAAAAGTGACGAGAAACATGGTGAACATCAAATAGCGGCCGATCAGAGGGATGACCATAGAAGTGGGAGGGATTAATTCGATCAGAATCAAGTAGAAAACGGTGAGGGTGACCAACACAGAAACTGATTAACAGATCAGGGGCAGATAAAGGGCTTTTTTAGCCTTAAGAACGTACTAGAATAAGTCATTTTGTGTTCACAAGCAGGGATATAGAACACGAAAACGGTCAAAATGGCTGAATGGGGGTGCATTTGAGGAACATTAATTAATTAATCTTTAATCTAATGAACAATAAATACCGATGAGCATGCAGGGGATGACCAAATTGACGGCATAGAAAAGCGTCTTACGGCGAAGACCCAACGCGAAAGTGATGTCAATGTACTTGTCCTGGAAGGGATGAGTCAATGCAAATCAGAGTTGTTCCGGGACGAGAAAACGTCGGGTCGGCCAAAAAAAGTTCAGACCGGGTTTCGGGATTCGGGACACCCGGAACATCCCTGATGCAAATGAATGAATGATTGATTGGGCTCTCGGAAAATCCGTCCGAGGAGAATCCGTCAGAGAAGGACAACCCGTCAGAAAAATTAATTTAAAGGACATCCGGAGAATTATTTTGGACTCAAAAAGAGTAATATCTATTTTTTGCTTGTTTTTTTTGGAATAAAGTTGCTTTTTTGTTAAGCCCCACCACCTTAATAACGTTTTTAAACATTTGGTAAATTTTAAGAAATAAATATTCACTTTTCTTTTAAAAAATAAATTTGCATTTTCCTTTTTCCATTTTTCTGACCGATTGTCCCTTACTGACAGATTGTCCTCTGACGGATTGTCCGAACACCATTGAATGTGTCACTAATTGCTCTGACCTGTCCACAACATCCCGGGTAAAGCTGCTCATGTCTTCTGCTCGTCACGGACATCAAATCCCATTCCAAACTTCTTCACACCAAAAGAGTCGACCATTATTTGTTTGTCTTAAGCATATCGCAACTGTTTACTCGTGATAGGCCGACAAATCCATGCCCAATGCCAAGTATTTGTACTCGCGTCCGTCCGGATAGTGTCGATTTTCGATGACGTCTTCCGGTCGCGGCTGGAAGGAAAATGGAAATATTTTTTGATTTGAAAATGATTAAAAAGTGAGTCCAACTGGAATCTGAGAAATGTTCATCAGAAACCCATTGTAGGTCCATCCGCCGAACTTCATCATGCATTCTTGGGTATCGAATGGGAAGTATTCAATTTCGATCTTAACAAAATATTCGTGCCGAATTCATTCCCCGCCGCCCTCGGCATCCCATCAAATGCAATTGTGGGCCGACGCACCGCACAGAATGACTTGTAAATGCTCGGTGGTTTCCACACGACCAGTCCCGTGTAATAGACGATTGCATCGGACACAATCGAAATGTGCGGCTCCCCGTCGGCACTTAAATGGAGCGAAAGGGCCAATTTGCCAACAATTCATCATACTGTACTTATTGTACAGAAGGATGTCCGGGGTCCAAATATGGTCCGAGGGAAGGTACAATTTTTTGATGCCATTAAATTTGGCCGGATTCCTGAGATTTTTGGTTTAAGAAAAGGAAGCAAAAGTGAGTCCCACCAGACAAGTTTGTAGTCAAACCATTGCTGAATGGAAATGTATGAATTAACAATTAATTAATTAATTAATTAATTAGGTCATTTAATTGATCATTCATTTTTGGACCATCTCAAGCCAAAGTGACGTGGTGAGCACCTGGTTGACTTCGTCCTGTCAATGCTTTTGTTTTTCCCCCTTTTCCGCTCACTTTTCATTCACCCACCACGTCGATGATTCGAATCAAAGAGGCGCCAAATTTCACTTCCAAAATTTGCGTGCTGTTCTTCACCGGTCGGACATTTTTGTTGTAAAAATATCTTTGGGGGAATGAATGGTCAAATAACTAAATGTTTCCATTTCAATTCTCCACAATAAATCCTCATAAAGTTGGTCTTCGCTTCGGCGATTGCCCTCGACGGAGAGGGGCCAACTCGAGAAGAAGGCCACCAGAAAAAACAAATGGCCTAAAATGGAATTATATTGCTCAAAAACTATTTGCCGACCTGAAAAACATCTACCCATCCGTCTGTCAATTTGCCTTAATTTTGCAGCATTTTACTCTTTTGCCTTGGGAATGGCCGTCCATCGATTGGATTTCGCCCCGGGCGTTTTGCTTTCTTCGATTGGTTTGGCCCATCAAATGGAACTTTGGGCGAGAACAGCTGACGAATATTGGACGGGAAGAAGTGGTATAAGAAAGTCCAAAGCCGGCCAAATAAGCTGAGAAAATGAAATACATACTATGAAAAGTCCACAATTATCCCAGTGTTTTTAGGATCATAATTAAATTTTTAAGTGTTTAAATTTTAATTATTTTTCACAAATGGTAGGAAACAAATTTAATTAAATTATTTATGATTGTTAATTGTGCTTATGTTAGCTGTAATTTGGGCCTCCGAATTAATTAAATCCGTTGTCGCATCCCATTACATTGGAAACAGCAGCATGATTTGATGTGTTTGTGCTTCAATTGTTTACATAAGCACATACAATCATTGGTCGGTGTTACTGTTTTTTGCCAACTAATTAACAACTAATTATGATTAATTGATTTTCCAACTAATTAGCAACTAATATGATTAATTGAATTTATTTTATGCTTCGTTTTTTCGTTTCTTTCCTCCCTCCATCCGTTTCTTGTTTCTCTTCTGATCATTGGTCCTTCTCTCTTCAGCATCGGTCAAAGGCCCTTCTCAACTCCCAATCGGTGACTTCCTTTTCAAAATCCTCCAATTCTATGCGTGCCGCAATTTCATAGTGTTTTAAAACGTTTTCACCTAAAAAATAATTAAAATTTTCTATTCAATAATATATATTTTAAAAGTAAACCGACCAAACGCTGTTTTCAACATCGCTGAATTGACCATAATTTGCGTGGAATTCCTGAGATTTTTCGGCAATTCGGGAAAGGCATCCGACGAAGTGTAAACGTTGCAGGCAGCAGCCTTTGGCAACTCCAACTCTTAATGTGTTAAGCAATGCTTAAGTCATTCGCCCTTTTGCCCGTTTCGATTTCCAAAATGAATTTTGTCGACCTTCCTCAATGCCCGCAATGCCCGCGGCGATTACTGCGGCGAATGCCAAGTACGGGTTCAGGTCAGCGCCCCCAATGCGACATTCGACGTGAACGTTGGGCGAACTTGGCCCGCATACGCGAAACGAAGCGGTCCGATTGTCGACACTCCAACAGATTTTAGTGGGCGCCCAGCTTAAGAAATCTTAGCATTAGTCATTCCAAAGACTGTCTCCATTTCGACCTGTTCGGCTGCAGTCGCTTGTAGGAATTTATGTACGGTGCCAAAAAGAATGTGCAGTCGGCGGCGTATTTGACCAATCCGGCCACCCATTGGCGCATCACTTTAGACATGCCAAACTCACCGCTTTCATCATAAAATGCCGCTTTCCCAGTGCCAATGTGTTGGAGTGACACTAAAAGTCCGTCCGCCAACAATTCCTTCTCATCAATGTGCGTGTCTCACTGTGAATGTGACAGCCGTTGCCCGGCTGGTCCTTGTTGTATTTGGCCATAAATGTTGCTGCCAGCCCCGCCTGGTTGGCCATCTCGTGGATCGCCTGTTTGGCCAACACATGTCGGTCGGCCATCACAATTGGATCCGCTGGCTCGAAGTTCAGTTCTTGTTGGCCCGGTCCATATTCGGGATGGGTGGCATCCAATCGAATTTCTCAAATGATCGGTCACTCGGCTTTTCCTTGTCCCATTTTGCTGGTCATTACCAGCCGCTTCAAAGCCCTCGCGCACTTTGCGCATGAACGGCTCGTCAACCGCCGACGCCTGCAAATGCATGCACCGGTGGTGCGGCTGTGCCGTGCTCAAATTGAGCCATCGCTTCTCTCGCGCACTCTGCTGACTTTCGCTGAAGAGGTGAAACTCCAATTCGGAAGCGAACTTCGCCCGAAAGCCCTTCTCGGAAAGTCTCTGCAGCTGACGACGCAAAATGGTCCTCGGGGCACAATAAAAGGGCTCATTATGACGAAACTGAGACAATGAAAATAAATCTAATTAAAGTTAAATTCTTAATTTAACAAAATAATAATTTTCATTTAAATTTTAACCAAATCCTTATAATGATATTAAATAATGTAATATAATAATTTTAAAATGATTATATTAATACTTAATTTAAAAAAAATATTTTTAAATTTTCTCGTTCCCATATTTTCTGTTTGGCCCTGCCCTCTTTCTCGCTTTTGCCCTGCAACGCACGTGCATATCCGCTATTATAAGTGCCGTCTTTTCCATCCACGGGGTGTGGCAAAGAGTGTCAAAGTCGAGTTGCAAAATACCATTGCCAAATCCGTTTTCCCAATGCGCCACTTGGAACCCCTCGCCCACGTGGCCTATCATTGGCAATTAAACCCAATTTATTCGTCAACAATTTTTATGCTAAGACACCTTCAATAGACATCGCAAGGAAATAATAGCACATGGATATTTCGGAATTCGTTTGCACCACGTCAAGAAAATGCCGTGCCGTAAATCGCTTTCCGATCAGTCGGCCGTTTAAATCGACGGAGCCTTAGCACATGAAAAAGGGCATTTAAATGCATAATTTGGATAATTATAATCAAAATGAAAGGCCGACCCACGACGACAGTGCTAATTTGGCCCTTTTGAACTTCGTTTCTCAGTTCATCCATTGACAAAGGCATTATTATGAAGAAGAGAATGAAAAAGAAATGGGGGCAAAGTGAAATGGATAAACAATTAAGGATTAATTAAAGGAACAATGCCCAATTATGCCATCTCTTTTAAGGGATTAAAATAATAAAAGCATTTGTAAAGAACAAACACAAATTACTATAATTAGCCACTTCGTTAATTGGGTTCCGTGGGGGGGCGGAGGAGAGACTGAGAATTGTATTATTTATCAGCAGAAGAATTATCAGAGTGGAAAACCAAACCACCACTTTCTGATTGATAAGGAATGAATGAATGAATGCAAATAAAAGTGATTTTATTCTCGTCAAATTTCGACTGCCCCAAAACGAACAAAGAAAAAAAATGTGCAAAACATTAATTAGTAAGGCAAAGGAAAATTGAAAGGAAAAAGAAGAAAAAAGGGAAAAGAAAAGGAATAACAAATTGTAAAAGAAAAGGGAAATTGGGAGAAAAATGGAAAAAAAGACGAGAACAACCAAAGGCCAATTCACAGAATTTGTTGTTTCATTTTGAAATACCGCCAATGGATTTATTTAACTTTGAAATGCGTCTCTTTTCCAATTGTTCCATTGAAATACCAAAATCAGTCATCAAAGAAATGTTTATAGTGTTTATTTTTTCTGTTTCTCCAATGACTTTTCGCTTCCCTCCCAATTTCTCGGCCACAACAAAAGACAAAAGCCAAATATAGCGGAAAAACAAAATCAGAAAGTGCCAATGGAGCAGAAAATGGGCAGACAGATAATTGGGCACAGTGTCGGCCGAAAAGCTTTCGCGAGAACGCTTTCCTACGTGAATCCCTGGGAATTGAAAGCCAAAAAATGAAGAAGAAGTCGAAGTCCAATTGGAGACAAATTTTGAAAGCATTTGAGCAAATGCCCTTGGTATAATTTCATTTTGTTGTTAAAATCAAACAAATCGAAAACAAAAAGGACAACACTATGCCAATTTCCATCAATGCAAAGTATTCAACGGATGACCGATAACGGAGATGGAAGAATTTGTGGGCACTTCGCTTCAGAAAAGGTTTATTTGCCATCCATCGGAGCCAAAAACCCTAAAGAATGGTCTTCTCGCTTCCGATCATTTGACTTTGCTCATAATGAGTGTGGCCCACCTGTTGGACAGCGCCAATGCCATTTCGATATGTTCTGACCATGGCCATTACATGTTGTGCCCTACGGGTGTAGTCGGCATAATTTTGCTCAATGAGTGCCATTTTGGCACTGAGTTGTCCCTGCCACACTTGGCCAATGTCCACTTGGACGGCCATTCCCAAGTCGACCAATCGCTGCAAATTTGAGGGCTGATCACCCTGAAAAAGTGTACAATAACTTTTTTTTATGCTAATTTTCCACTTATGTCACCACAATTCAATTCGCAACTTATCATCGCATTCACCTGAAGTGGTAGGCCCAAAATGGGTCTCCCCCCGTAAATCAGTGCCTCGTTCACTGTGTTTACGCCGCCGTGTAAAATGGCGTAATGCAAATTGGGATGAGCTGAATGGAAGGATACATTGTATCGGAAACAGACTACGTTAGTAAAGTACGACACAGAACGATCCCTTTCTCACCCAGCAAGGTTTTGATTGGAGCCCATTTGACAATTCGGACATTTTTCGGCAGATTTTGGCATCTTTTCCCTGTTAAAATCTCATTTGGCTCACTGTTTGTTTGCCAAAGAAAAATTAGTGAAGGAAAATTTGAAAAGGCGCGGAGAAAGGCACGGAACAATTCCTCGGGCATGAATTCGACCTTGAACATTTTCATTTTCCGCAAGTTTTGTGTATTTTTTGGCACCTTCGCAATACTACCGAAGCTGATCAAAACAAAGTGCCGTCTTTCCATTTCTTCCCAATTAATCCACGGAAATTGTTGGCGGATATTTTTGGGGACGAGCAAATTTTCGCCAAAATTGGCCCTTTGTCGGTCACAATTTGTGCCATCTTTGCATTCAGAGCATTTGCTCCTCACTGATGATGATGATGATGCATTTATTGCTGATATTTTACATTCAAAGTTTGGCTCATTTTCATTTCGGCCTCTTTTCTTCGCGTTACTTCCCATGCCTTTGTCTTGGCCCATTTGTCGGGTTTCACTTTGACAATTGGCACACCCAAAGTGTTTGATGCGATTGCTTATCGGTCGGACCGGCTCCGCGATGAATTCGGCACGGCCCGCGTAGAAAAGGTGGGACGCCTCGGCCTGTTCGAGGCGCACCCCGTGGCGACCGTAAAACAATTCGAGTGAGGCGAAAAAACGAGTGACCATTCGACGCTGAAGGAAACGGACGAACGAAATGAGGGCATGGAACAGCGAATTGCGAAAACGGACAGAAAACGAACGCATTTCTGAAGGAGGGGAGGGATAATAGAGCGAACGGCGGGAAGAAGAAAGACAGCGAATGGACGAATAATCAATGTACGGTAATGACATGTAAAAGAAAGGAAGAGGACTAATTAGCTTTTGGATTTGGCATTGTTTGCCTGCTAATTGACAATAATTTCCCTGCCAATAATTGCCTCGAGCGGAGAAGGGAGTGCTCGTCTTCGGATACGCCGCAGGGGACGACGGAATGTTCAGAGAGGCAATGTAACCGTCGGCAATGGGCCAATTGGAGAATTGAATGGTCGCTGAAGCATTAAGCAGAAATGCGGCGACGGTAAAACACTCCCAAAAATGGGGGGGGGGGGGGGAGGAAATTAGCGAAAACCATTTTATCAATTATGCCGATATAAAAAACAAAAAGGCTAATTACCTGCAAAAAATGGTCAACCACCACCAAATCAACGCGGCTGTCCTTCATAAAGTGTTGGAATTCGGCACTTTTCACGAATCGTTCGCAATTTTGCTGGTTCCTCCGAATCACTTCGTACAGAAAGAAGGCGCCTCGCCAATCCCACGGCCGCTTCTTTTTTGGGATCCGAAATTTTTGTCAATTTACCCCCTCCCTTGGGCGATTTGTTGTTAATTTGTCCATTAATTATTATTATTTGTCTCCGTGTGTTCTCCTCCCCACTGACATGGTCCCAAGGGACGGTCATTTCCCACAACAGTCGGCTGCCCCTTTCCATAAATATCCGACTGTCCGCTGAAAGGAAAACGACGATTGTTCTCCGTTTTCCTCTAATTCTCTCCACGTTTAATTGACCGACCGTCCGCCGTTTTTGCGCTTTCCATCACCAAACTGTGCCAATGCGACGGTCTGCGCAATTGGCGCCCAAAACCGAAGTCGTACATGAACAACTGTACCCAATGGATACGGTAGGCATTCTCCGACGAATCGGACGAAACGGCACAATTGGCGCCCTTTTGAATGGAACCGTCGCGGAGCATTGCTTCAAAGGATTCGCCAACTTCGCGCAACTTTAATTAGGCCAATTAGCGCGATGGATTTGGGAAAGGGGAGTGATTAGTCCAAATAAAAGACGGACGGACCATCATATCGTGCGAATAACAGCCATTGTTAGCGAACAGAGCCAATTCAAATGCGAAAATCGCATCAAAAACGGACCAAAGGGAATAGTAAAAAATAGGGAGGACAAAATGGCGAAAGAACATTTGCGAAACGATGGACTATCAATGAATGCCCCCGGGGGTGGGAGCAGGATGGAATTGCTATTGACCAAACGGCTCAGTGCTTTAAACGGATTTCGCGATAACATTGAACGGCTTATAACCAAAAAATGAATGGAAGATGACCCCTTCACTCGTAAAAGCCGAGCCCTAGGGATTTTGGATAATTCGCACTTAATCCAATCATTGAGAAAAAAAAATTGATTTTTATATTCCATTTGGGGATGGATGAGGGGGCAGAATGTTTGGGTGTTTTTTAGAGACCGGACAGGGCCGGGCCCGGCACAGGGTTTTGCAGGGCCCGGCGACCCGGCCCTGCGTTTTTTTGGAAAAACAGGGTTGCAGGGTTTTAAGCGGTAGGGCCCGGAACCCGGTCGTTTTTGAAAAAGGCCAACCCTGCCCGGCCCTGCGGAATTTGACAGGGTTTTACAGGTCGTCCAGTTTTTAGCAACTATTTTGTTAACTATTTCGCGATTTAGCACCTAAAAAATCCGAGACCTACTTAATATATAATAAGGATGTTGTAGTAAACAACTAAATTTTATTTAAGACATTTTATAAAATGAACCTTATTTGGGAAATCGGCCTATTTTTAAAAAAAACTTCAAAGACTTTTTATCTGCTTCTTAATGGACGGAACCCGATTGTACTGGGCCAATTCGTACTGCCCCGATTCGTACTGTTGACGTGTTATAAGTATAAGGACTGTCTAACCTCCGCTGCTGCGCTCTCACGCAAAACAATACGAATCGGGGCAGTACGAATTGGCCGAGTACGAATCGTCTTTTTAGCCTTCTTAATATTATTGTGGAAGGAATGTATGATAAAAATTTCAGCTCGATTGGTCTATTGAAAGTAGGTAAAGTAACAAAAAAAAATTGTTAATGTAATTTTGGAACATCCGTGATGTCTTTGATTATCGTCTTTCAAAATTATCTCCCCAAACGGCTGAATGCTTATTTTTTTTAAACAAAGCTATTCCCCAGGGTCAATTACAATTATTAATGTCCATTTACACTTCACGATAAATTGTTGTTATTATAACAAGCAAATCGTTTCAATTTTTTGGGTTCTAACCCTTACAAAAACACATTTGGAATTTTTTTTTATAACCCTGTTCCGGGCCCGGCGATTTGAAAAACAGGGTTGACAGGGTTTTGAGCGGCAGGGCCCGGAACCCGGTCGTTTTTGAAAAAGTCAGCCCGGCCCGGCCCTGTGGATTTGAAAAATCCGGTCTCTAGTGTTTTTTTATATTAAAATCAAAAAAAATAACAATTTTTAAAACAGGGTATTTATCGGAATTTGCTCGTCCCTTCGTACAGCATCAGTTCGTCCTCTTCGCCCGTTTCGACCATCTCGTCCTCCTCCGTCTCATCCTCCATGGCCAACTCGTCCAACAGCATCATGTCCTCCCGGTCTTCTTCCCCAAAGGCGACACTTTCGCCCTCGGCACCTACCTGTCCTCCAATATCCTCATCAATTTCGTCATCGCCCATTCTCGCCGAACTTTTCTCAACGTCCTTTTTGATCGCCGCTCGAATGGCATCAATTCGGCCCTGAAAAAAAACGGAATACGGAGCCATGGCTTTGCTGAAAAATTACCACGGGAAGCCATCCGTTGGCTGAGTCGCATTCCTTCAGGGTTTCCAAAAAATCTTTGCGGCATATTTTCTGCGCAGTTGGCAGTTGCACATCGCACACGCAGTACCACATTTGACGAAGCGGTGGAAGAACTTCTGAAAAGAGGAAACGGGGGAGAGAAAGGTGAAAAGAATTGGGAGGGGAACAATAGGTTTTTTGATGGATCGACCCACTTGGACGGTACAAATAGTCGAAGAATTGGCCCGTCTGTGGCGTTCCAACCGAAGGCGTTGACGACGCTTTGAGACGCGGTCTTTCCGGAATGTACTGACCAATTCGAACAGTTAGGATTGTGATTTCACGGTCCCACCTGATTATGCTTGAATGACACCATGACGGACTGAAAGCATCGCGACCAAGAATCCTTTCTCGGGTCGTAGCCAAATCGGCACCACAAACGGCCCCTTGAAAATTGGCAAATTTCAACAAAACTTCCCCCTAAATTTGTTGTACCATGGCCCGCTGCCGATGTAGAAGGCGTACTTGGCCAACACAACCCTTAATAATTTTAGCAGTTTTTGTTGGTTTTAAAGTTATTAACAAATTTTAGCACACGTTTCACCGTACTTTAGTGAATTTTCACTGAGTCGGGTACGATAGCTGATGGCAATGCGCGACCAGAGGGGCCGTTCCGCGAACAGTTCGACCAGCATTTGGTGCACTTCTGGGTTTTTGCACCTTAATAGGTTCTTCAATTTTGGCAAAAAAGGCATTGAATTCTAAATGAATCCTAGCCCTAATTACAGAGTATAATTAATTCATTCTTCGATCCCTCCTGCAAAATTAATTTTTTCCCCCCAGAAAATGATTTATTTCTGGCAAATAGTCAGACTTTCTCCTTCTTTGCCGACCTTCCCGTCTGTCCCTGTCCACTAACCTCAGTGCCACATCCTGCACTGCTTTTTCGCTCGGTGCTTCCGGAAAAGGGTCATTTGCATTCACTGTGATGGTCAACGCTCTTCGCTCAATGCGAAGGCCTGAAAAAAAAGTAATACGATCAAAAAAAGTGAAGTCGTGACGGTGGACAGACTTTTCCCATGTCCAATTTCCGTCGGCTTTTTCACCCATCGTTCCACGTCGTCGCGCAAAATGAATTTGGACGGAGTGTTGTAACGGCTGAACTGATAAGGCGGCAAGAAGTTGGCGACTTGCGCCGCTAATGCGTCTCAAAAAAAAACATTGCCAAAAGGGATTATTTCCCACTTTCATTTTGTCACCTTCGCCGCCCGTCGATGCCATTTCGTCCGCCATTGTCCGCAGATGCCGTTCGTCCCACCAACCCAACGCGGAGGGAAAATCCGTAGGAATTATTCGATGGAGCAAATCGAAGAGGACGGGTTCTAAATGAGGAAGAATACGAAACCAAAGGACATTTATCATTTAAATTATTCGAAATCGGTTAATGAATTCAAAGTTAAGAAATAGTTAAAAACCACAAAAATAACCATTTTACCTCCGCTCCTTTCGGCATTTTGTCCACTTCCATTGCCAAGCGGAAGGTATTGAAAGTCGCAAATGTTGCGGAACGAATAAACCGTTGAAACCTGTAACAGTACAAGTCAAAGGCATTCGTTTTCTTTAACATTTTATGAAAAGCGCTAAAATTCTAATTGCCTCAGATTCGCCTTTTAAAATCATTTAATTTGATGACCTTAGCATTTAATAAATTATAGTTAATTTTGTTGCACCTCGCCTTTGGCCAAATGACTGACCATTGAATTGGCACATTTATTATTAAATAAATGCACAATCCAATGCCATTCGACCCTAAATTTAGTGCTATGATTTTGCCGCAATTCCCAAATCTTTGGAAATTTTCATTTATTTTCCAAATGTTTTTTGGTTGGTTTTACGGCTATTTTTTTCTTTTTGTGTCATTTTGTTGTTTTATCATCATTGGCATTATCTCTGTTTGATGGTCATAACTTTATTAAGTCCTGCGGTTTATTTTACCATTCCGATGCAACGAATTTCCATTTGGCCGTCGTCGGCACCTCCCAAAGCCGCGCCAAATTTTATGTCCGCAGAGGCTTAATAAAAATTATTTATTAGTTTTATTTTTGTTTTCAGTCCACCTCCTCCAACTGTTGGCCTCGGTTTTCGCCTCCGAATTCGCAACACCAAATTTGCTTGCCCCGAAAATACGGCCGATTGGCTCTGCCGCTCGGCCGTCAGCGCCGAATGGAACGGATTTTGAGGCTGGAATTGCAATTCCAATTGACTGTTGGTGAAATGAGCCTAAAGCAGCAAAAATAGCATCATTTAAATTTGCTAAATGGGGCAACTAAAAATGATGAATTGATTGAGAAGCAAATGCAGGACCAAAAAGCGGTGACCCCAGTGGAGAAAAATTCACCAAACGAAAACTGACATTGGAAATGGTACGCAACCCGCCCATTGTGTCAAGCGCCGCCTGAACATTTTTGATCACTCCCGGGTATTCGATAAGCACAAATTCCGCCAATTGTTGGACAGAGGGAGCGGAAGATGAAGACGGAAATTCGGAGAGATGAGAAGACATTCATAAATAAAGTGGACAAAAAATCAAATTGTATAAATCAAAAGAATAAATGGAAAAATAAACCATTAACCTAACCAAGTACAATTATGTATAAAAATGTTTAATTTAAAAGGGAGGATAAAGCACAAAATTACAAAACAATAATAGATAAATATATCGTATATATAAAATGAATTACTATATATTTAGTCTCTTTGGCAATGCTTAACATTTTCAGTAAGTGCTATAACTTTCATTTAATTAGAAGGAATGTGCTCCAATTTCAGCTCTTTTTCGGAAGTGTCAAAAGGTGCGAAATAGGCATTGACCGTGGCATCGTTAACATCAGACAGCGTCGAAGGGCACCACTTTGGATTCCGATCTTTGTCAATCAAAACTGAAAAATATTTAAAAGCAACAACATCAGGCTGTTTCAAAAAGGCATTGTTTGTTTCTCACTCGCTCTGCAGCCCTCATGAAAGTCATGTGCTGCAATAAAACGTTGAGTAAGGCGATATTCAATTGGGAAAACCTAAAAAAACAAAAACAATAAATTCAAAAAAAAAAAGATGCAAAAAAAAAAAGACCTCATCAAATTTCAAATGAGCACCTAGTCGAATTTGGCGGAATGTCACTTTCAAAGAAGTTGGACTCTAAATAGATTTAAACAAAAATTACGACAGTTTTTGTTTAAAAGGATAGGATTTTTTTTTATTATAAACCCACCATTTTTGCCAGTATTTCAAGTTGTTCCCGTGCAAATTCGTTGTCTGCCCTCTGCGCGAGATGTTCGGTGATCGTTTCGACATTTTCCCCGGCAAAACATTCGTCGATCAGTTCCAAATGCGGATCCAAAACGAAGGAGGCAACGTCGGACGGACTATGAGAACGAAGCACTTGGTCAATGTCCGAACTTTTTGTTGAAGACGGAAGGGCCAAAAGTTCATCCTGCACTTGTTGGAGTTTTGTCGATTCGATCTGAAAGGAACAGAATGAATTAAATAAGGTAAAAAGGAGGACATAATGAGTCGCTAGCCCAGCATGAAAAACATCAGCGCCATGGAGACGATAACCTTAAATGAAAAATAACATCAAGTTTGGTGGACCGGCGATTATTTAACCTGTCAATGCCAGAAACATGCCAAGTTGACCGCTGAGTCGGGGCAGAAAGTACGTCCCGCCAACGTCCGGGAAAAGCCCTAATGCCGTTTCTGGCATGGCCAACATTGTTCGTTCGGTAGCCACCCGAAAGGCGCCATGCAGGGAGAGACCACATCCCTTCAAATAATCTGATCCATTTCAAAAAACAAAGATTCTTAGTTAAACTGCAATTCATGCCAAGGGTCTCCTAAATTCAACGAGTATGAGCACAACACTCACCCCGCCCATAGTAATGCCATCGATAAAGGCTACATAGGGCCGGTTGAGTGAGCCGATCAAATAGTTGAGTCGATATTCCTCCAGAAAAAACTGTTCATAAATTCGATTTGATGGATCATTTGCCTTATAGGATTTTGAAACAGCTAAAACAAAAAGACACGAATCCGTCCAAGAAAAAGCCACAAACCAACGACATCGCCACCTGCACAAAAGGCCTTGCCTCCCGCCCCTTTTACGAGCGCAAAATCGAACGACGGATTCTGTGTTCAATAGAATAGACCCAGTTATGTAGTGACAAAGTGAGAAAAGAACCAAAAATTGGGGGTAAATTTTGCGAATCATCGGCAGAGTTAGCGCATTCAAAGCCTTAGGCCTGTTTAGAGTGACAACCAATTTTTGGTTGATTCGCTCCAGCAAAACTTCGTTATTGCCAACCGAAGAAAGGCGACGTACAAAAAGTGACGACGAACGAACACAAAGAGGAAAAAAACCTCCAGAGAAATGGGAATTTGAAAGGTTAAAATTTAAAGTTTAGAAGTGGTGGGCAAACGAAATGCCAATTAGCCAAACGGCAATTCAGTATTAAAAGAAAAAATTCTTATTTTAATTATTCTTTTCTTTCTAACTTTTTCATTTTTAGACTTTTTGTAACAAATTTCTCAGAAATAGCAGCTAAAAAATCAGAAATCAACATGCAAAAGTGGGTAGTGCTGCAAAATCTGGTCTCAAATAATATATGAGTAATAAAACTCACCTCCTGAATTTAACTCGCGGAAGACCATCTAATCAATTTCAAAAAAATATATATAAAAACAAAGCCAAAGAAAATATTCAAACTACTGTGAAATTATTTATTTATAGGCCGCTAAAACATGGTGATAGGCTGATAGGTTTATACAAAGAGTAAAAGTCAATCGAAATTTCATAAAAATGGTAATTCAAAAATAAAGAACTCTGCACTCCTGGAGAACCGACTCCAAAGGACAGTAGGGACACCTAAAACCCGAAAATGTAGTCAATTTGCACAAATAAACTTAATAATTCCTACTTAAGCCGATTGTTTCTGCTCTGCTGAGCCAATTTGTTCATCGCATCCGTACTTAAAGAAAACCAGCTGTTTTAAAAGGATTTTTAGAATGTTTTTCTTTTGCCTCCGGGGACAATTTTTGCACCAATTCGTTTAAAACTCTTAGGTTTCGGGCTATAAATTTGTATGAAGGGGCTACCTGATTACATGACCACAATTGAGTCGAACAGGCGGATTCTGTCAATATTAAATTTAACAGAAAATAAGTGCAATAAATGGAGTAAAACTAACGCTTTCTGTGCTTTGAACTTTCAGAATTGGACAACAAAATGAAGAATGAACTTGCTCAGGCACCGGCACATTACACTTAATACAATGAAATGAGTCCATTTATTATTCCGAACCCATTTCTCATTATTAATGTAATTTATTAATTTCACCGGCAATTCGTCTGGCAGAGAGGCCATCCCTCCTCTGGAGGTGTTCAGAAAGGCGCGCATTGTCACCAGGGAGGGCACCGTTTTAGCACCGGCATTTAATCTGAGAAAAGTTGGAATTTGAAGAAAAAAAATAGTAAAATATAATAATGGGCACATCGTGGTCAGTGAAGTGCGATAGTCCGTTATCGCATTTGCCAATTGACGTTCCAATTCAAACCGACGGCCTTCGTTGAACAAATAGTCGTGTGGACCCTTCTGCGGATGGGTCATCACGACGAACATCAAATGTTTCTTAAAAGGGTGTTTAAAAATAATTGTGCAAATTTATAAGTTAAAATCACTCTTCTTTTCGACTTACCAATTCCTCTTTGTACTTTTCTTTCTCTTCGTCCTGCATTTCCTTCACATAGCACAATGCTTGCCTCTTTCCAACTAAAACATAGGAAAATGAAATCCAAAAAATATTGAAATATTTCGTTTTTGGCTTGAAAAAATTAAAATAGTCATTGAAATTATACTCGTTTCCAGCAACCGGATGACGTGTTGGCATTGGAGACGGAACAGCAAATCGTGTCGGTCACTGTCCTCCCCTCGTTGCTCTTTTAGCCATTGAATTGCGGGCAAATAGTCGTGCCGTTTGAAAGAGCCCATTATATTTTTCAATGTTTCAAAATTGTCAATGTCTGGGACTTCCAAAGACGACATTTCGGACTCCTTAAATTTTGATGATGAAAATTTCAAAGATTTAGTCTTTTCAATTCTTACCTGAAGAAAGGCATCGGCGACCTCCGTTCGGCCCAGTCCCATCAGATGTTCGAGTATAAGACGGTTTGCATGGCGAAGGTTGTCCGGGTCCGTCTCGATCTCCTTCTCGTTCTTCAACAAATGGCTCAAATCGGAAAAGAAACGAGTTTCGATCGCTTTCTAAAAAGGAAATCCTTTCATCCCTTCCAATTCGCCCTTCCCTCCTCCGTTTGTTCCGACCCCACAACGCGAGATAAGGTGATGGATGGGATGTTTGTGCTCCTGGGCCATGTCCTCAAGCGTTTTTTTCAGATTGTTCAGCGTATCGGTCAGAAGAAATTGGGCGTGAACTGAAAGCTCAGGCTCACACGCTTTAGGAGACGCCATATCTGAAGGGAAAACACAAAGCTTAACTAATATTTGTTCGAAATTATTTCCTGTTTGTTTTGACCTTCTACCCCTCCTCCCTGCCCATCATCAGCATTCTCCGTTTCTGCGTCCATTTCCCCCTCAATCGGTTGCAGCACCAAATCGTTGACCATCGCGTCCAATTTAGCGCTATGTTTCATCAAAAATGGCGAATTTTTTTGGTGAAAAGAGCGGATTCGTTGAATGGCCCTGTCTGTGTTGTTGGCCAAAAATTCCAACTCGTCCACTTTGAACACCTTGGAGTCGTCAATATTGAAACTCGAATTAATGGACGTATTCGCCATTTCTATTCAAAAGTTGAATTAAATCAATTCTTATAAAAAAAACCGATACAGCCGAAGAAAGGAACAGAAAATGAAAAAAGAAATGTATAATGCAGCTATTTATTGTTAAAAAGTGCTATAATCAATAATCATAATATGAACAGCGTCAGGGTTGTTGCCTAAAATCAAAGTGGGAAGGTCGAGCCATAAAATGAGGGCAAAAATTGCATGTATCGCTAAAAACACACAAATATATATGTATAAAATATATTTTTTTTAAAAACGGAATAGACGGTGTAAAAAATCGCTGCCTCTAATTTTTAGAAAAATTATTTTGAAACTGCCCACAAAAAAAAAACGGACGAGGGTAGACCCTTATGGCAGCAAATAACCAAAAAAAAAAAGAAAAGAAAAAATTTAATGTTGGACAGCGTCATTCTTGGATTTTATAGTAGAAAGTCCAAGGTGGCGTTCGTAATCGAGCAATTGTGCCATAAATCCTTCGTTTGGACGTGCCACCGGACGATGTTCCCGAACACGTGCCAAGGCATCCTTGAGCATTTGTCCTTCAAAGCGCATAAGGTAAGAAAGTACAAGAGCGGAAGAACGAGAAATGCCGGCATTACAATGGACAAGCACCTAAATCAAAATAGCTATAAGAATGAACTAATAAGACTTCGAATTACCTTCCCATTTTTATCGACAGCATTTTTCATAAACTGATGAACCCGTTCGAAATGTTTCTTCAGGTTTTCACTAGGCATATCAAGAAGCTTTAACTTCAAATAAAACATTTCTTTTGGGAAGAAGCATCGAATGCCCGTCGCTGCGTTTACAATGTGAGTGATGCCATGCCTTTGCAGCAGAGAGAGGTCCTGAGCAACGTCTTGACTGCTGAAAAAAAACATTTATTTTATGGAAATTTATTTTATTTAAACACTATACATTATTGGGGATGGGAATATTTCTCAACTCACAAAAAAAAATATTTTATAATTATTTCAAGTCAAGGTCTTCGCAACAGACAATCAAAAGAAAATTTATTTGTCTCCTACCTTAAATAAATACCTTCGCTAACATTGGCCACCTCAAGGTCGGGCAAAAGATCGATGACATAACCTCGACCCTTCAACATTCGTTTTGATTGTTGAAATTTATTGGGATTTTCACTTCCACCGGGTCGGTCAAAAATGATGACGAATTCCCCATTTTCATTCTTCCCTTCTTCAATAATTGAGCCATCTTCGCGAGTGACCCTAAATAAATTAAATATATAATTTTTTCTTTTTATGTTTACATACATTACCTTGTCCTAGTTGCTTTTAACTTCTGACGAGTTTTGGATAATTCAAACATCAGATGAGCTCTAAACAATTGTTTTCCTGTATTGTTTAGTAAGAAATGATTTCTATTGAAAAGGAATATGTTTTTTTCGATGAATTGGAATTATTAAATCAATTTGTTTATCGAAGTCATTCGCCGAGCATGAAAAGGTATCCATCTTATTTATCAGATTTTTTAATTGTGAATATACATATTTAATTAAGACAGCTAAAACCCCGTAATGAATTTTACCAAATTTGGACGCCATTTTACATGGATTCGCAATTGAAAAAAATATCAAATGACCAAGAAAAGCAGACGACTACGCGCAAACGGAAAAGGAAAGTCCATTCCATGGAAGAAACGAACGATGCGCGGGACTTTCTCTTTTCGGTATGCATAGATGACTAAAATTTTATAAAATTCTTTTTTTTTTAGAATTGCACAATTGTTCAGAAATCATTCGACAAGTTCCGAAATTCTTACAAAGATTCCATGAAATTTGATGTAAACAACCCTCTGTAAGTTAAATTCTTTTTATAGTTCTAATAAATTGTTGTCTTAATATTTATTAATAATGTGATTTTTTTTAGCACCAATGAAATTGCTCGTAATTATGTGAAAATGGCGCCCTTATTTCATCCCTTTATGCCGCCAATTGTCAGTGATTCTGAGTGCCCTTTAACGATTGTCCAATTGGGCTTTGATGAATGTCTCCCGGTTGCTTGTTCGTCCAATGCCTTGGCCTCTTCTGCTGAAGATAATGAAACTGCTCATATGAATTTTGGAGCTGTTCTTTGTTCAAATCCACGAAGTCGTTCACTTTCGTATGACCAGTGGATTTTTCCTCCAAATTCATCTTTTTTGTTGGGCGATTTTGCGCTGACGCGACATTTGTTACCATGTATATTCCCTTTTTAAATTTTCAAATATTCAATTTGCATTCAGATTCCCGCGAGAAATTCGATCTGATCGTCGCTGACCCACCATGGGCTAATCGAACAGTCAAAAGGCAGCGAACGTGCGTCCGCGTGATTTGCTTGAGAATTTTTGCATTTTTTAAAAATTAAGGTATAAAATGTTCAAAGGCGGAAAAGGTTCTTCTGACAATCTTTTGGATCGTCTTGGCAATCTTCCGATTCAGCAATTGCTCGCCGACGACGGTCTTCTCTGCATTTGGCTGAGTAACAGTAAAACTAGCCACAAAATGGCACAGGAATTGGTTGTGAAGTGGAAACTACGCAGATTGGCACAATGGCACTGGCTAAAGGTGGGGGGGGGGAGACAAAATACTGCCTTACTGATCAGAAACAAAATTCCTGCACAGATTTGCAGGACTGGTGCACCCATTTGTGCTTTTCGACCGGAACATAAAGTGCCATTTGAAAGCCTCTTGATCGCATGCAAAGATTCCGCTACTGACGAAGGAAAAGTTTTTCCTGACGACTTTTGCCTTATCAGGTGTTTTCTAAACTTTTCTGTTTTTTAATTTGTGTCAATATGCTCTTCTTTTTATGGTCGGGGTCACCTTGTCGCGGCCATCTTGGCGCAAAGCCATTTTGGCGTTTCATTGACCATTCCTTACGTTCTTGGTATCATTAGAAGGCTTTAAGTTGCTCACGTTCAGAGCTCACAAAAAACTTGCTTTGCGCCAAAACGGCCGCGCCAAGGTGACTCGTTTTGTCTTTTTAAGTATTCCTTTCTTTTACAGTGTGCCTAATGCAAACCCATCGCGGAAGCCTCCGATTTCTCTTCTGCTTCAGCAACTTGGCTTCTTTGGCCCAGTACGCAATGGACTTGAATTATTCGCGCGATATTTGCTCCCCCATTTCATTTCTGTTGGGTTTGAGGCGACGAAATTTCAACACCAATATTATTTTAATAATTGATTTCTCATTTCAAAAAGAAAATTTTTTTTTTTCTCTTCCTTTGGCTTTACAAAAGTTTTCTATTCATTAATATTTAAAAATATTTACTAATTGTTTAAAATATGTTACCCACAATTTATTAATGTGTCTATTTCCTTTTAAAATAAATGGGTTGAATACAATGACTCTGTTATACTACGATCGATTTTTACACTTCCAGTCGAATTGCGGCTGTATCTTTTTAACTAACTAAATTAAAAGAATATGTTCAAAAGTACATATATTATGGAATTATATGTTTAAAAGCCTCAGAATTGGTAATACTGTTGTATTTTGTCCCCCTTCCCCCTTGTTTAATGAAATATTTCAACAATTTTTTTTAACATATATCATGAAGCTCACATCCATTTCGACCATTCCGAATCCCGGACCCGAATTCGAACAAAGTCGAAAAATCAAATCTTTTAAATAGATTTCAGGCCAAAAAATATATATAAAATATAAAAAAAAATGACGCTTTGCTGGATTTCTTGTATTAAATCATTATAAATTCTAAAGTCTCGCTTTAAAAAAATTAGATTTTTCGACTTTTTGTTCGAATTCGGCGGGTGCGGAGTTAGGAATTTTAGGAATTAAATTTTTGGAAATTTCTTTTTTCAAGCGGGGGACAAACTACATATTCCCCAAAAATTCCCTGAGGTCTTTACAATCTTTATTTAGTTTGTACATAATTATTTTAATATTTCTTCTGTGATGAATGACCAGAATAAACTTATTAGTCAGTCGTTGCTGACGGATGACTACCAATTGAATATGGTCTGATGATCCGTTGGCATTTTTCTAATGAAAAACAGTAAATTAATTTTCAAATTTTTAGGCTTACACTTATTGGCAGCAGGGCTCACACAAAAAACACGCGAGGTTTGAGCTGTTTTTCCGAAAGAATCCATTCAAAGTGAGTGGGCGAGTCGAAACGATTAAGAGTGATGTCTTAAGAACTCTTATAGTAATACAGTTAGCCTTTTAAACTTCAATTCTATCTTTAGTTAATTTAGGGTGAATTTACTATTTTCGCTGGCTTGGAAGACTGTCTTCATTTTATCAACAATCTTCATTTTTCCGAATCCGGTTCGTCTTCGAATGAAGGACTGGCAATGTCCATGTTTTCCTTAATTGACTGTTTTTGAAGAATATCGCTTTTCCGTCGCAAATGTCTTGTGCTTTTTCGCTTAGATTTGGACTACATTCAGCAGATCGCTTTGCCTTATGCTGAGACGGCCTTCTTCGACTATTTGAGGACTGAATTTAATTGCAACGAAGTTAAAATTTCGGCAATTTCTGAGGTTGTCTTACCCTCTTTTCAATTATCCTACTTATTCTTTCTTTAAGGGTTCCGTCGTTTTTCCCCGTGTTCCACTAATTATCGTCGAAGGTCCCTTGGCGGTCTGTCAACTTTTGGAGACTCCGCTGTTGAACTTGGTCAATTACGCTAGTCTGGTGACCACAAATGCGTCGAGATTCCGCTTGGTCCGCTTCATTTGCCTTTCAATTCCAATGCTTTTCGATTTTCAGGCTGCCGGCGAGTCCATTGGTCTGTTCGAATTCGGTCTCCGTCGCGCTCAGGGACCCGACGGGGCTTTGTCAGCATCCAAATATTGTTTTATCGGAGGTCGGAGCATGGATAGAATTAGTTTGCTAGTTTGAATTGGGTTTTTTGAAGGGTTCGAAAGTACCAGCAATTTATTGGCTGGCAAATTGTACGGCATTCCGGTGAGTGGAACGATGGCACATTCATTCGTCACTTCCTTTGAGGTTTTTATGCTAATTTTGTTTCCTCAAAACAATTCATTTCAGCCGGACGAACCAATGAAACGGCCCAATTTGTTGCTGACAAACGATAAAGAGGTGAACCTGTTCCAACTATCTAAGGACAAACTCGGCTTCCTTTTCAACCTCAAGTCGGTCTGTCTGTCTTCCTTTTAACGTATTCCCTAATCACTGAACTATTTTTTTTAGATTGATTGGGAAGTTTCGAAAAATGATCTGAACATGGGCGAATTGTCTGCATTTTGTGCCTATGCGATTGCACATCCAAAATCATTGGTGGCATTGATCGACACTTACGACACACTCAGGTTGGACCAAAAAAGGGCAAATGGGAGGGAAAAGCCACGGGGGCGGCTGAAAGCCATTCGACCTTTTCCTTTAGTTGGATTTGAACAAAGCATTTTATTGAATAAACTTTATTTAGGAGTGGTCTTATCAATTTTTGCGCGTGCGCTTTGGCCCTCGCCGACCTCGGCTTTCGTGCCATTGGATGTCGCATTGATAGTGGCGATTTGGCTTTTTTGTCCAAGGAAATTCGTCGCCGCTTTCGCCAAATTGCCATTGAGTATTGAATATGTTAAAATTTAATTTCCCAATAAAACTTATTACAGAGCTAAAATCGAATGGTTTGCCGATTTGAAAATTGTCGGCTCCAACGACATAAACGAAGAGACAATCGTTGCTCTGCGAACTCAAGGGCACGAGCTGAACGCTTTTGGGGTCGGCACTCATCTCGTGAGTAATATTCATTCTAATAAAACATGATAAAACAAACACATTAGCATTTTTTGTTCTATTGCATTTTATGAGTCCAATCAACTGACAATCATTGGTTTCATGAACCATACTTTTTTTTCTTGATTAAACAATCGCTACATTCTTGGTATCATTCAAAAGCCTATAGATGCTTAAGCATTCGTTGGACTCATAAAATGCAGTAGTAGTACTTTTTTCTTTCTCCAAATGATGCGTTTCAGCATTTTGCCAAAATTAAAGTTGCTTTTTCTAAGGTCACTTGTCAGCAACAACCCGCGCTCGGCTGTGTGTACAAATTGGTCGACTTGGACGGCAAGCCAAAAATTAAGCTGAGCGAAAGCAAACACAAATTGTTGATTCCGGGACGAAAGAAGGCATTCCGACTGTACAGCAAAACGGGTGCAAAAAATAGTCAGTTGAATGATACGCACATTTTTTGTCGGTTAAGGAATTCCGTTGGTCGACCTGCTAATGTTGGAGGACGAGCCTGACCCAATGCCGCACAAAGAGATCCTTTGTCTTCACCCTTTTGAGCCAGGGAAACGTGCCAAAGTGTTTCCCGACCGTGTGGAGCCACTGCATCACATCGTAAGAAAGAGAGAGAATGGCGAATATATGGTACATGACTGGGGAGCAGGACGAAACGTCGCCGAAAAAAAATTGCTAAAAGCCTTGATTTTTTAGAAAAATAAATTGGAGAGAAATAATGGAACTTTTTATAGGAATTTCTCTATAAAAAAAGAACAAGATTTTTTTAGCACTTTTTTTCGGCGACGTTTTGGGGCGTACCCAAAATGCCTGGGACTGGACGGATTATGGCCCTTTCTCCATTAATTCTTCGTAACAAAACTTTTTCTCAATCTTTTATTCTAAAAAAATGAAAGTTAGGAAGGGCATTAGGCAATGTGGTTTTACCATTAAGTTGGATTAGTGGCATTTGCCAATGTTTTGAGGAGGGGGAGTGTCGCCCCATTTCGATTTTTTTTTTTATGCACTTGGGCATATATCGTGTATCGAAACGGGGTATAAATTATGCCACTATTTACTTTGTTCCCATTATTTCTGATTTTTATAATTGCATCTTGACCACATTGGGGAATAAAAATTAATATTTAACACACTTATTTTTAGTATTGGAACGACGCCCGAATCGTTAGGCCGTTGCTCAGTCTGAATCAGAAACGTGAACACACGCAATTGTCGTTGCAAACATTGCGCGAGGACCACCGACGTTTTCTCAATCCGACGCCTTACAAGGTCAGATTCGGGTTCGCACATTTACAAGAGAGTACGGAACCAAAAAAGGGCACTCTTTTGTGTTTGGGGTGAGTACCATGGGAGGCATCGTCAAGGAAAACTTTCGGAATTATCTTAAAAAATTACTTTTTCTTAAGTTTCCTTTTACACAGATTTCGCTGTCGCAACAGCTGTATGACTTTTTCCTTCGCATTTGGCTTCAAAATGCACCAATTGGTCAGCTTTGGTAGCAGAGGAGACGAAGAAAAAGGAGAATGAGCTCTGTATCACTTCAGTTCAATCATCATTTAATTTCACTTTCGCCTTGCCTTTTCCATTATAAGAATATCTCTCTCATTCACTCAAACTATGATAGTTGGTTGTGCCATTTTTCAAATTTTGTTATTTATATTTTAGGAAAACAATATTAAATCACCATCAAAGCTAATTCTGTATAGATTACTTCATATCACTGTATTTTTTTTCTCTCTATAAATGTGTCAATGAATTTCGTATTTCCCACCAATTGCTTTTTTTACGTTTTATCCAATCGACACAAATAGAATTCTAGCAGTGTAATAAATAAAGTGACCGGTGATTGTTTAGCAAAATAAGTAAATGTGACCAAAATAATCCAGATCAAAAATACAAATAGAAGAAATCATTTCCAGTAAAATAAGTCAGCAGGAATCAAATCAAAAAATATTAGTCAATGGCGTTATTTGGAGCAAACCCAAAAGGATCATAACGGTGGCAGCCGTTTTTGTTGGTCTGCGCTATCTTGGAGAGAATAAACTGTTCACATTCGTCAACATTTGTCGTCCTTCCAGTTACGGTAATTTCGCTACAGTTTCCGTTCATGGTTGTAAGATGAATTTTCACAAAAAATTTATCGCAAAGCTCCTTCACCTTATGCCCTCCGGATCCAATGAAAGCGCCTAAAATTGTAAGTAAAATAGACATCCAGTAAGAACAAAAATAACTCTTTTTTTACCTCGAACTTCGTTTGACACCATAATTCTGCGCGTGATTGGCAGAATATGTTCGCGGATTTCACTGAGACAAGAGCGGACATCTTCGTGGGCACCGCTAACCGACACATTACAATTTGATTGTGCTTCAACGCGTGGCACGACAATTTGTACCTGAAAAATCATGCTCCGGTTAGCATCTCCAAGTAAAGAAAGTGATGAACAAAAGAACATTATGTACTAGCCAGACGGTACTTGTGCATCGATAATATCGCTCTGTTAATTTGACCATTTTTTGCCTAAAAGTTATGAACCTATTTTATCATTCTGGCATATTCTGAATAACGAACCCAGTTCGAGTACTAAAGTTCGTAACATTTAAATCTTCGATTGAAATTTGAGCGGTTATCTAAAAGGTTGAAGTAGGCCGAGGGTCAATTTTAACTATTGCCAATTCTTCGAATTGGGGAATATTAAAAATCTTTTAAGACAAGAAGGTATGGTGGAGGGAAAACTGTTTAAAAATGGGCATTTGTATCCAAATCCCTTAATGGCACAAACTAATCTAGTTCCAGTTTTTCTATGACTTATAAACACCTTTCCCGCCGGATTCCCACTCTTAAGATTTAATTGTCGTTTTATTTCCCATTAATTTTCTTATAGATTTTTCTATTTCCCACTCAAGTATATTTGTTTACTGAATGCTTTTTGATGAGCTCCTGCAAAACTGCACCGCCGCGTCCCAACAGTGATGAGCGGTGTTCTGCGCTCACTTCGATGAATTCTGTCACCGGACAGAGCGCTCTCAGCGCCTTCTCCGTCGCTTCGACGCTGGGTTTGTCTGGCCCAACCACCACAATAGGGTCCCCGTCGTCGAATTTTGATGGCATTTGAATACGTACGTTGAACTGCTCCCGAAGAAAGCTGAGATGGGGCCCCAACTTCCGGTGGTAACGACTCGGAATTAGCACATGATGAACGATTTTAGACTCCTTGAAGTGAATTATTTTCATAGTTTGTGATCAAAGCCAAAAAACGTGCCAAAAAATTGATGATCTTTTCAATGTGTGCCTTGGCCGAGTCCATGTCCGCCGATCTTTTGCCGCTGTGTTTTAAATCAGAACTGATCACAAAGCGCTGCATCTTCTTGTCCAAGTTGATGATGCATCTTCCGTGTTCCTCTTTTATCTCTTTGAGCAATTGGCCATTGTTCCGCAAAAATTCAGTGTGATGTTTAGAATCACAAGCGATAAACATTATGGAAGGGGCGCGATTGACAACGACTATTTTCTGGAAACATTTTAAGTCTCAATTATTAGCCATAAGCTAAAAAAAGTCATTACTAATTGCTAAAAACAATAAACATTAGTTTTTTGTGTTATTTTCATACAAAAATGCATTTAATGAATATTTCCTTGGAAACAAAATTTTTTAACTTGAAAAAACGCGAAATGAATTTTTTGTGTAAAATCCATTGGAGACAAGAGAGAAAACAAACCCTAAGGCTGTCGATGAGTTCCAACACAGTCTCTTTGGCTGCCTCCACCTGATCCATCGGCCCATTCAGTCGTACAATTCTGTTCGAGTTTTGGGCTGATTCGTCATCACTTTGGAAGTCCAACTTCAACTTGGAAAACCTATTCTCTATTTGCTTCTTTTTTGCACAGATAAATTTGGCAAATTCCACAGAAGAATGATTAGGGTCGTCAAGGGGCAAATGAATAAATTCTTCGTAATGCTGTTTGGCCAGATTGTCGACGAAAACATTGAGACGTGCAATAAACTCAGTGACCTCAAAAAGTTTTAATTGATATAAAGGTTGCATAAATTTTATACAGTTCTATGTAAAGAGAAGCATTTCTGACCCAACTCACTTCAGATTTATGGCCTCTAATTTTTATTAAACAGTCATCCGTTCCATCATCTTTTGTATGCGGTGGCAAGTCCACCTCGACCCTTGGCAATCCGTTCAGCAGTCCAAGAATTTTGTTCGAGTTTTTTCCACGAATCATCGGCACAAAATGGCGCTGGATAGGCAGCTCCTCATAAGCATCATTGCGCCAATCGTCTAACAGTTTAAGTAAATCTTCTTTACATGAGCGAAGGCCGAAGAGGGAGGGTCCCTCGATCCGAATCTTGAAAGTAAAAAAGAATACAAAGGTTCGATGGAGAAAAGACATTTTTGGAATTTGTTAATCTGATCCTTCCCTTTTAAATACTAATTAATAATCAACCTTCCACTTTTCTTTTTTTAACCTGGTTCGATTGTGAAAACTCAGATGGGACATTGATCTCTTTTACGCCGTGTTTCCTCTTCAGTCTTCGCAAAAATTCGCCACCCCTTCCAATCACTTGGCAATGGAATTGCTTCTCCATACTAATGCTGTCCTTCACAATTGAACCGTTTCTATTCAGCAAGCTTATCTTAGTATTTATTTTCTTGTACAATTCGTCGACAGCATCGGAAGGTCCCGACAAATTGAGGCGTCCAATCTGAAAAAACTTGTTTTCGAATGTTTGTTTCTCGCCTTCCATAGCCGGGAAATTAAAAACTTTAGGAATGATTATAAACCAATCTACGCTAAAAAAATGGTCAATGTGGATATACCCGTTCGATACAGTATAGAATTCACCGTTTCAATATAAATTGGAACGGCCCAATTTCGATATGCACCAGTGATTTAACACCATTTTGATTCTTACTACTTAATATATTTATGTGCCTAATTGCCCCAAATCATCATCTTAAGTTTTTTGTATCAATTCGCCCTTCTTTACGGCGAACGAGAGGGGGGGGGGGGGGGGGGGGGTCGGATGGCCGAAACCTAGACGATATAGGTCCACCTCTCGGTTCCTTTTTAAGTGTCAACAAACCTCTTTAAACACGTAGCTCAAATCATTCTGCTGATAACCAATTGCTTCATGCACCTCGAGCACCATTTTGGTCAATGCCTCCCCGCCATTACCGACCAAATAACGCCATTGCCAATCAGGATAGTCAATTGTTCTCCGCCTGACCTGTGCCAAAGTCATAGTCGATGCCGAGTTTTTTTTCAAGTTTGTTTTTTCCCGTTGACATGGAGTTTTGGAACGATTGGTAGCCAAGGAAACTGTCGAGCCTAGTCGGTTGAACTGTCTACTGTTGTGAAACCCATTTGACACGGATGCGGGAGAGATAGAACGTCGAGGGCATTGAGACGACGAAGAAAAAGGTGACGGGGCACAGTTTTTTTCTGCTAAAGAAAAGGGAAAGATTCGCTCCATTTATTCTCAATATTATTTAATGTTTTTAACCTTTTTCTTCATACACATTGTCCATTTTAGCATCCTCTTTTTTCGGTGGGAGTGCCGGCGTTTCCGTTCTTCGCCCACCGACAGCAGTGCCCATGGGTTGCGACTTTTGTTGTGCGGCAGCGATGCACCGCAAAAGCTTTTCGTCGCCAAATTCTTTCCCAGTCGATTCCGCCATTAGTCCGCCAACGTCATGGACCCCATACAGGTCGCGAAGACAGTCCCAAACATGCTTAATTTGTGCCGCCGAACCCAATAGCGAAATTTCCATTTCCGTCACTTTGGTTTTGGCACAATCCTTAATTAATTGGTCAGACGAACAAAAGTAAGTCGACCCATTTATCCCACTTTGGGAAGAACAATAATGGCACCAGTTTCGGATAATAAATCGTCCGTCACTTCGGCAATTGCAGTGCTAAGTTTGGATGCCACGCGACACTTTTGCTCACTCGCTTTTCTAATCGGTCCGTCGCGCAGTGTTCGCAGTTTTGCCGCGTATTCTTCTACACGTGCACGGTCAGTTCCACTCAAAACGATATCGTTCGAATCCGGTTTGAATTCGATGTTGACACCCGCCCTATCCATCGCCTAAACATTGAAAGATGGTAATGAGACAAAAAGCAAAGCATTTCCGGATACTATAAACATGTATTCGTAAATTTACGAGCCTTTTGCTAAAGCGTATATTACATATAATTCTGGCTTGACTTTATTAATTTAATGGTAAAAGGAAAATTGAGTAACCGGCGCAACGACAGATGCCACCGAGAAAAACTTGGCAAATTAAATTTTTTGTGGCACAACCCGTGGGAAAACGCTCCACCTTAGGTATACTCCCTCCCTCTCTCTATTTTTGTTTCTTTGAATCAATGCCATCGAAGGAACCTTCAAGGCCTTGTCAAATGGCCCGCGAATCCAAGGGTGAAAGGTGCGTTTGATTTGCATATATACCGTGGCCAACTTCTTTGTTTCGTCTTTGTGTTGACCTTTTGTCACTGTGACCACAGGTTTCTGCTCGGCACTAACCTAAAAATGCTATAGAAAATAAAAAATATCGTTAGAATATACTTAATATTTTTTTAAAGGTCAGTTTCAATGGCCAGACATTTGCAATTTGCGGGTCGTCAAAAGTTTAGTGATTGAAATTATTTCTGTTTGAACCACATTCATGGAAAGAAACAAATAAAGGGCAAATGTCTGACACGGTTTTATTTGCCTTGGTCGGTTTCAGTGCTTTTGACCGCAAAATTTCTGCAGTGATCGAATCAGGAGACCCAATACGAAAGTCGGAGTCGAAGACCTGCTCAGGCCCATAGATTTCATCCAACTCAAGAACATCCAATGGTCGATGGGTGGAATTTCCATTATTTGTAGTTTTCGGTAATGCAGGAATCTTTGTGGGGAAACCACATTGTGGAAATGAAAACCCGTATTTCTTTTCTCGTTGTTTTACTGTTTATTCGGTATGGCACTTATCGGTTTTCGACATTTAAAGATGTCATTGAAACAGAGTAAATTAAGTGAGTCATAGCCTATTCATATTTAATATCACCTCACCTTAAGTAAATCGTCGATTAGTTGTACAAATACGAGGGTGTTGAGCCTATTCTGGAGTTTTTCGTTCAATTTGCACCACGCCAAACAAACATCCGGAGACTCTTTCGGCATTTGAGTCACCTCACAAAAATCACTCCAATAGTGTTCCTTGGCCCGCCACATAAAAATGCGAAGCTAAAAGAGAAATATCCAAAAAGAAACTGAAAATGGAAGAAAAAACAACAGGACCTGAAGTTCTTCATTTACTAGTCGAGTTTCGAGCGGAGACGATGCATCAGTGAGCAGGAAAATGCGCACATGTGGCGAATTGGGCGTGCAATAACGCGAATATTCGGTAGCGTAAAATTTCCCAACGGCAACTTTTTGTTTTGCAGGCAAATGGCTGAAATAATGGAAAATGATGTGCACCGAAAACTGATTGTGATACAGGGAATGCCTAGATGAAAGGGAGAGTGGAGGGGCGGGGGTTTCCACCCACACAAAAGGAACACTTTGTAATGAACGCTGACAAGAGATCATCCGAACGAACTGTGACTGCTCAAATCTTTTTGAAACCACTTTATCGTGTTTATTAAATATTATTCTTTTTTTGCACTAATAAATAGGCTTTGTATTTGAGTAGAAAAATTCAATTTTAAATATGAATTTAGAAATAAACTCAAACTAAGATTGCAAAAAAGCTGATTAACTAATAAGCTTTGATCGGACTTATAAAGTGAAATAGAATCAGATATTCCTGCTCAATAATCTTTAATTTTCGACCAAAATCCCTCTCTCCTCCCCCCGGCTCTAATGTATTTTGCATAATTGAATATGGATAGCCCACCATTTTCGGCATTGGATGCGTTCGCGCAATCGCGGTTGCTCATCCGAACAAACAACTAGAAAGGCATCTTCCGCAGTTAATTTCCAACATAAAACGAGCGCATTGCGTCGCACAGACTCAACCGATCCTCGTAACGATTCATCTAAAAAATTTCAATTTTAGCTTTGCTTTCGTGTTCTACCATTAGCAGCGGTGTTAATTCCCTTCGATTTCGCCAAATTTGGCACCGATTTGGACGAATTGGATGGTGCGACTGCTCCGATCTGTCCACTTGGATTGGCCAAGCAATTGGTCGACTGAATATGCGACGGCGGTGGGACCGATTTTGACTGAGTAGCCCTTGCGCCGTTCACTTCACTATTGTCCACCATCAATTCACTGTTAGATGAAGGCGTTGACAGAAGCAGAAAACTCCCAGCAGTGGTGGGACTCCGCTGCACTTTTAGCGGTGTCAACGGCGAAGCGATACCATTGCCATTCCATGGGCCACAAATATCCGATTTTTTCACGATTGACCATCGGCAGCCATTCCTCACTGTGGTTGTCGCTGATGAAGATGATTCGGAATGTGAGTCACTTGGCGGAGGTGCGTTGAAAGAGGTCCTTAAAAGAAAGAAAACGGAAACTTTCTGACTTAAAAGGTTCGCCTACAGAGAGACAAATGCTTCGTAGCAAATATTTCGGTCAAGCCCAGCCTCATCAAGAGAAAATAGCACGGAACCGCAGTTTTGCCCAATAAAAGATGAGTGGAAAGTGTCGGAAATGTCGTCATCCATGGGATGAATGGGGGAGAAAAGCACGGGCAAAGCGATCTGAGGAGAAGGGAAAAGAAATTAAGGAGAAAATGATGGGGATAAAATTCTAAACATCACACGATACAAAACACACTATACAAGAGTTGTTTGGAATAATGCTAAATGATGATGACGTATTGCATTTGCCTCTCTCTCTATCCGAAAGAGTGATGCATTGGAACATGTGAAAGGGGAGCGAAAAATTAACTATTCCCTAAATGCCAACCCATCATCAGCCCCACATTTTCACATCGCTCACCGAAAAAGTCATAAACAATTGGACAGTCAGTGAAAATAGAAAAAAAAAACAATGAATTGGCTAGAGTTATAGTCAATGAAAAGCTGGGTGACCTGTGTCAGAATAAAAAGTGCATAAGATGTAAAACATGGTATTAACAAGAAATGCATTTGCGATCTCGGAATAAACAATGGTCAATCGTTAAACAATTAAATTTTTACTTTACAACAAAAGAAGGCGTCCCCCGGCAACGCGACTGTTCTCAACGGAGGTTCTATGGGCCAAAATTGGCCACCATGTTCCACGGAATACCATTGGCCCACTTGCGCATTGGAAAACGGCTCGCTAAGACGGTCCTCCACCGTGACCAAAGAAGAGGAGACATTGAAGATGAGAATGCGATATTGACGGGCTCCAAACTCAGCACAAAGTGCGCATACAACTGACAATTCTTCCATGTAATTCGTATAGGACGACCGACCTAAAAACATAAGGCCTTTCCTTAATTAAATATGGCATTTAACAATTTATTAACAATTGCATTTTAAAACATTCTTCGATCAAAAGTTATAACTTATAACTACATATGTACCTTTATCTTGTTTATAATTGAAATTCTCTTCTTTGCTGATTTAATCGTCACCAAGTTCCATCGTAATAGCTTTCAAATAATTCCTACGTAGCAATTGTCTATCCGATATTTAACCTTTTCTAAATAGCAAAAGACAAGTTGAGATTTATGTCTGTATGTATCTGATTAGTAAAGGTAGGATGAAGGAAAAAGTTAACTTTGATTTATTGTTGTTCCTTTCTTTTACTTCAAATTGATTGGATTGCCTTTGGGTATTTGCTAACCATCGAAGAAAAAAACACATTCACATAGCCCAAACAAAAAGATAGGTGTGAAAAAGCAGCACAAGAAAATATTATTCAAAAATACCAACAACTTTAACCGTTTCAGTATTCTGCCGTTTCAGTGGCTCCCCCCGGAACGGGTCATTTGAGTCGGGCCGTTTGAGTCGGGCCGTTTGAGTCGGGTGTTTGAGTCGGAGGGGTCGTTTGAGTCGGGCCATTTGAGTCGGGGCCGTTTGAGTCGGACTGCCACATAAAGATTATCGGGGTTACAAAAAGACGAAAAGCTAAAAAAATTTATTTTTTTTATTATTTTCCCCAGTTTTAAAATATATCGTGTAAAGCTATAATAAATAAAAAAATAAATGTAAAAGAAAGTTCTTTCGATGATTCGTGTTTAATGTTAGGGTAGCAGGGGACCGGCCTAAACCGGGATTTTTGGAAGTTTAGCGAAACTCCACGAAGGACCCGAAACGAAATTCGAAACGAAACTAAAATTTTTTCGAAATTCGAGACGTGAAATTCAAAACTCAAAAAACCCGAAATTCTCGAAACGCGAAACGAAATTTCGCCTAGCCCTGACCGAAACCGAAAAACCCGGGATTTCATGGAATCTTTTTGGTCTTTTATATATCTGAATAGAACTTAGTGATTTTCTGAATCTTTTTGCAATTTGGACCGTAACTAAAACCTGAGATTTGTAAAGGTGGCTCTCCGACTCAAACGGCCCTCCTACTCAAACGGCCCGACTCAAACGCCCGGCCAGACTCAAATGACCCCCACCGGGCTCCCCCCCCCCCACCAAAATTTGCGTGTACGGACATTTCGCCACCCGGACACTTCGCCACCGGACGTTTCGCCACCCAAGCCAAATTCGGATGTTTCGCCACCTAAGCAGAAATCGGACGTTTCGCCACCTAAGCACAAATAGGACGTTTCGCCACCCGGAAATTTCGTCACCCAAGCCAAAAATGCGTTTCGCCACCTATGCCAAAATTAAAGTTTTAGCATTGAATGGAGTAGTGATAACACATTTGAGTTTTTTGAAGGCAAATAGGTGGCTTTTCTTAGAGGTGGCAAAACTGTTGGCGAGACGTACTATTTTTGCTTAGGTGGCGAAACGTCCGATTTCTGCTTAGGTGGCGAAACGCATTTTTGGCTTGGGTGGCGAAATGTCCGGGTGGCGAAACGTCGGGTGGCGAAACGTCGGGTGGCGAAACGTCCTATTTATGCTTAGGTGGCGAAACGTCCGATTTTCGCTTAGGTGGCGAAGTGTCCGGGTGGCGAAATGTCCTATAGCCAAAATTTGTCCTGGTTACGGCTCTATGAAAATCCGATACTGGAAAATCCGACTCAAGCGGAAAATCCGACTCAAGCGGAAAATCCGACACAAGCGGAATATCCGACACTGGAAAATCCGACACTAATTAAAATTTTTAAAAATAATTTATTAATTTTAAAATAATATTTAATTATTTGATACCCTTGAAATAGGGATTTTTTATATTGGTTCTGCCATCCGGTAGGATATTGCCCGCAAATATTGAAGTGTGCCGATTGTTCCTAATCTCGGTGAGATTCATCTCTTGATTTTTAGCATATTTTTACTAAGTGATGAAACGTACACAAACATTTTTTACACTCTAAGTAAATTATTTGAGATTTAGTTTCCCAATTTTAAGGATATCAAATTAATTAAATAGTGTCGGATTTCCAGTGTCGAATTTTCCGGCTCCCTGGTTACGGGCCTTTGTTTTATATGAGTCCGATCAAATAATCATCCTTAGTTTTTTTGGACCATAACTTTCTTTTTGAACAGGGGTTATATTAGTGATTCAAAGGACCTATAAGGTGATTTCAAAGGACAATGTGAATTCAAAGGACAAATCAAAATTATTCAAAAAGTATATATTTTAAAAAGAATTTTTCGAGGTCATCTTTTTCGGGTAAGCATTCCTGAATCTCGACACATGTAAACCCGAAAGTGACTTCACTATTTTCGATTTTTAAGTGAAAAATATCATCATATTTCAAATTTGACCCAAACGGCGTTTCGACGGTAGCCGAAACCCCGCATAGTCGTCATTGGTCAAGAGAAGCAATGTTGAGGGCCATGGGGAAATAAATTAATGAACGAAAAACTAACAAATAAGGAGAACAACATAGAAAACCCTCGAGATAAAAATGACCATTGCTCTCTTATCACAAACTGATGAGAAAGACCACAACTACCCTGCCCTTTTGGAGTCCATTTTTTTGATCTTATGGATAAACAAAAAAAGGAATCACGGAGAGAGTATGCACAGAATACTGTAACATTTCAAATAATTTTTAGGGCACAGACTCTGCACTAATCATTAGGGTAGCTACAAATATTTACGAAAAATGCCAAAATATTTAAATAAATATTTACGAAAAAAAGCCAAAATATTGACCAAATATTGAAAAAAGTCCAAAATATTGACGAAAATATTGACTAAAAAATACAATTTCGCAGTGTAAAAAACCGAAAAATCGCTTTTTATAGATAAATAATAAGCAATAAATTGGCAAACAAATTTATTCACTGGTTACAGTAGAAAAAAAATACTTTTCAAAAATTTCAGGCAAAAAAACTCATACAATTGTAAGACAAAAAAAATTTTTTTTTTTTTTTTTAAACTGAAAATTTTTCGAGAAAATATTTTTTTGAATTTTTCATTTTTAAGGGGTACGTTTTTCAAAATTTTTCAAAAGTTGATTCTTAGGGGTGTATTTTTGTTTAAATCTTTGAATTTTTACATGAAAAAGTCGAAAAATGCCAAAATATTTACAAAATATTGACAAAATCTCAAAATATTGAAATAAATATTTTTTCTAAAAAACCCCCAAAATATTTTTTTTTATTGATGAATATTGACGTCCAAATGAAAAAATTTAAACGCAGAAATGCTTCTTTTGAGCCCCTTTCTTCAACGCATATATGCAGAAAAACAATTTAAAAAAATATTTGTAGCTACCCTACTAATCATTCATGAAATTAATGGTTACTTTCGAAATCACTCATTGTATTTTCAGTTTGTTTAGGTAAAATTGTAATTTTCTGCCAATTTTAAAAATTAAGAGTTACTGACGAAATCACTCATTGTCGAATTCACTTTACTGTCGAATTTCATAAGAAAAATTAAAATCTCTTCACGAATTCCAACAAATTTATCAATTTGATTATGTTAATGGTCACTAAAATGACTATTAAATTGGTTTGTCAGATATAAATTGTCTATAGGCATATTCCATTTCAACAGGGCGCCATTGGGGGACCTAAAATTCTAATACATTTTTCAGCATTCATCCAAACAAAACCATATGGCCCGCTCCACGAACTAAAATTTACAAATTGTTGTGATACATTAAAATAAATAGGACTTGTGATGAAGGTGAGATTCCGCGCATATTCCGTCTTAAAGCCCGCGATTTGGCCTCCAAAATACCACGGTTTTTTCTTTGCGATTGTCTGAGAAAATATGGCTTTTCTAACAACAAAATATTTCTTAAAACCGCAAGGCCAAGTTGTGCGGAAAATTGTTGGCCCGACAAAAAGTTGCAGGCCATGTCAGTGTCTCCGGAGTAAAGCAACACCCTCAGATTGGCACTGATTGCCTTCTTCACAAAAGGCGTCATATCGGCTTAAATAATAAAAATGTCTTTCAAATATGCTTAACTAGTTATTTACAATATTCAGTTGTGTACAGTCTTCCGACCAAATCGCTAAATATATTTTTTTATTGTTTAATAAAATGTGTTCTTAATTGTCCGTCCCTCCGTCCACCTGCAAGTTTCCCAATTTTGCACATTCGGCGGAATATGTAGCGCTTCACGCACTGAAATTCGTTACGTTCTCCGAACTGATGGACAGTGAATTGAGTGAGTGCGAATGAATACCTCGTAAAGTGTTCAAGTAATTGGTGATCGCTTCGTCTAAATTCCTTTGCTTAAATTTCATTTATTTATTTTAATTAATTACCGTCCAGGCACGGCGCCCCTCCTCGAAAATTCATTTCATCCAAGGGCTAAATTTGGTTTTAGGATTAACTGCTTTAATTTTAATAAATTGCCTCCCAAAAAATAGTGTCGTTTTGATTTAATGTTTTTGCGCGAAGGATTCCCCGCCGAATTGCGGCCATTTTACTCTGCGGCGGAACTAAAACAATTATATGTAAAAAACATTATATATAAAATTAATATTTTAAATTTAATGAACGTGTTAACAAATTACAGCAGTCGCGGTAAATGTCGTAAACATTGATCCCTCCCCTCCAGCAGAACAAAATTATGTCGCGCACCTGTGGGCGTTAAATCTGTGATACATTGTCAAATGTTGTCATTTTCTTACCATCGCGCGACATTCTCCGTACATATTGCCCAAATTGCAATTTTCTATGAATAAATGGTAATTCATTGAATTACCATAAATAATTTATATTATTTAAAAAATTAGACAGTGCCTGAACAGCCCCCACAGCAATTCTTTTCAATTGCGTTCCATTCGGTCTCTCCCACGAAGCCATGAAAGTAAGCGAAGCGGGCCAATGTGTCAGTATCAATGGCTTCGTTCATGTAACCATTGCCAATTGCCATTCCCTGTTAAGAGAAATCGGAATGCATCTTTGGTTTGTATTCACCTCCAAATTAATCGGGAAATCGGATTGTCCGTCGAGGATTTTGGCGACGAGCGTGGGCACGTAAATTCCGGCGTAGGATTCGCCAGTGATGAACACGCGGTTGGTACGGAACAACGGGAATTTGCCAAAGAACTGCTTGACTGCCTCGTAATTGCCTTGGGCTGTCTTCAAGGCAAATTAGGATTAATTGGGCAATTAGCTCTTGATTATCTAATTATTCCTGAAATGTCAACTGACCGACTCGTCACCCGACATCACGTGCTCTTCGTCCGCCGCGTAGGAGAAGCCGACTCCGACCGGCGACTCGATGAACACCACCTGGGCCAATCCCATTTAAAGTTCCAAGCCGAAATTTGGCCCACCGATGCGTTTTTGTTCCACGAGTGCGGATTCATGCGCAACGTTCGACCGTCCGGGTTGACCAGGTAAGGGCCCAACTCCTCCAGGAGGCCGCCCAGCGAAGAGCAGCCGGGGCCCCCGTTGAACCAAAAGACCTGCGACAGAGTTTTAGGGCAAATTAGGCTAACTTAGACCGACCAGCGGATCACGGCACGGGTCGTTCTGCGAGGTGACGAACCAATAGTGCAGGAAGTGTTTGTCGGCCGATTTCAAATAACCTTTGGGATTTATTGAAGGAGTAATTTCAGACCCCTCCGGGTCCGCAATGTTCGACACTTTCGCCAATTGTCCCTCCGGTGCGATGCCATCCCTTTCCGTTACTCTTACCCGAATAGTGCTTAAAGTTGGGTGCCTTTCCCAGTCCCGGCAACACTTCGATTTCGTCCGCACCCGCCGATGTTAGCTTTGTACATAATTCGGCATCAGTGCTTAAACTGTTGATGATGTCTTGCTTCTGCTTTGGTTGTTGCGCATCAGACAAACATTGAGCCAACAAACACAGCAAAATTGGCAGAAGCAATGACATTTTTACCATTTTTCTGCTTATTTTTGGATTTGAATTATTTGAACAAATTTGTAATGATTAAATATTTTTAATAATTATTTGTGGTTCAGCAAAATGAATCATTTTCCATTGTTCTTCTGTTCGTCTTCCTAATTTGTTTTATTTTATGCTCAAAATCACCTTATGTCTTTCTTCGCTTTTTTTATATTAAATGGGCAAACAAAAAGAAAAAAAAGGCAGAATTCTTATCAGAAATCAAATAATTGTTTGTAAAATAAATGCTTAATCAACTAAAAATTTGTGTTAATTTGCAAATGTTTAACCGATGAAAAACGCCGAATGAAATAATAAAAAAGGGAAATGTTCCAAAAAGATAAGAGCACCATTTTTTATCAGAAGCAATTTGACAAAGAATGCGAATTGAATTGTTTAACTTAGCCAAACCCAAAATTGAAATTCAATTTTAAGACTTCGTTAGAAAACTGAGAAAGGCCATTCATTGTAAAAATAAAATAATTATTCAAATATTTTAAACTTGTAACAAACAAAAAAAAATTAAATAAAAGCTATTATTTGAAATCAACAACAGGCGAATGGCATCATCCTTTAACTCAAATTGTCTGATTGAACAGAAATTGCCGAATGGCATATTCACTTTCTGCGGGGAGCCATTGGGGGACCGAAAAGGAAATAAAATGAAAAATATTAGCATTAGAATAAAAAATTAAAATGCTTGCCATGTGACCAACACCACGAACTGAATAAAGAATTAAAGAATAATTAGACAATCATTTGAAATGGCACATGTGAGGAAAGTGAGGCCCCGGGCGTACACCGTTTTGAATCCCGCAATTTGTGCCCCAAAACGCCACGGTTTCTTCTCATTAAGAGTCTGAAAAATGAAATATAAATTTAAATATGAAAAGGGGAAAATTGTAAAACACAGACCGTAAGGCCGAGCTGAGCACAGAAGCGTTGTCCTTGCAAAAAGTTGCAGACAATGTCAGTGTCACCAAAATAAAGCAACACGCGCAATTTGGCATCAACGGCCTTCAAAATGAAAGACGAAAGGTCGCCTAATTGGGAGAAAATGGCCAAATGCAAAAAAATGGAAAATAAAAAAGGACCGCTGTATTTTCGCATATACGAAGAGGCCACCCAATCACTGAAATCAAGAAAAAATGTTAAACGAATTTACCAATAATTGCGACTTTATCCAAGGTTCAATTTATGACGTGCAAATTGTCTCCCCCCCCCCCCCCCCTTCCCCACAAATATTCCTCCCATTTGGGCATCCTCTCATTACACCATTTCACCTGCATTCCTCCCATTTTGGCACATTCGCTGGGATATGCAGCGCTTCACGCACTTAATTAGGCAATGCCTTGTTTTAAAATTCTTTCGGCTTTTCCCCGTTTACCTTTTGGGTTGTTCAAATAATTTGCGCTTGTTTCGTCTTGATATTTATTATATGTAATTGTACAGTAAATTTAGTCTTCCCTTTATTTGCCCACCGTTTAAACACGGAGTAACTCCTCTTAATGAATCGGATGTTTTTTCGATTTTCTGAATTTAAAATTTAGCATTTTTTCTTTGCAATTTCACATTACTTCAATTGCCAAATTTTCTTCCAAAATATTCCACGGGTCAGCTATATTTGTACTTTTGAAAATGCCTTTCCGAATCGCCTTCATTCGAAGAGAGTTCGGTTTGTGGTCTGAATTGCCATTATAATTTAAGAAATTGGACGGCGTTTTTTGATTATTGTGCAAATGGGGCGGCAATTTTGGCATAATATTTCAGGAATTGACCACAATCGCGGTAAATGTCGTAAACGTTTAGTCCGCCTCGCCAAACCATTCCGATGATACTCATAACCTGCAAGACCAATTAAAAAAAAGTTTGTCCTTCCATTCTGTACCAATTGGTTACTGTACCTTCTTATGACACTCTCCGTACAGTGAGCCCAAATCGCACGTATCTGAAGCCTTTTTCAGTTAATTCAAAAAGAATGCCCTTTTCTGTGCACCGGCGCATCCCCCACAGCATTCGTTCACCAACTCTTTCCACGATGCCTCTCCTAATAATCCATGAGAATAAGCAAACCGTGCCATTGTGTCGAAATTCATCGACGTATGCAAATGACCATTGCCAATTGCCATTCCCTGTTAAGAGAAATCGGAATGCATCTTTGGTTTGTATTCACCTCCAAATTAATCGGGAAATCGGATTGTCCGTCGAGGATTTTGGCGACGAGCGTGGGCACGTAAATTCCGGCGTAGGATTCGCCAGTGATGAACACTCGGTTGGTACGGAACAACGGGAATTTGCCAAAGAACTGCTTGACGGCCTCGTAATTGCCTTGGGCTGTCTTCAAGGCAAATTAGGATTAATTGGGCAATTAGCTCTTGATTATCTAATTATTCCTGAAATGTCAACTGACCGACTCGTCACCCGACATCACGTGCTCTTCGTCCGCCGCGTAGGAGAAGCCGACTCCGACCGGCGACTCGATGAACACCACCTGGGCCAATCCCATTTAAAGTTCCAAGCCGAAATTTGGCCCACCGATGCGTTTTTGTTCCACGAGTGCGGATTCATGCGCAACGTTCGACCGTCCGGGTTGACCAGGTAAGGGCCCAACTCCTCCAGGAGGCCGCCCAGCGAAGAGCAGCCGGGGCCCCCGTTGAACCAAAAGACCTGCGACAGAGTTTTAGGGCAAATTAGGCTAACTTAGACCGACCAGCGGATCACGGCACGGGTCGTTCTGCGAGGTGACGAACCAATAGTGCAGGAAGTGTTTGTCGGCCGATTTCAAATAACCTTTGGGATTTATTGAGGGAGTAATTTCAGACCCCTCCGGGTCCGCAATGTTCGACACTTTCGCCAATTGTCCCTCCGCTGCCATGCCATCCCTTTCCGTTACTCTTACCCGAATAGTGCTTAAAGTTGGGTGCCTTTCCCAGTCCCGGCAACACTTCGATTTCGTCCGCACCCGCCGATGTTAGCTCCGTGCACAATTGTGACTTAACTTCTTTTGCATTTGCCGTCAAAAGAATAAAAATTGATAGAATTAATTGATTCCTCATTTTATACTCTCAAAATAAAACTCTCCGGCAGTTCGAGAAAAGATTTAAGATTTTTGCTTTTTTTTTTGTTGCATTGAATGATTTTTTTGGTTTGTTCTATTCTTTGATTATTAAACGGAATCATTTTGTGTTGGGACTTTCTTATCAATTGCACAATTTGAAGTTCATTTAAAAAGGTAAAAGAATAATTTTTAAAATTATATATTTTCATAAATATGCAAATGTATAAAATTAAATGCGTTTTGTTCTTCTGTCCGTGTGCCGTCAATTTTACCCCGACACAATCTCTCCTCAGCCAAAATGATAAATCCTCGACTCAATCCTAAACAGAAAATCTCGGTCCAATAAAGTCTCGACAAGAGTTCAAAGAAAATTTGGATTTAAAGATAATTCGAATTTTGTCGAGGTGAAATTATGTCGGGGTGAGTTTTTTGTCGTTCATTTCTGTCCTTTTTTCATCCTTTTTTTCTTCTTCCGTCCTTTTTTCCTTTCTTTTCCTCCCATTTTCGTCCTTGAATTTTTCACTAAAAATAATTCGTTTTATTTTTTGTTTCCAATTACTTGCCCATTACGCTGGTCATTTGCCCCCGAATTCGTTCTGTTGTTCGTCACCATGCGGAGACCGAAGGTGCGCGTCCAACCCAAAAATGCCGTACAAATTCGGACTGGCACGGCCGAAGCGCAAAAATTTTGGATGGGCACACTCAAAAATAGACGCATAATCGGACAGCCAATTGAAGGAGTCATCCCCAGGCATTAGAGCCTAAATTAAAAAAAATTCATTAATTCTTTTCCATTCAAAAGCAAATAATAATTTACCCGATTTTCGGAGGGACGAAAAAACGCCGAAAGAATGAGAAAAATAAAGTGAAAAGAGAGCAATTGGGTCATTTCCAAAAAAAAGAAGCAATAAATATGAAAGGATTAAAATGTTTGGCTATTTTCGTTAGCATTGAAATGGCTTTTATACGAAACAAAAGCGACGCCTAAATAATTTATACGTTGCCAATGCCAAATTACGACGGCATTCCCTGCAGAAAATTCCAAAAATGGCATTTTATTACACATTTTGGCAAATGAAATTACAAAGGCAAAACAAATAGTGTTAAATGATTTATAAATAGCCAATTTAATTTATTTTCGCTTTTCATATTAATAATAGGCAAAGAAAGGTCAATAGAAGAGAAGCGAATAACTTTGTGTGTATTTGTTGAGCCAAATTATTGTAATAGTTGACCAAGACAAATAGGCCAAAAAAGTCGCCTTCTTGTCTAAGAGTGCCCGCCTCGGGTCTAACATGCGGCCTTGGGCTTAACTGTGTGTGCCTCGGGTATGAAGCATCTGACCCAGGTTATATAATTTTCAGCTCAGGTCTAACAGCAGCGGCCTTGGGTCTAACAGTTGGGCTCGTGTTGACCAAATCGGCCTTGGGTCAAATAGTTTTAGCCTTGGGCCGCGAAAGTCACCAAGGCGATGCATAACTAAATATAATTTTTTGCCTGTATTTCTCAAATTGGACAGTCAAAATTTTCTTTCCTTTTGAGTTTTTTCATAAATTACTCAAATAAAAGCCTTCGGAAGAAAAATGATAATGAAATTTTCAATATTTAATAAATAATTTTAGGTATTATTTAAAACCACACAAAATAAGTAACCATTTAGAATAATATGTGCTAAGTTAATAACAAAAATGTGTTGGAAAAAACAAAAATAAAACTATTTATAGAGTTTACACATGAGCATTAATAATCAAAAGTCACCGAGTTTACTTTGTTAAAAAATAATTAATTAATTCTTCATAATATTTGCGGAGCGAACAAAAGAAATGAAAAGTTAATTAAAATGTTTCTTTTTTGAATTGACTTTCCGAAGCATTTTTAAAAATAAGAGAAAAATACTTAATCTATTAAAAAAATACCATAATATTTGATGAAAAAACCTACATATCACAAATCATTACTTTTTTCAATAAAATTTATTAAATTTTTTCTGTGTCTTTTGATTTTTTATATCCATTGGTGAATGTCTGTCAAATGAGCTACGAGTTTCAATTTTAATATATCTTATTTGTTTCATAATTCAATACCTATAAAACCATGATTAAATCAGCAAACACTATGTATTTTCAATGATCAATTTTAACACACACAGAGTCAGTTTACGAGAGACGTTTCCGCAAAAAATGTATTTATGTTTTCTCCATTGAAAATATTTTTTAATTCGTTTAAGTCGTGCTGAGACGAACCTAAAAAAGTGCCAGTGGGGCGAACCTAAAAAAGTGCCAATGGGACGAACCTAAAAAAAGTGCCAATGTGGCGAACCTAAAAAAGTGCCAGTGTGACGATAATTCAATTAATTTATTTATTATTTAAAATATTAAACTATTTTCAAAATCAATATTATTGACAGTAACCACCAGCACTGTGGTGGTATTTAAATTCATTTTTTCCCTATCAAATTCTTAAATTTCATTCCCTTGTTTTTTTTCTCCTATAATTACAATTTTGCATCCATTGACCTACTAAAGTTGTAAAGAAAATAATGAACAGAATTTTTTTATATTTATAAATTTTTACTTCGGGTTTTTTATAACTTTTCAAATCAAACATTTTAAAATACATTTTGAAATTTTAGGACTTATTTGCTTTATAATAAATAAATTAAATTAATTGAATTATCGTCACACTGGCACTTTTTTAGGTTCGCCCTATTGGCACTTTTTTAGGTTCGCCCCATTGGCACTTTTTTAGGTTCGCCCCACTGGCATTTTTTTAGGTTCGACCTAGCACCGTTTAAGTTTTACAAAGACTCGAGTTGTATTGTCCGGGAAAAAAGAAAATTTTTCCCTATCACAAAGATAAGCGAAATAAATTTCAATAACTATATAAAAAAATGAGAAAATATTTATTGCGAATCAGATTTTAGATGGCCTATTTGGTTCGGTACGGGTCAACTGCGTCTCGTCAACTGCGTCTGAGACTAACTGCGTCTCAGTTAAAAAAAATTACCCTAGAGTATTACCGTTTTTTGTTTATGAATATTTTTTAAATTTTCAATCACTGTCCAAATGATCACTGAGCTGATTAAATAGAGTGAAGGGTCATTTCACATGTGCCTTTATTTGTCATGTTGATGCTAAAAAGCACATGAACCACTTCCCAAATATTCACTGTCCAAGTGATTGGCCACCGTTTTATGCATTTTCTAATTTTCCTTTTTTAATTGAAATTTTTTCACAAAACGCCAAAAAAGGTAAGAAAAAAAAACAAATTATAAAGCCAGGAAAAATTTAACCATGGCTGGGACGCGACCGCGACGTGCGATCCGAGGCGTTTTTTCCGCGATCGCGCATCGCAACCGCGGCAAATTTCATCCGCAACTCGCGATCCGCCACTGCGGGATTTGTTTTCCGCATCCAAGCCCTGGGACGGACCTCTAAATTTGGAACTAAAGACCTTCTTGATGCTTTTAGGATGTAAATCATTCATTGTTTTCTGTGTTTTTTGTCTAAAATATCATCCCAATAATTAGGTATTAGTAGTGCTAGGCACCGGATCGGATCCGGCCGGATTTTTCCGGATCCGGAATCCGGGTTTTTGGCCCTCACCGGATTTTTCCGGATTATCCGGGAACTCCCACCGGCAAATTTTTGAAAATGAAAATCCGGTTCCGGATCCGGCGTTTTAAAACCGGATTTCCGGATTTTTCCTGATCCGGGAAGTGAAATATTCAACTATCTCAAATATTAAACTGAAATTTGACCCTCTGGTATTTAGTTACCTAGTTATATTTGCAATTTATTTTTTAGTTCTTTTTTTGTATTAATGACTATTTGCCTCTCTCCCGAAAATGCAGAATATTTGATTTTCTTGAACAAAGCGATCCCACAACGGAACTATACTTATTGATCATTTAATATTTCTTATAATATTTCTGAATGCGCGCAAAATAAACTTACGAGGTTCAACTTTTAAAAATACTAGGGAGTAAAGTTAAAAAAAAAAACTAGGGGGTTAAGTTTCAAAAAAATTGGGTAGGGTTTTTTCTATTTTTGTCTTGGGGCCGAAACGACCCCGGGGCCGAAAAACGGGGGCCGAAACACCGGTGGCCCGACAATGAACCTGCTCCATCAAAAAAAAAGAAAAAGTCATTTTTGGCGAATTTTTCAAAATCCGGAACCGGATCCGGCTTTTTGAAATCCGGTAAATTTTGAAAAATGAAAATGCGGTTCCGGATCCGGCCGGTAACTTTAAAAAAGAAAATCCGGTTCCGGATCCGACGAAAAAAATTTGCAGTTTGAAAATCCGGTTCCGGATCAGGGAAATCCTATTTGCCTAGCCCTAGGTATTAAGGATAATAAAACAAAGATTCGCTTCGTTTTAAATTTATACATTATATCTCATTCAAAGAATTTTTTTTCTCTTCTTTTATTAATAAGCGAACATTCTAGCGATTTCGAAAACTAACATCACTTTTGTTCAAGGTCACCAGCCAAACAATTTCTTTTTTTAGCATCGCCATTCATCATTTTTCCTTTATCCTTTCTACTTTATTTAAAGCAATTTTTTTTCCATTTTTGTTTAGGTAATTTTATTGTTTCCTTTTTATGCAATGGCAGGGATTGACTTTGGGAATCTGAATTGCTATTTGGCTGTGGCGCGAAACAAAGGAATTGGTTAGAAAATATTACATAAGCTATTTTGGCGCTTGTCGCAAAGTCATTTTTTGAAATATTTTTTTATGGATATTAAGCATTTTAATTATGGCGCAAAAAATTCAAATTTCATAACCATATGGGGTCTTTTATTTATTTATTTTTTCTTGAAACTCTGCCCGTCTGCTACTAACTCAAATTTATAATGCATAAAAAATAAGAAAAAACAGTTTTTTAAAATAAGGATGTAACTAAAGTTACTTTTTATATATAAAAAATTTGCAGAAATTGTCGAGAATGATTATTCTTTGCATGCCACGCCGTAAGTTTTCCATTTCCCTCTGTTTTGTCACGATTCCTTCCTTTTCAGTGCTTGCGTTTCGTTTGGACAATTCGCTCGGATGATGGGCTACGGGGCCAAGCAGCAGCTGAACGTCAATTACGGGAACAGCGTCGTTAACTTCAAACACATTCTTGGACGTTCATTTAATGACAAGATTGTCCAGGCGTTTCGTCAGCACATCCCTTGCGGACTCATGGGAAAGTTCACCGACGACCAAATTGAGATAAAGGTAATGTCAAAGGCAAAAACAAAACACCAATGTTATAGGCTTGTTAGTCTATTCGAGGCAATAGGTAGAAGAACAAATTTGTTTTTTAGGTCACTCATTTGGGCACTACTCGTGTTCTTTCCCCCGAACAAGTGGTCGCTTGTCTGTTGACTCATTTGAGAGTGCTGCTTGGCAGTTCGCTTGGAACAGACGTCACCGAAAGTGTCATCAATGTACGAATTTATAAAGAAGCAGGGTGGAAAATAACAGATACGAAACCGGATTAGGAGTTCGGAATAAATAGCAATTGGAAGGATCGGAAGCGCCTTTTTATTTTTACATTATCAAATACATCCTTTTATTTTATAGATCCCATTTTTCTATGAGGAAAATCAACGTCGATCTTTGCTTAATGCCGGTCGAATTGCTGGACTTTCGCTTCGTCTGATCACTGATCAAGCCGCGTTGGCCTATTGCTACGGCATGTACAATGGGTCAAAGTGCGTAAGGGACAGCGAACGAAAGATTTTAGGGGAGGGGGAGGGTGGAACCAAAAGACGAATTTTGGGTGGGGAAGGAATGCAACGGAGGGGGGGGGGGGGACAAATTTAGGGAAGGGGGCCAAGTGATGAAATTTCAGACGAACTGTAAAGACCTTTGATCCTAATTGTAACTTTATTTTCTTGCAGTGTTTTACATAAACCAGATTACTTTCCATGCCCCTCTTTTCAGTCTTCCTCCCTCTGATAATTCCCCTCGGCTGGTTGCCTTTGTCGATGCCGGTCATTCTTCGGTCCAAGCCAGTCTCATCGCATTCAGTATCGGCAAAGCAGAGGTGGTGGCAACGAAAAGCGAACTCCCAGATTTTTACTAATTAATAATTAACAAAAAGACCGAAGTTTCTAGTAAACTATTTTTTTAAATTTAATTTCCCTTGCAGTTTTCGAAGTTTCTAGTTACTTTTTTTTCTATTTAATTTTCTTCTCCATTTTCGGTTCTTACGGCCACATACGATTTGGGTGTTGGCGGTATCCATTTTGATTCGGTTTTGCGCGATCATTTCAACGCCGACTTTGGCAAACGCTTCAAAATCGACGCGAGGAAAAACCCACGGGCGTGGCTGCGCCTGCTGGACGAATGTGAAAAGGTCATTAAATTGCATTTGGACACCCTTTGGCAATGAAAATGAAAAAAGTTTAGCTGAAAAAACAAATGTCGGCGAACAGTCAAGCCATTCCGTTCTCAATCGAATGCTTTATGAAAGACATCGACGTCAACGGGAGCATGCAAAGGTGGAGCAAAATGGGGGGGGGGGGGGTGTGCGGGGAACGGCATTTGGGAGGATAATTTTTTATATTTTTAGGGACCATTTCGAACGATTGGCTGAGCATCTCTTCCAAAGAGTGCAGGTACTTCTCCAGAAGCTCGTCGATGACGCGAATGTGAAGGTAAACACACAAATGATCAATGGTATTAATTTAACACAATTTCAGATCAGTGACATTTTTGACGTCGAATTGGTCGGAGGGTCGTCGCGAATTCCGCGCATAAAACAAATTGTGGCAGGTACAAATTTAAAAAAAGACACGAGACGACAAACTAAAAATGAATCTATTTTTAAGAATTTTTCAAGAAGGAACCCAAAACGACAATGAATCAGGACGACGCTTTGGTGAGAGCTTATTGAAAATAATTGCGTTAAAAGGTTTTTTAGGCTCGCGGATGTGCGCTTCGATCAGCAATGCTTTACCCGGCCTATCGGATGAAGCAATTTGCCGTGGTCGACCGATACGAAATGCCGATCGATTCGTCGGCGCAATACGACGAAGAAAAATTGAAAGAGGAAATCTGTGCCGAAGTGCGCGTCCTTTTTTTTTGGGGTTTTGAAAACTAAAATTTCTTGACCTTGGAAGGGTCATGAAATTTCACGAGAAATTTCGAGCATACCCAGTTTTTTGGTGTGTCTCTCTCTAACTTTTGGTATTCAGCAAGAAATGCAAGGGGCTGACCTGCGCGACAAACAACGTTCGGATGCGAAGAACGCGTTGGAGGAGTACTGCTTCAAAACACAGCACGCAATGGAGGACGAACAACTGGGCAAAGGAAAAGTGAACGACGAGGAGCGGCGCAAATGCATGGAAAAGTGCAACGCCGTCTTGGAATGGTTGGACAACGAGTCGGAGACACTGCAGAGGAAGGCACGACTTTAGCCATATACTCACTCAGACAAATACAATGAAATGCCTATGTTTTGAAACTTTTCCTCCCCTTTTAGCAAATTGAGTGCCGTCACAATGAATTGGAGGAGTTCTGCCGGCCGATTCTTGGCAAATTATATGCTGTCGTCGAGCACAAAAACGAAAATGGGGGAGAAAACAAAATGGACACCGACGCAGGCAATCTTTGGAATTAAAGACATAATTGGGATTTTGTTTTAATTCTTTCAGCTTCGCCCCAGCAGTCGTCTCCCAAAGATAAAAAAGGCGACGGGACGAAAACTGAGAAAGAATAAATGGATGGACAAATGACCTTATGATTAATTTATTTTGACATTACTTACTTTTTTTCTTTTACAAGTAAAATAAATTCCATGCATTTTCTATGGCTTTTAAATTGTTGCATTTAGCAGAATCACCTGGGCCATCAAAATTAGGTGCGGTTGTCGCGTCTATAGAGCATTTTACGTGACTTATCAAAAAATATGTCTAAAACAGTGGTCATTATTTTCTTGGTCATTCCCCCCTCCCACTCTCATCTAATGGCATTTTATCGATAATAATGCGTTTACTTTTATATTTGTATTCCCTTTGTAAGCAATCTCTTGTCCGAAGCCAATGGACGTACAAAAGCCGTTGCGTCTTTCCTTTCGAGTGTCCCCTCCGCTCCCCCCTCGAAAATGTTTGTTCAATGATTTGAAACAGTCTCCCCCCCCCCCTCCCCCCACTTACATATATAAACCCCTTCCTGCCTCTTTCTCTCCCATTTCATTGCTTCACTTCCTCTCACTGATCAGTTGGGCTGACTGATCATGGCCAATGTCGTGAGTATTTTTGTCCTCCCATTTATATGCCAATCGTTTTTCCTTTCCGTTAGGCAATTCAAATTGAAAATGACACGATTGGTCATTTGCCCTCGTCGCTGTCAAAGCAAAAAGAAGGAGAAGATTGCGACATTGAGTTGGGCATTGGACAAAGAAGACAAAAGGAAAGGGGCGATATTAAACCCCTAAAACAAATCGGCACTCTTTCGGCCTCCACCGAACAACTGATCGCCCCGGGGGATGCCGAAAAAGGGCCAAAGGCAAAAGGGGCGATCGAAGCCCAACAGCGAAGTCCATCAGCTGCTGAGGGGTCGTGCTCACTTCACTCCTCATGGTCAGAGTTTTGTTGAACTGACTGAGAAATAAGTTAGCAGAATAGCATCCTAAATATGCCATCATTTTAAATGCCCATTTTTCCGTCCATTTTCCAAAATGCCATTGTAAATTCCCAGCCCCCCCCCCCCCCCCTCCAGGCATACCTCTGTACTTTCGTCGCTTGGTCAAATTGGCTCCTTTGTGTCCACAACAAAAGTAAATAAATATTCATTTATTTTTTATGTTTTAAGCAATTCTTCGGTATTTTATGAAGTTCTTTTGGATTGTGGTTTTGTACACGATTTTGGGTGCTTATTTGTTCATTTGGTTGGAAGTGCCGAAGGATTTGGAGGAGAAACGGAAGGTCAGTCAAACGCACCGAATATTTGAAGACAACATTAAATGTTCACTAAAAAAGGCGTACGAATACCATTTGGTGGTCAGAGACGCACTTCTGTTCAAGTCAGTCAATGCCAATTTTAGGCTAAAGTGCCGGGGGGGGGGGGAAATGATGGAGAAAATGGCACACGCAAAAGGAATACAATTAGTGAATTATTTGACAAAATCATAATTTAAAGTTTTTTGCCTTTCCAAAACTCTTGATGATTTGCTTCATTCAAATCGCATTATTTCAAATTTTATTTTAATTAGGATTGAACAAATTCACAAGGACAGGCTTTTGGAGAAGTCTCAGCATTTGAAGAGGGTCATTTTGGAATTTGAACAGCACTCGGGCATTCCGCCACCCCAATTGGACACCTCGTGGACTCTGTGGATGTCCATATTGTATTGTGCCACAATTTACACAACAGTTGGTCAGAAAGTGCAACAAAAAACATGGAAGGGACAATTGTCGAATACGGTTAAGGGTACGGTAATATTGCGTGTGCAACGACGGGCGGAAGAGTGGCGACGATTGTTTATGCCATTTGTGGCATTCCGCTCAGTGAGTTACTACGGTATGTCAGTTGATTTTTTTATCAGTCATCCAACGGTCAAGTGATTGTCGTGCTCGACCAACTCGGCACTTTTCTGCTGCGCAAAATGAAGGAGTTGTCCAACTTGGTGGATGACCTCCTTTTCTTCCTCGGTGCCCCTCCCCGCCCATTTTTCCCCTTTTCACCCCCCCCCCCCCCCCCCCCCCCCCCCCCCCTCTCCCCATAAGGCGTTAAATATCGCCTCGTCCGTCTCGACGACCAAGAAGCTTTTGTCCGCTACATCGCAATCTGTCGCATTCTCGCCCGACTTCGCCTTATCCCCAACACAATAACATTGTCCATCACTGAGCAGGACATTGATCAGCAGTTGGACCCGCTGAAGTCAACTTCTTCCGCCTCCGGGGACAGCAGCAGCAATTCTTCGCGTTCATTTTTAGTGGACTCGGAGGAACCACCGATTGTCAAAATAACGAAATCGGCGGCAAATTCAGCGATTAATTACCAAGTAATTAGAAAATGAGCTACGAAATTACGATTGTCGTTTGCCTAATTAGGAAAGAGTGTCGCTTCGATTGGCCATCAGCAGGGGCAGCATTCTCCACAACATCGGCCCCTTCTACATCGAATCCATAGATGCAAACAGTGGGGAAAATTTGCTGGCGCAATTAGAAAAACAGTTGCTGCTCACTCCAACGGAAAAATGCCAAAGGCAAAGCGTGAGAAGGGCATCAAAGGGATCCGTCACAACAGTACAAATAAAATTGGAGGAGGCGGACAAAATGTTGCTGAACATAACGCAAAAATCGTAATGCAAAAGCCTTGAATAATTCTTGCACTCATTCACTTGCCTAAGGGGAGAAACATCGCGCAAAACGTCCGCTGCTGCTTCGGCCCATTCGGAAACGGCACCGATGGAAACGCCGCAATTGGGGAAGGGCGGACGGAGTCCGCCGTTGGCAATTGCACTCGCAGGTAATCCATCCCGCGAATGCATTCCTCCGTTTTTGGCACTTTTGTTGCCGCATCATTCCCTTTTGCCCCTTTGTGTTTAGTGACCACCGCTTGGATTGCATTCGCTGCCGCCGTCTTCTGTCTGTGGGAGGAATGGTCCTATTTCACATCCGTCTACTTCTTCTTCATCTCAATGAGGTGCGTGCGTAATAATCTTTCATCGTTTTTTTTACTAGTAATGCCCGAGTCTATCGGTCTCGCGTTTCGGGAACCTGAGCATCACTAATTTTATCCTCCCCCTTTTTTATCTCTCCCCCTCCCCAAATTAAGTACCATTGGTTTTGGCATTTCTTTCCATTTTTACTAGAATGCCCGAGGCTCTCGGTTTCGAGTTTAGGGAATCTTTTCGGTTTCAAGCATCATTCCATTTTAACCCTCCCCCAATTAAGTACCATTGGTTTTGGTGATGTGACCCCGGAGCATCCCCAGTACATGATCATGACCTTCTTCGTCGTGGTGGTCGGCCTTTCCCTGGTCAGCGTGTGCATAAATGTTGTACAGGAAAAGGTGTCGATGGTTTACATGGACTTCCTCAACAAAATGCTCCAGGCACGAATAGGAGAATTGTCACAAAAAACTTTCCTTCCATTTTAGCAGTACATGAAGGCCAAAGAGAGTGGCGACGTGGAAGCATTGAAAGGGGCGATGGCTGGCTTCAACGACCGTTGCAAATATTTGATGCCATTTCTATCGTGAGAATGGCACGGACGGCAAAGCCATTGCTAATGAGCACTAATGACATTTTGAGGAAGAACCAGGGGATCCGAATCATGAACAAATTCAAAGAGGAGGCCAAAGCGATGGGCGTTGAACTGCCGGAGGTAATGACGGAACTAAACGAAGACACGGGAAAGCCGACATTTTGCAAAATATTCGACGAGAAAAGCGACCAGAGGGTCAACCAATTCCTGGAGCAGGCACAACAGCAAGGAAAAATGCGCAGAAATGCCCACACACAGACAAGTGAAAAAGGAGGGGGGGCGGGGGGGAGGGGTAAATGAATGTCAAAACAACCGAAAAACCATCGGCAGAAATGGCATTGCCCAAAACGCACAAATTCTTCATTTCCAAAGCGGAGGCGGAGAAGGAAGAGTTTGAGGTACAGACAGACACAGACGCGACGATGGAGAAGAACACACAAACAACGAATAGCGAATGTTCCGACTCGGGAATACAGGTGAAACAATTGTGGACAAAGTGACGGACGAAAGGACGCGTCGGTTGGTTAAGTGTTCACCGGAAATGGCAGACGAATGGACAGAATGCGAATGGCATCAGCAGCTCATCGACAGTTGGACAAGCACACAATCGCAAGCAATGTAAGAAGTGCCAAGGGAAGGGACAACAAATTACTGAAAAAGCAAAAGGCAATTTGCAGGAGGACGACGCGGAACACGGGAGTACAGCCCGAAGTTTCGTGCATAATGCGCGTCATTGACGAGGACGAGAGCGACTTTCCGTTGCGCTCCTCCGAATATGACGATGAGGAGGACAATTATGACGATAATGATGATGATGGAGAAGTGCTTCCTTCCTTTCCCTCCCCTCTAATTCTGCCCCCCCCCCCCTCCTTTAGCTGAAATGCGCTGATGCCCTCTCCTCCTCCGGCGGCTTTTCCCGGTTGGGCAGTCCCGCGGACGCCTTTTCCTCTTCCCAACAGTCGCAATTGCACAGCGGCAGCAGTCGCGAGGGCGAATTGGAGCGTCGTCTGAGCGTAAGCTCAAAAAGGTCGGCACAAATGAAGAGGATGGCGGAGATTGAGTTGGACGACGAGGGATTTGCCGCAGGAGAAGGGTATGACGACTCTCGGAGAAAGGAGCGCGATCAGTTTCGAGAGACCGGTGCGCCGGGTGTCAAAGCTGTGCCCGAGACATCCCCACGGCGCCGTTGCTTTGCCCGTCCTTTGTCACCTCCGCCACTCGTCACCATTCGAATGGCATCAAAGGCGCCGACAGAGGAAGAAATGGGAGAAGAGACGAAACGGAAGGAACAGCAGGGAAAGACGAAAAAGAGGCGAAAGATGAGAGCTGCGGGGATCCGATACATGAAAAATACGGCCACCCAAGTAATGAGGAGGAAACGGGCAAATTGAGAAGCAATGAAAAAGGGGTCAACTAAGAGGGGGTCAATCCATCAAAAGTAAAAGGGGAGGCATTGTCATTAAAAAAAGAACCAATGAAAAAGTAAAGGATTATATTAAAAATTCAGGTTGATTGCGTTAAAAATGGGGCTGAATTTGCCGACTTTGGCTGCCAATTTGACAATGACAGCGAAAGGGAAAAATTGACGGAGGAGAACGACAAGCAGAGAATGGGAGAAAGGGAAAAGGAGCAAAAGATGGACAAATGGACAGAATGCCAAATTGACAATTCAAATTTTTGGCAAAACGATGGACAAACTGTGGGAACACAAACTGAGCAGAAGGAGACAATATTAGCTGAAGAAAAAGAAAAAGGGGAGAAGGTGAGTGAGTGATGAGCAACAATGGCAGAACAAAGAAAGAGACAAAAAGGGAAAAGGAAAAGCATTAATTGGCATTTAGCAGGAGGAAATGCCCGGGACAACAGCTGATCATCCGCATGACCAACTTCACCCTCTTTTGGCCAGCAGTAGTCGATGCCATTTTGGTGTTCAGACGGAATTTGAATGTGCAATGAATGCCAAAAACAAACGAACTCAAACAGAGCGACTTTTGTTGGTAAGTCGTCCGGCTCAGACGCAATTGTCGAGCACCTTTCGAAAAAGTGAAGGAGGAGAGGGGCGAAGAGAAGAGAGAAAAGTCGGAAGGGGAGAGAGTGAGGCACAAATTCAACCCATTTTTGAGAGGGAAAAAGAGAGAGAGGAAATGAAGAGAGTGTTCGGACTTGGGAACGAAGACATCGACGAAGTGAGGAAGAGAGTGACCCAAATGAAGAGAAAAAGAAGGGAAGAGCGACAGAGACGCAGAAGGGAAGACGAACAGAGCGGAAAGAATGGGGGAAAACGGAGGACGAGAAGCAACAACACATCTTCGGAAGAGGAGGAAGAGCAACTGGATGAGGAGGAGAAGAAGATACTCATTAATGAGATAAAGCAGATGCAAAGGCGGAGGAAAAGACTGGAGGAGGAGGAGGCGCAGAGAAAACGAGAGGAAGAGGAAGAAAGTGAGGAAGAGAAAAGTGGGGAGGATGGGGAAGAAGGAAAAATAGAAGTGAAAAGAAGAAAAGGAAAGGAACTGAAAAGGCACAAAGGAAGAGGGGAAAAGCGTAATGGGAAGAAGGGGGAAGAGAAGGAATTCACTCTCCAAATCAGTCAACCGACAGAAGGAGGAGGGGGAGGAGGACACATCACCAGAAGAGAGAACTACGAGGAGGTCAGTCTTTTTTTTGATGTTCTGTGTCCATAGTTTATTAACTGGTTGATTTGTTTTAGACCATTTTGGACATCCAACTGATCAGAAGTCCCTTCTTTGAGACGCGTTATTTGCCTCAGTCGGAGGAGCGAATGATTTATGAAGAGACGGAATTGAATTTACGAGAAGCAAAAAGGAAGAAAGGAGCAGAAGTGCCGATCGAAATTGAGAAATTGTTGAACGGACTGAACAAATTGGGCTCATTTTCGACGAAAGAAGAGGAGAAGAAACATTTGGAGAATATTGGGAAGAAAATGGACGAAATAAGGGACGAAGATGGAGAAGAGATTAGCCAATTTATGGCGGAATCAGCAACCCAAACGGTGGAAGAAGACGGAGGAATGGCACAATTGGCCAATTTATGGGGGGAAAACAGCGAAATAAAGGCCAATGATTTGACGGAAATGGTCAAAAGTTTCGAGGAGTTCAAGCAGTTCAGGGAAAAGAGGGGGAGGAGGGCCGAAACAATCAGCAGCAGAAGAGACAAATGGACACAAACTGCAGCAGGGGAAGAGATGAGTGAAGAGAAAGGAAGAGAGGAAGAGGAAAAAGAACTTGAGCCAAGAAGAGGACAACGAGGAGGACAGAGAAAAGAGGAAAAAAGAAAGGAAGAAGAACTGCAAAAAGGAGAGGAAGAAGAGGGAGACGAGTCAAAAAGGGGACGAAAAAGAAGAGAGAAAGAAAGGGGAGAGGAAAAGGAAGAAAAAGATGAGCCAAAGGAGGTACAAAAAGGAGGGGAGGAAGAAGAAGTTCAGCCAAAACATGGACGAAAAAGAAGAGAGAAAGAAAGGGGAGAGGAAAAGGAAGATGAACTGCAAAAAAGAGAGGAAGAAGAGGGAGACGAGTCAAAAAGGGGACGAAAAAGAAGAGAGAAAGAAAGGGGAGAGGAAAAGGAAGATGAAGGAGAGGAAGAAGAGGGAGACGAGTCAAAAAGGGGACGAAAAAGAAGAGAGAAAGAAAGGGGAGAGGAAAAGGAAGATGAACTGCAAAAAAGAGAGGAAAAAGAGGGAGACGAGTCAAAAAGGGGACGAAAAAGAAGAGAGAAAGAAGGAGACGAGCCACAAAGAGGATACAGTATGGTGGAAAGAGTAGTATCAATTTGGAGGGCAAAGACGGATGGAGAGCGAGGAAAAACAGCATTAGGCGGAGAGAGTGGGAAAAGGTAAAAATAAAATGACAAACATAAAGACACACATACAGAGAAAAAGAGTAAATTTAGGAACGAAGCATCAACTCACAAAATGACAATGAAGGAACACATACGGCAGCGAAGTAAACAGACGACCGAACAAACGATAGAGACAAAGGAAGAGATTCATCCTGGTCAGAAAACAAAGCCCAAAAGAGGAATTGATCAGACGACGGAAGCGACTGCTCAGAAAACAAAGCACAAAGAAGAAATTGATCAGACGACGGAAGCGATTGATCAGAAAACAAAGCCCAAAGGAGGAATTGATCAGACGACGGAAGCGATTGATCAGAAAACAAAGCCCAAAGGAGGAATGAATCAGACGAAGGAATCGACTGATCAAAAAACAAAGCCCAAAGGAGGAATTGATCAGACGAAGGAAGCGATTGATCAGAAAACAAAGCCCAAAAGAGGAATTGATCAGACGACGGAAGCGACTGCTCAGAAAACAAAGCACAAAGAAGAAATTGATCAGACGACGGAAGCGATTGATCAGAAAACAAAGCCCAAAGGAGGAATTGATCAGACGACGGAAGCGATTGATCAGAAAACAAAGCCCAAAGGAGGAATTAACCAAATTCATCAAAGGACTGATCAAATAACGGCAAAAAATGAAACGGACGAAGGAATAAAGCGACAAGTGAAAAATGTTCAGAAGAAAAGAGAGGTCGGCACAGCACAAAGAGCCGACCAAAGTACGACAAGCGGGCAACAATTGTTTGATCTCTCTCGAATTGTGCTTTTCCAAACGCAATCCGAAACTGTTGAGTTTCGAAAAATTCGGAAACATTTAGCAATTGAAGGAGACGACGAAGTTGTGAATGAATCTGAACTAATGCCATTGGAGGCGGAGGAATTAGAAAAGCTGCAGCAAATGTTCCCAGGGTTATTGGAAGAGTTTATTGCGAAAGGAGGCGGAGGAAGGGAGAAACAAAAGGGAGGGGGAGGAAAAGGAAGAAAGGGAGGAGGAGGAAGTGGGATTGAAGGAAGAGGAGGAGAAGAAGGAGGAGGAAGAGAAGGAGGAAGAGCAAGTGGGATTGAAGGAAGAGGAGGACAAGAAGGAGGAGGAAGAGAAGGAGGAAGAGCAAGTGGGATTGAAGGAAGAGGAGGACAAGAAGGAGGAGGAAGAGAAGGAGGAAGAGCAAGTGGGATTGAAGGAAGAGGAGGACAAGAAGGAGGAGGAAGAGAAGGAGGAAGAGCAAGTGGGATTGAAGGAAGAGGAGGACAAGAAGGAGGAGGAAGAGAAGGAGGAAGAGCAAGTGGGATTGAAGGAAGAGGAGGACAAGAAGGAGGAGGAAGAGAAGGAGGATGGAGAGGAAGTGGGAGAGGAGGACAATGGCATCATCAAGTGATGATTTGCTCATCAATGCCATCTTCATCAATGGGTGGAGGACATCCTTTTGGCGAGTTGGAGGAATACAAAACGGAACAGCAGCATCAGCAGACGATGAGCAGAAGGGCGAATGCACAAATAGACGGGGCAGAGAAAGAGAGCGAAACGGGCGGAAGTGGTAAATTGAAGGGGGAAAAGGGGAGTCGAGATGATCAGAGAGACCAAGATTGATTGGAACAAAATGGAGACATTCATTAGGGAAGGGGGAGGGGGAGGCATCGGAAACCAAATGGTGGACAACGAAAACGGAGTTGTTACTGGGTTGATCAAAACTTAACGAAACATGCTAAAGGGTCAACTAATCGGCAGGAAGTGCCGACATTCCTTTTTTATTTTCTTTAACAGGAAGTGGCATACGGCTGATGCCATTACTTAGTTTTCTGGAAGGAGTTGCTGAAGATGAAAAAGCCGCAGTTGCTCCGCCTTTGGGAATTCGGCCGTGGCCTTTTCCCCCCGGACCTCCACAATTTGGCCAAAACCAATTGCATTACTTCAGGTCAGTAAATTAGCATTATAAGTAAATAATACAAAAAAAAAACAAATCATAAAAGGCAATGGATTGACAACCTTTTGGAGTTGGCCAGGGACAGAAAACAGCCCAATTCGCTGTATGATGTGCCCTTGAGGAGTATAGCCGAGTTTTTGCGGGAACGGAGACGCGAATTAGACGAGTTGGAGAGGCAAAAGCATCAGCTGGAAAGATTGGCCGAATTGGCAGGACAAGAACGAATTGCCGATCGAATGGTTGGCCAAGGGAAGATGGAATAACGGGGGCGGGAGAAAAAGAAAACAAATGAGGGGGCGAGGGGGAGGGGGTAATGGAGGGGATGGAGAAAAAGTAATCGGGGACAGGAGGGAATACGGATTGTCTAGGCCCGACCTAATTCGCTACCCTACGAAGTCATTTGCTTTTATTTTGTTAATTAGGGATTATGTCGTAATCCGAAAGAATTTTAAAATTCGTTCCGCTATAAAAAAATATGATCCAAAAAAGATTATAACAAATTTTACCATTATTTTTTGGCCACAATTTTGAACCTCATTAAATTTTATTCTCTTAATGGGCGGGGGAGGAAGTAATTGTCAAAAGAGTGCCATTTTGTTACAAATTGGTGCTGATCAGCTGGCGATCATTAGGTGAATGTCAGCATCCAAGCGGGCGTTCACAGCCGAGTGGTGCCGATAATGGGCACGCGACAGGAGACTGAATTGGCGGAGGGCGAAGAGATCGACGTAAGAGCAAAAATAGAAAATGAAAACAAAAACAAAAACCGAATTTTGAATCAACAGTATTTGACAAATCCGACCTATCCGATTGTGAGAATACCGTTGGACTTGGCAGAACAGCAGCAGACGGAAGAGGAGGAGAAGGAAGAAGAAAATATGATGCAAAAATAGGAAAATAATAAATGAAAAGTTAAAGGCAAAGGCAAAAGGAGCGAAATTTTCATTGGATCATTAACATTAAAATGTAAAATATGTAAAAGTAATTGGTGTGCCAAAATTAAAAAAACGATATTTTCCTACCGATATTTGCGGACAATTTATGAATTGAAAAATATTAAACAATAAAAAAGGACGACAAATTTGCGCCAACCTTATAAGGGCCATGATAATTCAATTAACCATTAATTGTTTATATCTTTGGTTTTTTAATTCGTCCGCAAATATTCTGCCGATTTTTAAAATGTTAGGCACCTTTTCAATAAGAAATATGATGTTTTAACTTCCAAAAAATGATTAAAAATCTTTTCTCACTGTACGAACTGAGGACAAATAAAAATGAACAATTGTTGCAGAGAATTAATACATGGTTAATTAGCCGATTAAGCTTTTACTGATGAGAAAAGTAAGCTTAATAAAATACTGAAATGGAATTGCCGAGTTTCACAAGCGAAAATTGACCAATCGTTGCTGTTGCCATTGGCAACCATCGCCAGTGAATGGGCCATTTTTAATGGTTGGCAGAGGAAGAGGAGAGGGGAGGGGAGGAGGAATAAAACACATCAGAAAAATATTAAATAAATATTATTAATAAATAAAAAAACAATATATCGGCATTATCTTTATCAAAAGATGATAAAAGAAAGACAAATGAATGGCTCCTTCCTTATTTATTACCATATTTTTTTTTATGAAAAAAGTTATATTTTTAATTTTATTTGTATTTTAAATTAAATAATTAATATTTTAATTTGTTAATTACTTTCTATTTTTTGTCTGTATTTCTGTTGCATAAAAATGGGCAGTCGAGCACCAATTGAGCGATGGAGCAGAGGCGAATTGGAGGACCGTTTTCATTCCGTTGCGGACATTCTTTCGACACTCAAACAGAGAAACAATCGACTTGAGAAAGAAGTGAAAATGTAAAAATAAAAAACATTATTAAATTTTTAAATTTATTATTTTAAACAAAATTGGCAGTTTAAATGGCCGACTTAGCAGCCGACAAACGCACAGAGGGCCAATGCCAATGGCAAACGGACGACAAAAGGACGAATTGGACGAATTGCACAGGACAAATCAGCTAATGGCACAAAAGGCACAGTTTCAATAGATAATTGACAAATTATGCCAAATGAAATCAATTGAATTGAAAAATTAAAGGCATTCAATGACCATTTTCATCAAATTAAATGCATTTAGAATTTAACCATTTCCAAGTTACGAGTCAAATTCAGACAAAAGAGGCTTCAAATCAGGGTCTTGATATGCTCTAATATTAAGATTTCTTTTTGAAAATTTATTTTATGTGAACTTAATTAAAAGGAATTAATTTGTTTTAATTATTTATACAATTTTAACGATAGTTTTTTCCAAAAAATTTAGCTTAAAGTGCTGAAAAACCAGCTTCTCAACTACACAAAAGTGAACTCATCGACAAATTTGGCAGGTCGTTATCGACCTGCAACAGCGGGACAGCGACAACAGCAGCAGAAAGTTGTTAAAAGACTAAAAGAAAATATTAAAAAAAAAATAATAAAAATAACCAAAATCCTTTTTTTATTTCTTTTTTTTTGAGAATCAAAAGAAATATTTCAATTAAAAAAAGAGTCGCCTCGGCCAAAGACCCCAAAGTGCAATTGTCAGCTCAAGCGAAAACCAAACAAAGGGCCCAACAATTAATGGCCAAGCAAAACACACGCAGCAAAGGATACCATCGCAATTAGAGAGACAAATAAACGACAGAAAAAGGCCGATCAGTCAGCCGACGATGGAAGAAAAGTGAATTTTGAATTTTAGAAATTTTTATGTTTTTAAATGGCATTTCCATTACTATTTTGACATTTTTGGTCACTATTTAATTAACTTAAATAATTTCGTCATTAAAAATTCTTCCCAAATTAAAAAATAATTGAAAAAATGTAAAATCATAAATTTTGAGTTATGAATCTGACGGAAGTGAACACCAATTTGAAGCGATTAGCAGAGAAAGCGAAAGAACGGAGCAGAGCAAAAGCAAACACTTGCGAATATTGGAGGAGAGAAATGAGTGAATTTAAATTGAAAATTCTAAAAAATTAAATTGTTCTTTTTAAGAATCGAAAAAAATGAAAAATTACGGAAAATGCAAAGGGAAAACAGAAAAGTAACGGACGACAACGAAGAATTGCGAATCAATCTGGAGAAAAGTGAAAAGGCACGCTTTTTAAACCCATAAATTCCGCTTTTCATCCAAATTTAGTGCATTTTTAGCGTTTGTCCCTGCTGCGCAGTGAGTACGACCGCGTGGCGCGTGAGCTGTCGCAAGCGCAACGCGAGCTCCGTTCGCAGTCTGATTCACTGAACAGCGAGCGGGAGGACGCGCAACGACGCGCCGACGGAAGCGCACGGAGTGCCGAAATTGCGGACCGCGAGTTGGCCATCTCACGGGAAGAATGCCGGGCACTGCGAAATGCGCACGGACGATTGGTGGAAAAGTGGGACGGATAGGAAAAGCAATGGAAAAAAGCAAAAATAATTAATTAAACGATGAAAAACAATTTTTGAATTATCAATTGGCGAAAGAACAAAAAGAACACTTTGCCAATTTCAAAAATAAGTAATTACAGGTCATTACAGCAAGAGAACAGCGGAAAAGCTGCCTTGGAGGAGTTGGTGCGCTTGCGGGCGAAATTGCAACAGAATGCCAACGAAAAAGAGACGCAGAGGAGAGAATGGGAAGAAGAGAAACAAAGATTGAGGAAGGAAAACGCCGAACTGAGAAGGGCAAGAGAGACAGAGATGGACGAAATAGTGGAGCAACAGAAAGGAAAGGAAAGGCAAAAAGAAAGTGGACAACAGAAGAGAACAGAGAAAACGGTTTAAAAATAAATATTGCAAATAAATAATAAAAATGGTATTGCAAAATTAACTATTCAGCAATATGAGTCAATTGGAAATGTGCCAAAAGAGAACAATTCGAATGGCATCAGTCAAAGTCCGCAGGGGAAAAGCGCCGATGGGCTGCTGAACAAACTGTTCACCGATGTCATTGGCATTGTCGAAACGCACTTCGATTCGCGCAATAAATTCGACGTCGAAAACGCAAAACTTCCAATTGGCGACAGAAAAACGGGCGAAAAGTAAAAAACAAATAAAAATAATAATAATAATAATATTTAATTAATATGTAATTGAAAGGTGGCAAAAATTATACGAAGATGTGTATTTTGAGTTGGAAAAAGTGCGAAAATTATTGCTCAGTGAGCATCAAATGAATGTTCAACTTCGGGAAGAGGTCATTCATTAAATGGACTAATTAATATTATTAATTAACCGAATTAATTAATCCAATTAATTAATTGTAGTATTGGAATAATTATTTCAAGAGAGAGAGTTATTTTAATACAAAAGTATTTAACAATTACTGAATAATATTTTAAAATAATTTCAGTAATTAATTGTTCCATTAAGAAAAGTCATCTTTTGACAGAATTGGATTTTACAAAAACAAAATTCGAAAAACAAATGGCCGAATTAAAAGACAAATTGGAAGAAAAAGTCAAACAAATTGCCATGTTGGAAAATGAGTTGGAATTTGTGGCGAAGAGCGGACAAATTCGGCATACTGTATTGAGTACAGTAAGTGTTTTGTGTGCTTTCTTAAATATACAAAAAAAAAAAGAGAATAAATTTTTAGCAAAAAAGGCCCGCGACAGATGAGCACAATGGAAAGACAACAACATTTGAGGTACTAAATTACATAAATGCGTGTGTACTGTACATATATTGTTGCTACAGTAATTTGATTTGAATAAAATATTCATTTTTGTCATTTTAGCCAACGGAAATAAAATTGCAAATTTCGAAAATTGTCCTCACAGAGGAAGCCATTCGACAAGCACAGAATCCGTGTCCAATGCTCTTTTTGGCGATCGAATTTTTTGATTTTGAAATTCAAACGACCAAAGTGATGAATGGACCCGAGTAAGGCAACTTTTTTTGGCACCTTTCATTCTGTTGACTGTGAAATATGCCGTTGTGATTTGGACACTCCCATTTCATAACATAATCAAGGAACACTATAAAACTGACTATCAAAAAGATTTTTAATTTGTTTTGCGACTGTTTTAAGGGGTGTCTTACTGATTTTCGTCTATTTATTTATTATTTCTTCTTTTTCCCAATTTTTAGGGCTCTATTCGATTTTTCGACTGTTTTTGACGCGCCCATTTCCGACCTTTTCATCCATTACATCCAAACAGTAACAAATAATAAGAGAGACTGAATTGGTGGTCAAAATGATACTCTGTTTTAGGAAGGCATGGAAATTGAGCTGTATTCCGTCAAAGACGGCCTTTCCTACGAATTGTGGTCAAAGGCACAAATTCCGTTGAAAAAATTACTTTCCACGCAAACGCCGACACAATTTTAGTAAAAGTAAATTTATAATTTAATTTAAATATTTTATTATTTCAGTGGCGAGCTCAAATTTCATGCCCTTTCTGATGGACAAAGGGAAGAAAAGCAGCAGCAAAAAGGACAGTCGTCACTTTTGGCCACGGCATTTTATTCAGTTAAAGTGCCCTTCTCTCTGTTACGGGCCCTAAACGCGCAGCGGCGGCGAATGGTCGCCTCGGCAATGATTCCAATGGGAAAAGGCAAAAGAAAAAGGGGAAAATAATTAGTGGAAAAGGCATTTTAAACAAATTTAAATTCTGCAGATGGTCCATCTGACGAACCGTTCAACGAACTCGTCGTGCACATTCACCGCTGCACAAACATTGACAGACTCCGAGGGGACGCGACGGCGGAGGAAAAGCGTACGGAAGAATAAACAAATGGCACATTTTAAAGGAAAAAACAAAAACAAAACCATTAAGCCAAAAAACAGCAGCAGAAAAACACACCGTCGACTTACGTCGCCTACGAATTTTTCAATTTCCCCGTTCATATGACGCGAACAGTGCGCGAAAGTGCCAACCCCATTTTTGAAGACCAACAAAGTTGGAAAGTGCCGGCCGACAGTGAAGCAGTGCACAATTATCTGAAGGAAAAAGTAAGCAACAGAAAATGCCAAAAGTGAAAGGGAAGACATTTTAATGGTGCCAAAAATGGACAAATGAAAAAACAAACAAAAAAGGAGAGAAAAGAGAATGAATTAAAAAATATAAAACATAATTAACAATATTTATTTGTACTCACTTTCATTTTTAGGATTTGCTTTTTTATTTAATTGACGAAGGAACGGACATTGGCACTTTCTCCGGCAAAGCGTCGCCAAAGGCGCGTGTTGTCGCCTCCATTCATTTGCCTCTTTTTCCGTTGGCACGAAACCACAAAATACGCGGCACTTTTCCTCTGTTGGACAGAGTTCGTAAAATGGGAAAACACAAATAAAAAAAGCAAAATTTAGGCAGACGAATCGGTCATTTCTGAGTCATCCATCGATGTGTCAATTTATTGGAAATTCGCTTATGTTTTCGACGGATTTGAGAATTTGACAATTGAAGAAAATGTGAATTTAAATTCTTAACAAAATTAAAAAAAAATTTGTCGAATTTAATTTAAAATTATTTTTTGAAGGTTCCGTTGAGAAAATTCACTCCATTGACCGAAGAAAATGGGCTTAAAAAAGAGGAAAAAAAGGAGAAAAATGGCCGAAATGGAACAGAAAAAGACGCGAAGAATGGGGAGGAGGAGGAGGAAAACAAGGCAAATGATGACAAATTAATGACAATTCGTCTAATTAATATTCACCATTAAAGGGCATTTCCATGGAGGAAAAAAATGGGAGGAAAAAGCGCAAAGAAATGAAAACGAAACGGACAATTAACAAAGAACAAAAGGCATTGGCAATGATTGGCATAAGACAAATGGAAATGGACAAACGCAAAGGGTAAATAAATAAAGATAAATCGCATTTTAATGACAAAAACTACCCCATTAATTGCGATTAATTATTCGGAAAGGGATGACTCATCGGCGGACGAATCAAAGCGAAGCGAAAGTGAAGAAGCGGCGGAGGACCAATGGGGCGAGGAAATGCCGGAGGAGGAACTGCGAAGACGGCTTTTTGAATTGCCGAAACCAATGAAAAAGGCAAATAAAAAAGTGCACAATATTAACGGGATTAAATCTAAACAATTAATTATTAATTAATTTAAACAAAGTAATTTATTAATTAATTTAAACAAAGTAATCTTATTTATAAATTAAACTAAATAATCCCTTTTGAAAAAAGATAATGGAAGCGAAAATCACACAAAAAGACACCGAAATAAAAGGGCAAAAAAGTCAGGCGGAAGAGTCACCGACAAGCGAAACGGACCAAAGGTACTCAGTTGGACAAATGGCATTAACTTTCCAAATAATCACAGTCATTTGAATATTAATGATTGATTAAGCAAAACTTCGGAGGAGCCAATTAGTGACGAAACGCCAAAATCAGTGAGAAGTTTGGCCACAATTGTGGTCGATGATGAGAAAGCATTGGAAGGGACCGCATCAGCAGACGAACAATCGGAGGATTTGCTAAAAGAAGGCTCATTTTCTGCTGAAGGCGAAGAACAAGAGAAGGAAAAGGCAAATGAAGAGGAAGAGGAGGAAGAGAATGGGTCGATCAGATCGGACGGAACTTACACCGCCGAGGGGGTGAAAATTGGGAAAACAATGGCAAAAGGGGGACGAAAGCTTTTTTAGCCTCTTGGTCCAATTGAAATGGATGAGCCCCGCATAAAAGGACAAATGGAGGAGGAAGGGGAGGAAGAGGTGATGATCATCCGAGATGAAGATTTTGAAGGTCGAAAAGGCCAAAACCATGCCGAATTTGGTGATCGTATTGATGAAGCAGATGAGGACAAACTGACAGAGCCAATGGCGCCGGTGCCCGCTCCGCGACGGTCCCTTGTCGGCCCAATTCCGCCAATTGCAACAGCAGAAGGAAAACCGCAGAAAAAAGTACGGCAACTCATCTCAAACGGCACTTTTAGTCGGCAACCCCTTAAAATCACATTGTTGCGAATTTTGGTGAGTTTCAATTTCAGCAACCGGCACCGCTGCCCCCTCCGCCAACGACCGAATTGGTGACGACGAGAAAAGCCGTCGATTTTGCGGAGCCTCTGCACTCGTCAATCCCACGTAAACAAAATGAATCGCAATTTGTTTAAAACATGGTCCAAAATTGGGTTAAAATTCAAAATGTTTAGCCAGCGACGTGTCTTCCAGCTTTACTGAAGACGTCACTTTTGGCAGTGGCCGTTCCTCAAATTCATCCGAAGCCAACGGAGGGGGGTCAACAACTTCAAATGGGACACCGCGAAGTGAGGAACAACAACAAAAACTGAATGGAGAAGAGGGGCAGAAGAAGCAGCAGAAAGTGCAGCGGAAAAAACATCGGGAAAAAAAGCCGACAAAGGCACCGATCGAAATCGCACCGGCACCACAAACGCCGGCGATAAGGGTCAGTCGAACATTGACTATAGAGAGAGTGATCAGTAGAGAAGGAGGGATCAGAGAGTGATTGCATGGTCAGAAAAATAACTGGAACGATTAAAGTGACCAGATTATCTGAGAGTGATTAAAGTGATCGGAAAGAGGGACCAGTAAGAGAGATCAGAGTCATTAAATTGGCCAAAAGGAGAGATCAGACAGTGATTGAATGCAGCTGACCAGCAGAAGGAAAGATTAGGAGAGAGGTCAGAGAGATGAAAGTGATCAGAGGAGAAAGCGAATGAATAAATCAATTCCGTATTTAGTACGATTTGGAGTTTGAAAAAAGATTCTGAGTTTATGAAAAGCTTTCGTGCCCAAAATTCTAAAAAAAATTGAAAAGCTCCTTTTAAAATCCCCAAAAAAAAATGTTGTAGGAATTTTAAATCTTTTTTTGTAACAAATTTCGGCAAAACCTCGCCAGATTCTTCCATTGCAAATTTGGTTGTTTTCAATGCGTGTTTCAGTTTCGCTCCGCTATTTCCGAGTTCGATCCAGAAATTGAAGAAGCGGCCGAAGGATCGTCGGTCGATTTGGTGCCACCAAAAAGTGCCAACGTTCAAATTCGAATCGGGAAATTTCGTCTGTTGGACCATTCGCCACTGCTCTTCTCCCAATTTGACGGGGGCGGTCGAGTATTTGTCGAATGGAACTTTTTGGACTTTGAGCGGGAGCAATGCGCGACGGAAAATGGCGCGCAAATGCCGCGACTGTCCACAGAATCAGTGAACTTCGACCACTGCAGCGGTCAGTGGCCAAAAGCATATTTAAAATAATTTAAAGCACAAAATTGGAGCCCATTTAGATTATGTGCTCAATCAGAGTCGAATTGCACTTTTAAGCCAATGGACAGAGCTGAACATTCGGTAGAATATTTTTTATTCAATGGATATTCGATTATATTGTTTTAATTCAGCTTCACTTTTACTTTGGTGATGGACCCCGGCGAGGGCAATGGCGGCGATTTGGACGATTTGTGCATGGGCGAGTTGGACTTGCTGGACGTATTGGACACATCCGCACACTCTCTGATCAGTAAAAGAACAAATTTTATAAATAAATTAAAGTTCAATTAGTGCGAAATGTGGACAATATGTCAATGGCAGTGCTCGAAGTGGACATTTCATATTCGGACAATCTGTTGGACTATTTGCGCGAAGCGATGCGCGAGATTATGGGAGAGGAAAATGACGACGGGGAGGGGGGAGGACCATTTGAAATTGGCATGGACAACGATGATTGAATGGTGGCGTTATTTGTCGTTAAAATATGTTTTTCGTTTGATTTTTTTCGTTTTTGGAACTTGCCTAATTACCTATTTTCTCTAATAGAAGCACACCTGTTAAATTTTGTTTTAATTGGCGCCAAATTTTTATGAACAGTTTTTAATGTATTTTTTCTTTCAAATAAAAGTAGGTACCTCTTCCCATTTAACAGCAAATAATGAGCGAATAATTTAAGGAAAAAATTAAGTTATGCCAAAAAATGGAAAAAAATTAATATCCAAAAAGTTCTGTAGTGGACAAATTGTAAAACGAACAATATCAGTTTTAAATCAAAAAAATAAAGCGCCAAATAAAATTGGAACCGAGTAGGAACACGTTCTTTTTAATTTTTACTTTTCCAAAATAATTAAAATTACTGATCAAAAATAAATTTTGTAAAATTACTTATTGACCCAAATAATGGACATTCTTTTAAAAAAAAACTAAAGAGCTGGGTAATTAAGGTCCTATTGTTTTCCGTTTTTTACACCTCTGAATCTGTGCTATGTTGGCAAGGTCGCATTCTCTAATAGAAGCACACCCTAGAGAGTGATTGAAAAACAGAAGCGCATGCGCTTCTATTAGAGAAAATAAGGTAATTTGGCCAATTTCGGTCTTTCCCGGAGGGATTTGGCTGCACTCGTTTTGGTTCCAAACTTTTTCGACTAACTTTTCAACATTTTCCGCCTTTTTTGCGTCATTTATATTTAAATAAATGGGAAATAAATTAATGAAGAAATGAAATGCACAAAAAATAAATTAACAACAAACAAAAACAATTAATTATACAACACCTGTTCCATTTCCATTTCAATTTGTTAAGGAAAGGAAAAAGGCGAAAAATAAAATACAATTTGTCAGCTGCTGAACGGAGGGAATTCTCCTCGGCCTGTGCTGCTGAAGTTGTCTAATGATTCGTCATTTGTTGATTGTGCCGTTAATGAGTCGCTTTCTCTCCTCCGCCGCCCTTTTCCTTTTGGCATTTGTTTGTTCAATTGTCTTCTTCGAACACGCCCATGCCCAGGGGGTGTGCCGACATCAGGGCAAAGAATACCGAAATGGGGACGAATGGGTAAATAGACAAAAGAAATTAGCAATTAATTATCAAATGACAGGTTGTCTCCCATTCATTCATTATGAATTGCACTGTCCATTACAACCGATGGGAAACCAAGGCGAGTTATGGAATAAATTAAAATTGAAACTATCGATTAAAAAATTTGAAAAAATTCAAATTTATTTTTAAAATCTTACTCAATAATTAAAAAAAATCTTCCAGTTTATCAACAACACCTTTTGGGGAATTCTTTAAATTGTGTTTTTATGATAATTTGGGGTCATAAGAAATTTATTAGATAGTTTGAAGTACTGTTTATCCAAATCCAATTTCTAAAGTGTTCCCTTCTCGTTCTAATCACATTATCCCATCATTACTCATTATCCCCCCCCCCCCCCCCCTCACTTTTCACAGATTATCGCCTGCCTTTCGATGTTAGACGAGCGAATCTCCGTCAACGGACAGATCAGTGATCAGCACGGAGTGTGGAACTGTGTGCAGGAGCCGAACGGAAGCACGCGGTTAGTAAAGCAGAAGAAGTGACCGCGGGGAGCGCAAAAGCGCAAAAGGGGAAGAGAAGACGGAGATGAGAAGCATTGAATTGCCAAAGGAAAAGCCAATGAATGAATAAATGAATGAATCAATGGGCATTGTGTCCCCATTTTAGAACGAATTTATTTTCGATAAAAAATAATTTTATTTAAAATTCATTTTTTAATAAATAAATTCTGATCCAAAAACTCATTTATTGTTAATCCGTTCTTTGCATTGGCAAATCGTAGCAATGTGCGGGGATTTATTTGATGCCTAATTCCGACATTGTCCCAGTTCGACGTGGACCACAAATTCACTAATTAGCTGAACCGATTAGACGGACCAACCTTTTTGGGAAAGGAGACGGACGGGGCGGGCGGAGACGGCGGAGGAAGGAAAATGGCTGGCAGCAGCAGGGCCAATTAGTGGGTTTTTTTTGGCAACACCCGCATGGGTGGGCTTCTTCTTTTCCTCAAATGACTCTTCATTTGCTTCTTCTTCCTTTTTTTCTCCTCTTTTTCTTATGCCCTATTTCCTTTCTCTTTCCTTTTTCCTTTTTCTCTTCCTTTTTCCCTTTCCTTTTATTTTCCTTTTTCTCATCTTCTTCCTTTTTCTCTTCCTTTTTCCCTTTCCTTTTATTTTCCTTTTTTCTTTTTCCCTTTATTTTTTCCCTTTCATTTGCCCTTTTGGCCCTCCCCAATCGGTCCTTTTGATCAGTGTGACCACATCAAAAGCAAATGAAAATGGAAAGAAAAGACAGCGGAACCGAATCGGCGGCTAAGGCGTGCGTTGATTTACTGAGCGACACATTTGGAGGGATGACACGACTTTGAGCAGTGAAAGAAAGCATCCGTCCATTAATAATCGGTGACGGCGACGAGGGCTATAAATAAAAGGACAAATAATCCATTCCATGGCATTTACTTATTCATAAACAAAATAATTGTAAAAATGAATTATGATTGGTTAATGAATTATTTATTTTATTTTAATTTTATTTAAAAACAAATATTCCATTTTAATGTCCCATTAAATTCCCTCCCCCGTCAGTTTCTCTTTTCCAAAATGGCCTCCCTTCTTCCAATGCTTCTCATCCTTTGCCCCCTTTTCCTTTGCGCTTCCGTTTTCTCTGATGAAATTCTCCGCTTTGACCCCGCGGCACCGCCGGCCAAAATGCCCTCAAGATCGTCCCAAATTAATTTGTCCAAAAAAGACCAAGTGGCACTTGACGAAATTCTGATTTCACTCAGACAAAAAACGCCCATTGAACAAACGCACGACATGAAAATGTTCGCACAACGCGAAGGCGGACTTATGAAAGTGAGCAGAAAACGGGGAGAGAGGAAGAGCAAAATGGGAAAAAACGAAACAAAAATTCAGATGAAAATAGACGCCATTTTGGAGGAGTACACGCAATCGGTGGAGAAGTTCAAGCAGGACATGGCGCCCAAATTGGAGGCGATGAGTTGGAAAGAGGCGCGGGCGTGCGGGGACCACGTGGTGCTGATCATGACCGACCCGAAGTTGAACGCAGCGGAAAAAGCGGCGCGAGTGAACGACGCGGTGAGTTCAATCAAAGGGAGGAGCCGACGGGGCGGCGAAACTCAAATGATTGTGGGTGGCACCATTCTGTGGGCAGATCTTTTCAACTTTATAACTTTTCTCAGAAGCAGCCAAATTAATACTAAGTGTTCTCTAAAAAGAAAACATTAATTTCTAAAAGATATGGCAAGAAATTTACAATATAATCATTTTTTCAGTGGAATTTTATTGAAATTTAATGAAATTTTAAATTTTCCTTAAGAGAACAACTTAAGGTTATCCAATGGCACAAAGATTATTTAATTTAACTGCTTCTTTGAAAAGTTATTAAGGCTTAAACTTCTCCATTCCGAATCACTGTTCCGAAGGGGGGCACAACGCCAAATGAAAAGGAAATTTCAATTAAATTCAACCGATGCCTTTAAAAGGTCGGCCGACTTTCGGAGCCTGCCCAAAAGGAGCTGAAGGAGATCAATTTGTTCGACGCAGCGCAAATTATCCAAAAGGCTGGCCCTTTTTTGAACGGACCTGCCTTTTGGCCGTGAATGAATGAACAAATGGCGATAAAAAGTTGTGGGCCAATTTTCGCCATTTTGTCATTAGCTGTAATAAAATGTTAAATGATTTTTATTCTTTACAATAATAAACTCCAAAAAACAAAATCGATCATTTTCCAGCATAAAAATTCATATATTAATTATTCTCAAATTACCAAATTAAAACAAAATAATGCATATTTTTAATTAATTATGATCATTTGCTTGTTTAATGGCATTGGCATTATTCACTTTGGTATCTTTCATTGGCGTTGTCTCTGTTCTTTATTCTCCCATATAACTTAAAAAAAAAATTAATTTTAGTAGCATTAAATTACAATTTTATTAATTAAATTTTAATAATAAAGAAATAAATTAAATAATCATTTGTCGTCTTTCGCTCCCCGTTGGCGGACATACAATCGAAAATGTGTCGGATTCTGTCAAATAATTGGACAATTGGTGCTCGTTGCTTCGCTTTACGTGGCAAAAGCAAAAACATCAAAAGTTGGCAAGAAGAAAGCAAAATTCCGACGATATTCGGCACCTGAAAAAAATAAAAATAAAATTTTTTTTTAATTTTTCTGACCATGAGACTCAAATCGTTGATCAGAATGCCAAAAAGGCACCATTCAATGGCGACGAGCAAATTGGCGGCACAAAGGGGCAACGGCAGCATGGAAGTGTGCCGTTCCCGGACCAGCGATTTCTTAGGGTAAAATGCGGAAATAATTAAAAAAGAAAATGTTTTTGTTTTTCTTTACCAGCATAGCCAACGGGGCGGCGTAAGAAGCGATGTTGAGACAGGCACAAACAATGCCGAGGGGATTGGTGCGCAAAAAGGGGGTGACCACGGAACAGCCGACAAATTGGAGCAAAACGAACAGAACAACGACCAGAAGGAACACACAGACAATTTGGATACTGATCAGACTCTAAAGCAACGCGAAGACATTGAGCGAAAAAAGGAAATAATCAAATGATCAGACAGAAAGACAAACGAAGCAAAAGTGATCAGAGATCAAAGGAAAGTGTACAAACAACTGATCAGACAAAGACCAAACGGAACAAAGTATCGAAGGCAAAAATTGCAAGGAAGAAAATAGGGACCGAAAGATATTTTCTGAAAGACAGAAAAGAGTGGCAAAAGCGATCAGTTGGGAAGACAAGGAAGGGAAAAAAACTGATCAGTCACAAAAAGATCAAAAAAATGACCTTTTTTCTGCTCATTGCCCAATAAAAAGCGGTGTAAAAGGAGTAAATGATAAATTGGCTGGCATTTACGTATTGAAGCAGCGGATGCTGCATCAGAACACCGTACACAAACCAATAACTGCTCCCCCAGAGGCCAAGCAGAAAGGAGTACGGTTTGATGTCGGCCGTTTCGCCGCGTTTCCAAATCTGACGGCAAATTCCGCTGGAAAAAATAAAAAATGAAAAGCGATTTTTAAACTGCGTAATTTTGTACATTCCACAAAAAAAAGTGGCAACTGTTGTCACAAAATTGACTATTGCCAATGTCCTGACAAATCCTTCGTTTTCGCGATTTCGCACGGCCACCGTAATATTCTGCTCAATTTGGAAATTCACCAAGTTGTACGGTAAATTGTGAATTTGAATGTGCAAGTCAAAGTTGGCCGTCCCTTTAATATATTTGGAGGGACAATTGGCGGGGATCAGCGGAAAAGAAGCGAACATTTGGACAAAGTGCCGAGGGGGGGGGGGGAGGAAAAGGAAAGGATAATTATAATAATTAGTAATCTGTTAAATAAATGCCATTTAACAATTGAGATTTGAATTAATTGAAAGCATTGGAAAAAAGAAATTTTTGCATTTCATTGTTTTTTATTTTAAAATGATCATTGCTTATGGAATGGTGCTTCTGCTGCTGATGGTGTTCATCTTTATTCAGTTTCTCCATGTCGGCACTTCGTTTGGCCGCTGATCGATCGACGGGTTACTTTTTATTATGTAACACCCCCTTCCCCCTCCCCTCCCCCTTCCCCCCCCCCCCCCCCTTCCGTCTCCCAAAGGTGTGAATAACAGTCAAATCGCCCCCGTCGGCATTTAACATTTCATTCAAATTTTAATTTCACATTACTCATTCATGCATTCCTTAGCCTCCTGGAACAGTTTGATCATTGAAAGTCAACGATCATTTTAAGAGGCAGCGGAGAGGGGGGGGGGGGTGGAGGCAAACGCCGGCGGGGGAAACATTTCCAATTGAACGGTTAACACGCATATTGACCTTTTATTTGGCTTTATCAGTATCTAATTAGGTAATAAAAGAAATACAATAATAAAAAAAGAACCGGACATGAAAAAAGAAACAAAACAAAAAAGAGAAAATGAGAGAAAAAGTTGAAAAAGAAAAGAACATTTAAAAATAAATTGGAATTATCCATACGCGCGAAATCTTTTGGGATAAAATATTAAATTTTGATGAACGACTGGCAATTGTTAAGCAGTTCAGTGGTAAATTTACTTTCTCTTTCCCACGAGATTTTCTGCCAAAGTGCCAATGGCGACTTTTTTATTTTTTTGCTTTATTTTTTTGGTTTGTCCGCTTTTCCTCGGTTTTTTTGTCAGTTCACTTCGTTTTCAAACGATCGCCCGCTCCTTTCCTCGGCCGATGAAAAGGACGAAGCGGACGAAGTGTCCATGGAACGCGGCCCGACCGAATGGGACCCATTCGGACTTTGGGCAGCCGAAATGTCTTTTGTGCCGGTGACAAACATTGGCACCGGCGGGGGATGGTCAGCGATGGAAAGGGACGGCGGAAGAGAGTGCTGAGAAAACAGACGAAAAAACGGACAAATTAAAAACATTAAAAATTTATTCAAAAATTAGGCCTTTCTCACATTTAGCGTGTGTCCGCTGTGAATAGCGCTTCCGCCACCACCGGCAGAGTTCGATGAAGCATTCGGTGCGGTCGGCGTTCGAATCTGCGCGCCGGACATTGCCGTAATTAGTGACGGAGTTGGCCCATCAATTGGCCCAATTTCCCCATGAATTTGCTGATTTCGACGGTATTTGGCACGGGCATTCTGAAGCAAAAATAGAAACAATTGCTCACAAAAAAATGTTTTTGACCTGAAACCAGACTTGGAGTACCCTTTTGGTGAGTCCGGTTTTCTGGGAAAGTTGCTTCAAATCCTTTGCATCGGGGTTGTGATTACAGTTGAAGTAGCTTTTCATCGTCCGTAACTTAAAATTGTATTCGGCAAATGCGATTTCCGGCAAAGGTATAAATCGGTAATTACCGATTATACCGATTTCCCCCCCAAAAATGCTCGGTTTTTTTGGTTTGAAATATCATTAAATTATTCCCATGGACTTGAATATATATTAGGAATAGTTATTATGCGGTGTTGATAAGCGCCGCCAGTGAAAATTGTGAACATATGGGGTGATTTGTTAACAGATTTTGACCAACAAATGGCAAATTTTAAAGAATTTTTAGAGAAAATCTAAGATAAAAGAAGCCCGGCGGTGCCAAAGGCGACGCCGGAGGAAATTTTTGAAAAATAAAATGAAATTTAAAAGAAAATGGGGTAAAAAAATTAAATTTTATTTTAGGGTAATTTTATTTTGTTTTAATATAATATACGTTTAAATAAAAATGTAAATAGGGGGAAGAAATAAATGCACTTTTCTGTGAATTTTTAAAATCCAAAAATTTCTATAATTTTGATTTAATTAAAAAAACTTTATTTTAAAAGATATAAATAAAAAAAGAAAAAAAAATCATGCTTTTTTTCATGGAAAAAATAGAAATCGGTAAAATAAACGTGGTACATTTACCGATTTTTACCGCGGTAAATTTTTACGCTGCACCAAAAATACTTAATTATTATTTTTTTCAATAATTCAAAAAATGAATCTTATGTTCGTTAAAATTAACAGCCAATTCAGCCAATTAGATTATTAAGCAATTGGATAATTTGGCCAAATGTCTCTTAGCTCAATTGGATCCAAAGCTTAAATCGATCTTTTCTTGCCTGATGGTGTTTGAAGCTTGTCCTCATCCGCTTTTGTCGTCCATTTGTCCCCATTCCGCCCGGAGTTTCGCCTCCATTTGAGCTCCCCCCTCCGTTGTGCCCTGCGCAATACGCGTCGGTGCCATTCGGAGTCACCGAAGGCGAAGAGAGACGGAGCGAATCTGAGGAAAAAGCAATTGGAAAGTTAAAAAATTAATTGGAAAAGCATATTCAATGGTTGGCATCCATAAAACATTAACACTTTTGGCATTTTGATTTCTGTGGTTAGTTTTACAAAATGGCATTTGCCATTTTGTAAATTGGCTCTTTCCCTCTCCCTTTTATTTTCTCTCTTTCGCATTTTTCTTCATTCCCTCCCCCCCCCCCCCACGGCATTTAGCCGTTTTTGCCTTATGCCAATTGGACAAACAATGCCAATTAGCGATGTACGATAAAATAACGAATTGGTGCAGTAAACTTGGTTAAATTTTATGTTGTTTAATTATTTGATAGGGATATTGCATCTTTATTTCTCAAAATGTTTTGTCCCCTTTCCCCGTCCTTATTTATGCAAATCAAACATTGTGCCATTCAACACCCCTCCCCCCCCCCCCCTTCTCTCGTGCCATGTACTCTCCTCCTTTGCCATTGTATTTGCTTTGCTCTCTTTCCCCCCTCTCTCTCTCTGTCTCTCTCTCTCTCTCTCTCTCTCTCTCACCACCGTATTTCATCATAATCTCATTATTCCATTAGGATCCAATTTCACGGTGCATTAAGGATTTACGACCACATATTCTTAATTTGAATAAAAAGAGTGTGATTACCCGGGTTCTCTTTGCTCGATTCTGCAAAAGAATACCGACTGTCCGTTTGGCTATTATTTGGCGAAATGGCGTCAGTCGGAAGTTGCTCCAACACTTTGCGATTCGTTTGTTGGCCCGCCAAATTGGAAGAGCAAATTTCGGTCAAAAAACGAAGCTAAATTTTGAAAATGCAAAATTTCATTCTCTATAATTACACAATTTACTTGTTCTTCTTCGCTCATTTTATGTGAAAATTGGCCAATTGTTAGCGCCGCATTCAAATGGAAATGAGCTGAATTTTGAATCATCCCCTTCTAAATTTCAAAGTGAATGTCTCCAAATTGGTGCTTACCATCACAGAACAGTGCTCCGCCCGGTTGGCCCAAAACACCGACGGTAAACTGTTGGCCAGGAGAAAGCATTTGGCCACAGCAAACGCAGGAAAAGCCTGGCCAAAAGCGTAACAATTTGAAAATTGATAAATAAAAGAAAAAATTGCGCTTACATTGGACATGGAACAGCAGTGGGCTTTCTTCAGAGGCATTCTCATTTCCGTGCACTTTCATCACTAATTCGCCCCTCGCGATTGGGATGCCGCATCTTTGGCAGGGTTTACCGTATTTTCTTCAAAATCAATTAAGAATTTTTTAAAATTTCGAAAAAAATTACGCAAAATAATCACGGCGACAAAACAAAAAGCCATCGCGCACAAAACAGGTAGGGCCATCCTTTTCCAAATTTTGGCCACAAATGACGCAAATACAGCACTCGGAGTGCCATCTTTGCCCGTCCACTATCAAAAAACTTTGCTCCAAAATTGGCCGATGACACGCGGAACAAAGAAGGCCAAAAATGGGAAAAACAATTAGAATAAATTGCATAAAATAATGTTTGGCTTTTATTTATAATTTGTTGCCTGATGAATGAAGCAACACTTTCTGTTGTTGATCATAGTCAATGTGCTGCAGTTGCTGGTGCTGTTCTAATCTGACCGACGGTGTCAATTGAGTGAATGTGTTGCCCACCGACACGGGACGAATTGGCGAAATGCCGGGGATTGGCTTAAGAGGAAGCCAATTTATACCCAGCGGCTGTCGTCATCTCCGTTCAGCTTAATCAGTGATCAAAGCCTACCGGCATTGTGCAACTTTGTGTGTCCAACAAATGCATGTCTTGGTTTTTGTCGCTGCTGTTGTGCCCGTGCCCGCCAATTGGCTCAAATTGGCCCACTTGTGCGGCTGTCAGCAGTCCGCTGAATGGCCCCATAAAATTCGGCACATTTGGCGCAATTGGGGGCACTTCATTTGCGCCCGGTGGCATTTGCTGCTGCTGAAGTTGCTGTCCCATGATGGCCAAGTGGCGTTGAAGCTGTTCAGCCTGAACATTTTGACAAATTCCAAAATCAAATTTCGTTTTTGGCTTTTTTCTTCAATGATTTTGCCACTTTTCTCTGACCTGTTGATTTCTCTGCGCTTGCTCCAATTCGCTTGGCTTTGGCATTATCACTCCGTTGAGCAATAAGCCGTCAACTGCCGGGTCGACCAGCAAATCAGCGGCCGCTGTTGAAGCGGTCGGTGGAAAGAATAGCATCATTTGATGATTATTCACAAATTACATTTATTAGGCAAATGATCATCAATAAACCCATTTTAATTGGCACTAAATTTGGCCGAATTGCAATTGCAAAATGTGCCCATTAAATATTGAAATGTAAAGCGTATCATTGGGGTTGGAGGTGGCAATTTTCGACACTTTTGAGTTGTTTTACCAACATTTTAATTGTTTTGCTGAGGGCTGTGGCGGGTTGGCCCTCGGATTATCTCCCCCCGTCCTTCGCCCCCCCCCGCCCCCCACAACCAAAGTGATCAGCGCGAGATGAGCTGTCGCATTGCATAATCCATTGAAAAATGAGTTCATAATTTTATTTTGCGGTTATTCCCATAAAAAAAAAGTTATCTTTTTTCGATTAAAATTATTTTTCGCGGATAATTTTTAGTGTTTGTGTTGTCAATTAAGCTGTTTCTCATTAATAAATACAATTGTTTTTTTTCGTCACATTCGTTCAAAATGGCTCCGATCAAAAAATCATCGTCAGATTTGGCTGGGTGAAGCATTGCATTGACCCAATGGACTGGTAAATTTTAATTGGGACGAAGACACATCTGCCGGAGGGGGGGGGGGTGGGTGGTACAATAAAACAGCGAAAAGAAACGACACACAAAATTTAATTGCGCCTCGGGGGAAAAGCCGAGAGTGAAAATGGCAATGGTATTATTGCGGGGGGGGGGGGTGTGCACAACTCCCGACGACAAGGAAGTGAAATGGACAAAAGGTGAAGGGATTCATTCTAAGGCTGAAGAGGTCAAATGGGAAAACAAAGCGGAAAACTAACAGCATAAAAATGACCAAAAGATAAACGTTTTAATAATTTGTTCAAGTGGCACTAATATGTCTTCCTTTAGGATAATTAATTTATTAATTATTGCTTTTGGCTTTTTTTCGTTTTTAAAATGTGTCGCTTTTTAATGAGTAACAAAGCAAAGGGAAACAAATTATTAAGCTTTGATTGCTCCGGCATATCCTCTTCCTCGCGCTTCTTCCAACTGTGAAGCCTCCCCTTGTCCGTGCCGTGCCACTCACTTGTCCTCTCGGGCCTATCCTCAAGAGTCGAGAACAGTGCCCCCTGCGCGGGTGATGTTTTGTTCTTCTGGTTGCTTCCTTCCGCCCGCCCCTCTTTACCTCCTCCCTAATTCTCTCTCACTTCCTCTCTCTCCCTAATTCTCTCTCACTTCCTCCCCATCTTTCTTTTTCTCCTGCCTGCCGCTGGTCTTTTTTTCTGTTTTCTTTTCGTTTGTCGCCACTTTTACCATGTGCTATACCCTTTTGCCTTTTCCCTTTTTCTCTCTTATCGTTCTCATACAGTATCCTTAAGGGGCGGAGTTAATTGCCATGCTGCGGTAACTATTGGTTAGCTTTTTTTTTATCGTTTGGCATTTCGATTACTCCTCCTCCCCCCTCTCACCCGCTTCAATTGCTTAATTTATTTAACATGAAAAACAAAAATAACTTTAATTAAAAGGGTATATTCGGCCAATACATGTTTAATGGCCTTTTTTTGAAAAAAAATGTATGGAGGCACTTCTTAAATGAAAAGTATTAAAAAAAAATTTATCAGTCAAAAAGGGAGTAAAAAAGAAGTTTTTTGGTAAAAATAAAACTTTTGAATAAATAATTACTGTTGATTTTAATTTTCGATTACCTGATTTCAATATAATTTCAGTCGTTCAATATGATTTTAATCGTAATTATGCCTCCCCCCCCCCTTTGCCCGGCTAATCCGATTTTTCCCTTTTCCTTTCTCGGCTTTTTGGGTGTCTTTTATTTCCGCTGATGCGCGGCTCAATTTCCATGAGCAGAAGCCAGCGCCAGCAGCAGGTGTATCAGAAGGGGGGTCAAATGGCAAAAGGGCAAAAAAAGGGGGAGAAAGGAGAGAAATTGGAAATCGGAGAGAAAATGGGGGGGGGGGGGGAGGGGGAGGCAAAACGAAGGGACGGACGGACGGACATTTTCAATGAAAAACTCTTTTTTTTAATATTTATAAAAATTGTTTATTTGCATTTACTCATCATTTAAAAGGAAACATTTTCAGAAGAAATTGAAATTGTCCCAACAGCGAAGGGAGGTGGATTAAGTGAATTAATTTGTTTTCAATTATTATTTAATTAGGTTAAATTAATCAATTAATTGTCTTCTCTTTCACTTTCAATTCTTTCATTTATTTTGCTTCACATTTCTGTCCAGCACCTTTGTGCTCAATTTCACCTTTTTCTTCTCAATTTCACTTCGAATGTCTTTCGCGTCGGCGTGTGCACGGAAATTGAATTTGCTGACAGAAGCGGGCGCAATTGGAGCATAAACGGCGGCGGAGGCGCCATTCTTAGCATTGTCAGAACGGGGCGGGCACGGACAATAATTGCCATCGGGGGACGTCTTTCCGGTAGAGCCTTGCTGAAATTTGAGTAATTAGTACAAAAGTCGCACTTTCGTACAACATTTGGTCATTTTTGATAGTTTTTGTTTGTTTGTTTTGAGACAAATTTTGAAAAATCGTTTGCCGCCGATGGATGGCATTGCAAAAATTACAGATTAATAAAAATATGCCAATTTCTATAATTGCCTTTATATTTGGGGAAAAGATTCTTCCAAAAGCCGCAGCATTTTTAAAGGGTACCGCGTCCTCTTCCCCCCTCCCCTTTTGCATTGATCATGCTTTTTGTTAATCTCTTTACTTCCTGTCGGCTTCTGCTCTTTCCTCACTTACATTCCCAAGTTTGCCTGGTGATCCATCATCGCCTCGGAGTCTTCAAATTGGTATATAAATTCCCCTATTTTTCGTGCTTTCTTCACTCACCCGACTTGTCCGGGTGCCCCGGGCATTCCGTCTTGGCCCGGTTTGCCGTTCGTCCCCGGCTGTCCGGCATCTCCGGGCGGACCCGGAGGACCGGACGGTCCTTTTGCACCCTTAGTGCCAATTCTATATTTATAAAATCATTAAGAATTATTTAATTGTTCCTGCCTGGCCCAGCTATGCAAATCTGTGCCAGGTGTGCCGGGGGGTCCGGTTTGCCCTGCGAGACCCGCGGGTCCGTAATCGCCGGGAAGTCCCTTCGGTCCCGGCTTTCCATCCGCGCCCGGTTGTCCATCTTCGCCAGGTGCTCCGATAGGTCCGGGAACGCCTTAAAGCATTCACTCTTTTCCTATTCAATGATCTTGTTCAGTTTCTTACCCGAAATTCCTGGTCGACCTTTTACACCCGTGGGCCCAGCCGGACACAGCACACAGGGCGGCTTGACCATCTCAAATTCGTATTTGCCAGAGTTTGTGCCAATTTGGCCAGGTTTTCCAGGAGGGCCTGGCACTGAATTGGAGCCGAGGTAACTTATTTTTTGAAAAATAAGTTTTGTACACCTCCAGGCTCTCCTTTTTCGCCAGGATCCCCCGAAGGGCCGGGCGGACAATTCTGAGCACTCGGAGCACATTCTGCTGGGCAAGTTAAAATAATGTCAAAAGCCAAATGAAAAATCTCTCAACGGCATTTTTGTGCTGGTGATGTAAGTGAAGGAAAAAATGCGCTTCTTTTGGCGCCTCTTTCGCTTTTTTTTGGCCCTTCGCCGTTTCCGTCGTATACCAAAATTTGCCAAGAACGGTCTGTTATGTCCTGAATGAAATGAGAAGTTCTTGGACTTTTGCTCGGCTCCTTTTTCTCACTTTAAACTCTTCCGCGCCCAATTTCAATTGGTCGTCCATCTGACAAATTTGTATATATAAAAATAACGAAACAGTCAGTGCAACGAAAAGAATGATGGCACAAAAAATGCCAACAAAAAGAATTGGCGCATTTTTGCGGCGAATTGTCGCGATGATTTGTTGAAGGTGAACTTCCTCATCCGATGCGCCAAATTTTGAGGGGACGGAAGCGGACATTTGAGCGGAGATAAGAAAAAAGGGACAAACGGATAAGAAAAATGGCGAAATGGGAAAATAAAAAGACGATGGAAGGGAGGAAAAAGAATGGGCGATGGAAGAATTAATGGAATTTTGGAAAGCAATTACCGCCTTTTGCGACAACGGTTTTAATGGGGGGGGGGGGGAAGGAGCATTTGCCAAAGAAAGGGACAAAGACCGGTTGATGGGGGGGGGGGACCAATGCTAATGCGAAGACAGCTAAAGGCTGAAAGGTATTGTTGATCTGCTGATGATTGCGGGCTTTATGTTCTCCCTGCACCTCGCACACCGACCAGTTCCCTTCCCTCCCAATCAGTCGATCAGTTGCCTCAAATACGAATGGAATATTTGATGGAAAAATATGGCCTAATTAGTAACTTAACACACCAAATTTCTTAAAATTAAATTAATAAAAAGAAAAGAAAACATTGATTTGCGAAATAAATTTTATGTTTCAAATCACTAACTTACTCATTTTTTATCAAAATTAAATCTAAATGAAATTTATTTTAATAATAAAAAGGAAAAAACATTACTAAAACGAAAACTTCAAATAATTGAAAAGCTTTAATTACCATAAATAAAATGTCATTTGACCTAAATATTTACGTAAGGGGAAAATGGCGGCGAAGTGTGAACGGAAAACGCAATGCCAATGTTTACAATACAATGAAAAAAGTAATGACCAGTGAATAGCAAATGGCTAACATTTGTCGTGGGACTGAAATGCCCCGCGACCTCCCGTCTGTCCAATTTTTGCCCATTTCCGCGCCATTCGTCTCTTCAATTGCCGTAGTCCCTTTAAGGGTCCGCGTGGGCAACTCTTGGCCCACAATTTGGTCGTGCGGAAAGCCGACGACGGAAACGGCAGAGGCGGTGACAGGCCGATGGTTGCCATCGGAAGGCGGGGAAGAGAGGCGCAATTTGCCAAATGATTCTGAAAATGCACTTATATTGGACATAAAATGGAACTATTTTTTTCTTTTTAATATTATTATCAATTGCTAATTCCCCGGTGGTTTTGTAAAATTCACCGGCGTTTGGCCAATGTTTGCCCATGGGTTTTTCCTCCGAATTTGGCATCATCGGAGTAACCCTCTTCAGCTCTTCGATCCATTCAGCTTTGCCACTCGAAAGTTGCCGCGTCAAATTGGTTTTTTCTTTGTCATTATTCTCCAAAATTTCCCCACTCGAGGAAACGCCTTAACAAATTATCATTAATTAGCAATAATTAATTAATTAATTAGTGTCCCTGTGTTTTTGGTTTGTCCCCACCCACCGCCCATCATGCATGTCTTGCCACCCCAACCGGGCGGACATGCGCAGAAAAACAACGATTGTGCGCGAGTTGTGCGGCAAGTGCCACCATTTTTGCACGGATTGTCCTCACAAGGCTCTAAGTAAAACTTTTATTCCCAATGAAATTATTTTTCATATCGCTGACTGAATTCACAGCGAAACCCCGCAAATCCGCGCGCGCAAAAACAATCGAATTCGGTCCGTTTTGGACCCGCAATGGCTGAGCAAGTGGCACCATTTTGGCACGGATTTGGGGTGCACGGGTCGAAATATGAAAAGGGATAAAACATTGTCAGATTTAAAATTTAGCATAATTAAGCATTTTGGAATTTTCGAAACTTAATTTGGTATTTTCAATTTCGATTTTATTTTGTTTATTTGACCAATTCTCTCTGTGCAAAAGTCGTTGGTGAATGGAGCGGCACATTTGCAAATTGACTGCTCAATTAACACGTCGTACACACAAATGCCACCATTTTGGCACGGAGTCTCTCGGCCACAAACATTTTTAGGGAGAAACGATGACGAAGACAGAAGAGAGTTGGGAACGGAAGTGGACGACCGAGTTGAGGCCGACGCGGTAGCGGTGGAAGGTGCCGATTTTCGGGGCGGTGGCGGTACCGACGGAGTGTCAGAAGGAACGCGAACGAAAGGAAAGCGCAAAAAGCTGAACATTGGCCAATCAAACGAATATTCATTTAATGTTCTATTTCCGCTTCACCTGTCCTCTTCTCTTCCTTTTGTTGTGATTGTTCGCGTTGCTTCTGGTCGCACTTTCGGCATTTGTTGTGACTTTTTGCCTTTTACCCTTTGCTTTGTTTTGGCTTCTCCCGCGGTGCCCTCTTTTGTCCCACTTATCGGTGCACTCAAAGTCGTGCTGATCAGACGCCATGCCGGCACATAATTTGTTTGCTTTGACCCGAATCTTTTGTAATTAATTTCGGCATTTTCTACTGAGGCACCGTCGCACTTAAATGTGCAAGAGATTTCATCCTCAAAATGATTGCCGCAGGACGAGACACAGCCGTCGAACCAAAACGGCACACAGCGCTTAAAAAGAGCAATGAAAAGCAATTAAGCAATGTTTATATATATATATATATATGTATAGATAAAAATATATTATAAATATAAAAATGAAAAACCCTTTGTAAACGATCAAAGTAAAAATGTCGTCGCCAATTTCCGCTGCCTTCGCATTCATCGCGCAAATGTTCGTCAAAGCCAAATTGTGCGGGGGAAGAGGAAGAGAATGGCACTAAGGCACTAACCGGGCAGAGAGGAATAGGGGGGGGGGGGAGGAGGGAAAATTGAAAACCAAAATGAACGAACGAACGGACTAGAAAATATTTTACATTGTTTGCTAAGCTAATGGACGAATTTTTCTAACGAAATTCTGTCTAAAATTAAAACTCCCGCGGGAACCGAAAAAGAACATTTGGCATCAATCAGAAGCAGCGGGAACAAATAAGCAACATGGAAGGCAACAGACCGATAAGTGAAAAGAATCCCCTTCCCCCGCCCCCCCCCCCCCCTCCCACCACAGCCCCCAAAAATTCGTTCGCCATTCATCCGCCGTTGGGCACGCATTTGCGCTTTGAGACACCACCGAATGGTGGAGGATTTGGGAAGATTGAAATGATTTTGAGGGAAATTGTGAATTATTTGTGATGCGTGCGGCGGGGAGAAATAATGGGAGGAGGAGATGGATAAATATGTAAAAAGATGTGATGGGAAGGAAGAAGAAGCAGCAGCATGAACGGCCGGCGGAATTCATTTGAGTGGAAAATGTGCGTGCTTTTACACAAATTTAACGCGTTAAGAAAAGGCGGGAAAAAAGGGGGAAAAAGGGGGGGGGGGACAAATGGGCTAAGGGGGGAGGGGACAGCGCCGGGAGGGCGAAGACCAGCAAAATCAATCCGTCATTCATTCAGTCAATCATTCAATCAGCAGTTATCCCATCAAAAAAGGAGCAGTCATCAGCAAAATGCAACATGCAAAATAATATGCAATGCTGTAGTAAATGTCCATGAAAGAAAAAGCCTTAAATTCAATTCAAACAATGCCATTGCTCTTTTCGACAAATTTGGACGAAATGCCCAATTTGGTGCCATTGTCCGGCGGGGTTTCATTTTAATGCTCCATTGATTTCTGAGGAATGTGGACCAAAAATTGAATTGGACTTGAAGGGTTTTGGAGAAAGAATTTCTTCTTTTGGTTGAAAGTGGGAATTCTTATTTTTAATTATAACAAGGATTAAAAATTGTTTTTTCTGATCTTGTAACTAGCCTTCTTTCTCTATTAAAGCGGCCCCTTTCGATTGAAGAAGAACTTGTGCCAGCCTTCATCAAAACGCTTTGATTGAAAAAACGAATCGGTTTAACAAATACGGAAATCCAAGTTTTTCCTATAAAACATGGAATTTCATTATATTTTTCGGGATAAATTCATAAATTATGTAGAATATCTTTCAATTTTTTTTTGAATATTTTGTAAATTTCAGTTTTGTTTTTATATGCATATATTTTAGAACTTAATCATAACATATTTTATTTCCAATATTAATCAGTTTTTATTACATCCTTTCATTGTATGTGTGAAAAAGTGGCATTCGGACCGGTCTTCGTCCTCTAATTGCCCTCGTTTATTAATTAATCATTTTTCGTTTTCTCTTTAATTTCCCCCCCCCCCCCTTTTCCTTTGCTCATTTCCCTCTTTCTTTCTGCACATTTTATTTGAACAATCATTTTGTTTGTTTGTTTTTTTTTTGCTGCATAAATGGGACAATTCGCTCTTCGCTTTTTTGTTTTGTGCTGCTTCTTTTCTGCTGTCTCTTGCCTTACGCTTAGTAAATTTTAATTCATAAAACATTATTTTCATATTTAACAATTTTTTAAAAAGGATAAATCTATTCTTGTTCAATTTTCGACGCGTGATTATTTCCATTTATTATAATTAATTCATTAATTTGTTTATTTATTTATTTATGTTTGCCCCCCCCCCTATTTTAAGACGAACAAATCGAACTGCCGCCCTTTTGCAGTGGGCCAAACAAAGACAATGCGCAGGTGCTCAGTTGTTGTAACGCTGTGAAGGCATTCGAAGGCACGGAACAGTCGGAGTCCGGCGGCACGGCGCCCCAACTGAAAGAGTGCGAACGGTGCGGCAGGGAAATGTGCCCAAACGAATGAGCGAAAAGGAAAAGGGGGAAAAAGAGGAAAAAGCGGGAGAAAAGATGCGGAGATGAACAATTTGTTATTGGAATAAACTAATTATGTATAACAATTGATGTATTGTAATCTTTGCGAAGGGGTCACCCCGTTTCGATCATTTATTGTTTTTTTGTAATTAGGCAGATATTTTTACAAACTGAAACGGTCACTGTGTATCGAAACGAGGGCATTTCCACTATATATCGAAACGGGGTACAGCCCTTTGCGAAGAGTGGGAGATTTATTTTCCTATTGTGATTATAAATTAATCAAGATAATCCATTGCGCTAATTTCCAAAAGCATAAATTTTATATTTATTTTGAAGTATTTCAAATTTTCGTTTTATTTTTTCGCTGTCAATTTCCTCAACAATTTGCTCATTTCTAGTCTTGACAAATAATGTTTGGAGGAGCATCGCTTTACGGGCGAGGTGGCCGAGTGGTCTAAGGCGACACGTTTAGGCCGTGTTCCACTTTGTGGGCGTGGGTTCGAATCCCACCCTCGTCAACTCACTATTTTTGGTTCTTGAGTTCCCCAAAATTAATATTTTAAAGTCATCACTTAATGGTTTTTATTTAACAAACCTTTGTTTACTTATCATTTTAATTTTTTAAAGAATGAAACATTAGTTTCGCATAATTAATAATAATGGTGTTCTTCAATCAAATTAATGTGAGCTAAATTTGGGTTGCCGATTTCCATTTGCTAATTGTTTTTTAATTCCCATTTGGCCGACTGTCTCCGACCCCGGCTGCATCTCCCTCTCCGAATCCGACGCATTACCACTGAACCACAAAACAACAAAAGCAAAAGGCATTGGGACACTGTAAAGAAATGGCTGAGGAGGGAATCGGCCGAATAAAAGCCAAGAGACATAAACCATTTTAGCATTAATTAATATATTTATAAGAATTGAATTCCGCCCCCTCTTCCCTTCCTTTTTCATTCTCTCCGTTCTTCCCCCCCCCCCTCTCCCCCTTTGCCCTTAAACTCAAAAGTACCCCCCCCCCCCCTCTTCACAGCTGTTCGCTCGTCCATTTCGTTCATGCTTTTCCTTCCTTTTCTTTCCGATTTATCCCCCCCCCCCAATCATTTTGCCATGACTTTTCCCCTGAAAAAGAAACAGCATCAGCTGTCAAATTGTTGTTCCGCCTTCGTAAATTGTTCATCCGATCCGACCCAAAGCCATCCAATGGGCGGAAATTCCTTTTTTCAACCCTTCCGTTTTCAGTCATTCCGTCAGATTGAAATTGCCCCTAATCAATTCAGACTGTTTTCGTTTTTAGCACAATGGCAATGCATTTCGGAACTGCGCAGGACTACGACATGAAAGACTGTGCCATTTGCAACGAGGGAGTGCCGTTGGGGGAAAAACTGGTGGTGGAGAAAGAGACGAGTAAGTGAAGGGAGGGTGATAATCAGTGAAAAAGAGAAGGAGAAGAGTAAGTGAAGGGAAGGGGAGAAGAGAAAAAGAGGAGGAGACGAGTAAGTGAGAAGGGAAGGGGAGAAGAGAAAAAGAGGAGGAGAAGAGTAAGTGAAGAGATGAAGGGTGAGTATCAGAGAAAAAGAGGAGGAGACGAGTAAGTGAGAAGGGAAGGGAAGAAGAGAAAAAGAGGAGGAGAAGAGTAAGTGAAGAGATGAAGGGTGAGTATCAGAGAAAAAGAGGAGGAGACGAGTAAGTGAGAAGGGAAGGGGAGAAGAGAAAAAGAGGAGGAGAAGAGTAAGTGAAGAGATGAAGGGTGAGTATCAGAGAAAAAGAGGAGGAGACGAGTAAGTGAGAAGGGAAGGGAGAAGAGAAAAAGAGGAGGAGAAGAGTAAGTGAAGAGATGAAGGGTGAGTATCAGTGAAAAGAGAAGGAGAAGAGTAAGTGAGAAGGAAGGGGAGTAAGAGAAAAGAGGAGGAGACGAGTAAGTGAGAGGAAGGGAAGAAGAGAAAAAGAGGAGGAGACGAGTAAGTGAAGAGATGAAGGGTGAGTATCAGAGAAAAAGAGGAGGAGACGAGTAAGTGAGAAGGGAAGGGAAGAAGAGAAAAAGAGGAGGAGACGAGTAAGTGAGAAGGGAAGGGAAGAAGAGAAAAAGAGGACAACCATCAGAGAATATTCAGCCAATTTTAGTTCAAATAATGAAAATGTTCTAATTTGTTATTTAGTCCACCAGGGCTGCTTCAAATGCGCTTATTGCGGCACTCGTCTTCAGGTGGGCAATTGCGCCATGGAATTGTCCTTCTACAACCGCTACGGTCCGTGCTGGTACTGCTCGCTGATCTGTGCCCATCTACCGACCGGGGAAAAGGAAGCCAGGCTGAAGGAGTTGGGGAAGCAGGTGAGACAGCCGAAGAAGAAGCAGAACTGACCGACCGAGTGATCGGAGGGGGAAAGTGGGGCAGGGTAGTGATCGGACGAAAACAAAGGACAAATGCAAGAAAAGTGATCAATCAGTTGGAAAAAAAGAATAAATGATTTGAAATAATACAAAAAAAAATAAACAAAAGTAATTCATCATCACACTATAGACAATAAGCAATCGTTTCAATTAGTTTTTATTTCTATATCAAAAAGAAGAAATAAAGAAAAATAAGAAGACTGAAATAAAGGACAAATCATAAAACAAATACAAACAGATAAATTCTTCTCGTAATATTTGGCCATAGGTTTCGATTCAATTAAAACCGTTAAAAATTCGGCCCATTAAAACGAATTGTGCGCTATTTGCCACACATTAAATGGTGCCATTGCTCAAAGAATGTAATGTATGTCTTCCATCTTCCATTAAGTCCAGATTAAATTAAATTATTGAGGAATATTGTGTAAAAAATTGTTTTTTTCTCTTTTGCCGATCATTTTTTTTATTAAAATTTACCACTTATCAAAATTGTCTGTAAATAACAAAAAGGAAAAAAGGAAGAAAAAAAAACTTAGTTTCTTGTCATTTAAAAATCAAAGTAATTTCTATAAACTTTATTAAAAAGAATTTAGGATTATTTTAGCAAAATTATTTAAAAAAATAAAGAAAATATTCTTGCAATTCAAACTTTTCCCTTCGATTAACAGCCGTACTTATTTTTATACATTTTTGTTTAATAATTGTTATTTGATTATCAAATATTTTCATAAATCCCCGCTGGCGCCTATCGGCACCACCTGCCCTCCTCTTTTAATTTTCTAAATAAAAAAAACGGTAAAATATATAATAGGTAAAATAACCTTTAAGAGTAAAAAATTATTAATTATTTTTACTGTTTTTGTTCATGGAATAATTTTTTCAAAATGCTGGTTTTCGATCCACAATGCCGATTTTTTGTTTGCAAAACCTGATTTTTAAATTTTCATTTGGGAATCCTTGTTAAAATTGACTCTTTCAAAGCATGAAGAATACTTCAATTTTTGATTATTTAATCAATCATCGCAGTTTTATTTTTAAGATTAGAAGCATTTTAAATTTTATTTAATTTTTCGTCGTATTCCATAAAAGAGAACTAAGCCCAAAAAGCGTGACCCATGCACTGGGAGGGAAAGTGCACATTCATTCAATAATTTGAAGCAATTATTTGGGGGAGGGAGGGAGGGAGGGCACTGCCAAATCACAGGCACAATACAACCAACAGCATATCATCATCATCATCATCATTATTCCCATTTTTATTATCAAAATTTTATTAGGTGCTGGTGGCGCTTTTCGTAAATTATGACAATTTTTTGGCAACAATTTTTTTTTTTTTTGAAATTTTCATACTAATAGAGCTAATCAAGTTCGTTACTTTTGAAAAAATTATGGTGGTTTGTCAGAAAATTAGTAAATGGCATATTTACGAAACGCAATATGAGAAAGCCAAAATTAATTTTAGCGCCGATTAGTCAATTGGATTTGATTATTTTAAAATAATTTTAGTTTCCATTATTATTATTATTACAAAATTCAAAGGATGTGCCTTCAATTTTTAATGGGCACAAAATATGTGCTTTTAGTGTATTTGATTAAGTTGGTGCAACTCATTCCGCAAGGTAAGAAAATTTTCAAAAAAAATTCATGGCACGAAAGTTGGGCAATAAAAAATTTTCCTCATTAAAACCGTGTAATTTTTATAATTTTAAATGGTAAATTAATGAGAAAAAAATTCTCAATTCATTTTTTAGCAACTGCCAAAATGACTTTATCGGACGGATTATTTGCTGATTATTTATTTTTGCCAGAAAGTCAATTGCAATTTCCGGAGCGAATTCAATTGAAAAAAATAATTGCAGCGGAATATTTTGATAAAAATATAACGCAAATGATGGACACAATTAGAGTAATGGTAATAGAGAGAGAAGGTGGGGGAAAAGAAGCAGAGGAGCCGGAAAATAGTGGGAAAACAATGACCGAAAAAGACGCAAAGAAAGTGGGAAATAGTGGGAAGAAAAAGAAAGAGAGAAAAGAGAAAAAAGAAAATCCAATTGACAGCATAGAAAGAGCACACCAATTTGTGGACCAATTGGAGCACAATTATTTGATGCTGAAGAACCAGGCAGCCACTAATGAAGCTGGGGAGAGGGAAATTTGTGTAAGTGCCACGCCCCCGTTTTTCAGCCCCAAGCCAAAAACAGCAAAAAGCGAACATTTTTTATAAATTAACCCTGTTTTTTTGAAAATCTGACCTTTGGAAATCTGGCCCTAGTTTTTTTTTTTGAAAACCTAACCCAAATTTAAAAAGGGGGTTCGACTCAAAAAATCAGCCAACCTTAGCCTAGGACTGTTTAAGTCTAGGCTTAGGAGGATCCTAGTTAAAAAATTTTTTTGATAGCTTTATGTTGTTTTTGCTTTTTTTGGCTTGGGCCGAAACGACCCGGGGCTGAAACACGGGGGCCGAAACGCCCCGGACCCCAAAAAAAAGACATTATGAAAGGGCCAGGGAGGTTTAAAAATTATTTCCGGGAGGCAAGGAGCAGGGTTAAAAAGACCTTTACATGGGCTGGGGAGATAATTTGGCCCGAAGGGGAGGGGGTGACGAAGTACCCCCCCCCCCTCCCTCCCCTCCCCCCCCCCCCCCCCCTTACCGTGTTCACTTCCATGAATTTGTCCACGTTTTCCTCGTCTGTCGAATTATTTGTGTTCATTCAATAACTGGCACTGCTGTTTCCTCCGTTCATTTCAGCTCCTTTGGTTATTCAACTCGCATCTGATAACTCTTCGGATGATAATTGATCAAAATCTGTTGACGATGGACCATTGGGACACTCTGTGCAAAGTTCTCTTAAAGAGGGAATTTTGTGACCGATTGGAAACCATTCGAAAGGGTGAGGGAATCTTAGCGGAGGAGGCCGAATTGAAGACGTTCCAGAACGAATTGCAGATGGGGTACAAAACGGAGTTGGAAAAACTGCTGGAGGATGGCAAGTTGGAGACGGCGCGAGAAAAGGAACAGCAAACGTTGTCGAAACTGTTCCAAATGGAAAAAGTGTCGGGCGAAAACGAACTGAACTTCCGGTTGAGAATAGCGAAAATTATGTGGTGGGAAAAGCAGGATGTGTTCAGCACTGTCCATCAGAGACTGGTCGAACTATTTGACGGAGACCATTTTATGGCGGAGGATTTAGAACAAAAATATGACGTCATACTGAAAAGGCAGAAAATTGGTGAAAAAATAAATAAAATATTAATAAAAAAATTAATAAAGAACAATTTAAGATGAACAAAAATGGTACGAAATATTTTACATAAAATTTTTCATTGCCGACACTAAATTGGCACAATTGAGGGCCAAAATGAGCATCGAACTGCTCGCCTACTTAAATTTAATTGAGCCGAGAATCGATTTGACGGTGGAGAGCAAAAATTGGCAAGAATTGCGAAGCACAATGGCCAATTATTTGGACGAAGCATGTTCAGGAAGAGAAACCCAAAGGCAACAACAATTGGCCCAGCTGAATATCATCTTAAAACGATTCAAAAATGAGGACTACGACATGCTTTTTGAATTTGAGCAGCAAATGATAAGCAATGGCCAAGTGCACGTCGAACTGTTGGGAGCACTGAAATGGAAATTGCCTTTAAAAGAAACCATTAGAGGTAATTAATGAATGAATGAATATGTCCATGGGCACACTAATGAGTTGTCCTTTTGACTATTGCCCCCCCCCCCCCCCTTAGAAGTGAGTGGCGCAGAATTCATACGGCGAATCTTTTTTCTTCTCGGGAACAATGACATGGCCGGCTTCCTACAAATGAATCGCTATTACCGTATGCTAATGGGCCAAATGCCCAATTGGTATTCGAACACAGACGACCCATCGATCTTTGAACAGTGTGAAGATTTTACTTATGCTGCAATAATGCACAAACAATACCGAGGTAAGAGACTTTCTTTTGAATTTTGGAGATTGGGCAAAAGGCCAAAATTGCGATTTGGTTATTTGGTTACTTTTTGAGGGTACAGGTCGCTTGGACGCCCATGTTTGGGCGCTCGATTCTTCAATTTATTTTGAAATAAATTTATTTTTAAAATCCGATTCTGACATCCAATTTGTCCCATTGCGACGCCCGAACCCATACTTGAACAAAAAGTCGAAAATTCAATATTACGCTACAAAATGGACTCATATGCATGTAATTGTTCTACTTTTTGTTCGAAATCTGATTTGAAGTTCGCATGGGAAAATTGGGTGTCAGATTCGGATTCTCTGACCCTGAAAAGCCCATAATCAATTTAAAAAATGAAAGTGAGTGGGCCGGCCCATCATCTGCGGGAGTATTACCAAACGTTCCTTCGCCCGTTGGGTTAAAAGACTTGCATTAATTAGAAATTTTTAGCGTTATTTGTTTTTCATAAAGTGAACTTTTGAAAAATTCTGGCGCCCAAAAACGAGCGCCCAAACGTTGGTGGCCCCTTTTTTGATTGTCTAAAGTAAATAATTAAATTATTTAAGAATGTTTTCAACTTTTGTTGCGTTCCTTTTTCAGATCGTGAAGCCGACTATCTCGTCAATTCGTATCGTTCGTACGGTGACTCTGGGTTTACCATTTTTTACAAACATTTTGCGGATACGGCTGCCAATTGGCTCTTCTCCACTTTTGTCGACGAACTTTTGCTTCGTGCCCATACGCTATTGGGTGCCGAAAAGGAGGCATTTTTGGACCAATTATGGCGCCAGTGGGCAGAAGTGGTCATTCAGAACGAGCAGCAATCCGAAAAAAACAGGGACATTACAGCAATGAATGGGTGTGCAACATTTCGATTTGCCATTACTTTGATTAATTGCCTATGGCAAGAAATGGACGAGGAACGGAGGAAAAAGTTGGCAAAATGGCTAAGGGACGGACGATGGACAGAATTTGTTCGATTTGTCCATTGTTTGTTGTTTCATTTCCCCTAATTCGTTTAGGATCTGCTCAGAAGGACGTTGGACAAATTGGCAGAGGGACAAAACGCCAAATTGGCCATCGATGACGGACAATTGCAGAAACAGTTCCAAACGACGCCCCTCTTCGAGCTCATTCACAGCCTAACAATATTCAGACTGATAAAACGCTCTGAACATTTTTTAAAATTTTTCTGCGCCCAAAAATCCGAAAAAATTAGTGCCATGAAAAATACGCTTCTCTCTTTGCTAAATTCGTTAAGCGAATTCGATTGGTTGGAGCAGCAATTTCCTTTTGTGTTGAAAATTGGTAAATTACAAAAATACAAATAAATAAAATTAATTTACATTTTCAGAGAAAATGAACCACAAAATGCGCATGTTTTTGTACCGTCAAATGTTTACCAACAAAAGTTGGAGTGGCGAATCGCTGGCAGCGCACGCCCGAATCATAGTGCCATTGTTGACGGAAGAGATTGACCAGAAAGTTCGCAAGAAAATGACCAAACATTGCCGCATTTTCGAGCAGCTGGAAGACCAAGTGATGTACATCAAGTCGAAAATGTTCAGTGCAGCTGGAAGAATGAGTGGAGTTTGTTGGGGGATGTACTTGTGGCAATACGTTGAGGGATACGACGGGAGGAGCCAAAGGTCGTCAAAAGTGGTGCCAACCACGGAAATGGTGGAAGAATGTGCCGAAAGTAACGGAGAATTGAAGGTGGTGGGGAGGACAATTCAATTGGGACACACTGCCAACAAACTCAATGAATGCCCTTTTCATTCAGATTTTTAACGACATTTGGGAATGGCTTCAGCAGAAACATTTGGAGTTCCTCCGGGGAGATGAAACGAACAATTTGAACGGCACGTGGAGAACGCGAAATGCACCGCCATTGAAAGAACTGCTGGAGGGGGAGGTGAAGATGGGGCACAGGACACGCATTTTCAAACTGATCGGGACAAAGGCATACCAACAATTGTTGGAACAACACACGCAATTGATCGAAGACAGAGAAAGTAATAAATAATAATATACTAATTATAAATAATAATATAATTAATTGGCGAGCAAATTGATGAAAAGAAGAAGAACCCGAACGAACCCCCCACGCCTTCCTTTTTTGGATCACTTTCTATCATTTTCTGCTCTTTTCAGTGGTTTCCAACGACCGGTTGGCTTTCCATTATTTCAACACTTTGTTTGATGCCAATAACGATTTGGATCGCCATGCTAACATATTAGCAGCCGATTTGATCATTTTTATGCGATGGTTTGACGCTGAGCCGAAAGGGGCAAAAATGGAAAGAATTTGGCGTGAGAAAAAGAAAATTTTAGCGTGGGAATGCGATCAGCTGTTTGACATGCCAATCAAAAAGATAATCATTGCGATGTGCACTTATGAGAAACTTTTTGACCATTTGCGCAGCTTTTTGGTGGGCCACCGAAACGCGGTGAATGAAAAAGTGTTGAAAGAGGGATGGGAAAAGGCGAAGAGAAAGGCCCAAAGTGAGGCGACGAAAGACACGGAGAGAAACAATGATCAGACAGATACAGCCGGAATGGGCGATGGAAATGCATGAAAAAGAATTTAGGAAAATGATCGGTGGAAGAAGGACAGAGGACAAACAGAACACGACGAGGGAGACGGACGGGGGGAAAAGCACCGAATTGGAAACCATGGAACACAAGCAGAAGCAGTTCAGAGAGAAACTGAAAAGGGGTAACCTTTTAACAAAGCACAAAATAAGGTTAAATCCTCACATCTGGGATCCTAGACAAAGGCAAAGAAAAAACAAAAGCAATCAATAAAACCAATCAATATGAATAGGGGTACTTTTGTACTTTCGTTTTACTGCATTTTGTTAAGGATTTTGTAAAAATGCCTAGACAGAGGCGAAACGCCAAACTTTGAATTTTTCTTTCACATTGGCACACAAAATTTATTTTTTTATTGAATGCTAAATAGGCATAAATTTGGAATTCTAAAAAGTCCCTCTAAAAACAAAAATCAAACAAAAAAAAAGGAAATTATTTCGTGCGTATGCTTTTCTAAATGCATAAATGCGCAAAAAATAGGCATTTGCCTAAAAATGGCATTTATTTTGACCATTCATGCATAAGGGAGAAACCGAAAAAAAGGGAAACATTGCAAAGTTTAGGGCTCGAAAATTCAGCAAATCGGCGATGGTATTTAATGTACTTTTTGACAATGGAAACAATAAAGGAACTATTCAATTTGATCGGATTGGAATTTAATGAGAAGGATTTTAATTTCAAAGAAAACGGACCAAAAAACGGAGAAAAAATAGGAAAAAAAGAAAGGGAAGAGAAAGAGGAAAAAGCATCAGAAGATGGAAGAGAAAAAAAGTTAAGAAGAAAAGAGACGATCAGAAAAAAGGGGAAAGGGAGAAAAAGAGGCGATAACAAAAAGGAAGAGGAGGAGGAGCAAAGTGGAAGAAAAGAAGAAAGTGGGGAGGAAGAGGAAGAAAAGAGAGAATGTGGGGAGGAAAGGGGCAAAAAGGAAAAGGAGGAGCAAAGTGGAAGGAAAGGAGAAAAGGGGGAGAAAGAGGAAGAAAAGAGAGAAGAAAGTGGGGAGGAAGAGGGAGAAAAGAGAGAAGAAAGTGGGGAGGAAAGGGGCAAAAAGGAAAAGGAGGAGCAAAGTGGAAGGAAAGGAGAAAATGGGGAGAAAAAGGAAGGAAAAAAAATGGGAAAAGATTGTAGACAGAATGATAGAGTATGGGAAAGTGGGAGAAAGAATGACGAGGAGGAAAGGGGCAAAAAGGAAACTGTGGAAGTGAAGGATGAAAATGATAATGAAGTAGAAATACAACCAAAAGAAGAAGAACAAGCGCAAGAGAAAAGAGGAAAAATGAAAAAGGAAAGAAAAGGGAACACAGAGAAAAGGGAAGAGAGTGAGGGGACAAAGGAGAGGAAGACAGCAAAAGAAAACAGGCTAATGAAAATAGAAGGTTCGCTGGGACAATTGGGTGGTGAGCAAAGGATTAATTGGGCTTCTTTTCAGAATAGAATTTGAAATTCTGGGGGATTATCATTTGCTATTTAAAATTACAATTATAATTAATGAATAAATAAATGAATTTAATTAATTATTTAATTATCAATTAATTAATTAAATTAAGGAATTAAATTAATTATTTCTCTTATTTATAAATATTTTAAGAAGTGCAAACGGACAAATTCCTTTCACAAAAATATTTGGAAATTATTTCGAAAACCGCCGACCAATGGCCAAACAATTTCGTATTGCTTATCGATTTAAGTGTTTACGTCAATGAAATTTGGTACAGAATTGAAGGAATGAAACAAATTAGGGAGGAATTTGACTTTCAATTTTGGCAAAAAATGGAAAATTTGGTGAATGAATGGGAAAAAATGGAAAGAGAAAACGTGCAACTTGACCAGCAAACGGAAATTATGGAGAAAATAGACAAATTGAAAATATTTTTAGAGCATTTAATGGAAAAAGGGAAAAATATTCAAAATGATTTTGGCAACGAAAAGAGAGAAAAAGCACAACGAATGCAATTGCAAAGGAACAAATTTGGAAAAAGGGTGACGAGAAATGGGAAAATGTCGGAAGTTTGGCATAGTTTGAGCAAAGAACGCCAAATTGGCGTTCTGAGCGCATTATTTGGGATGGAATCGGCGAACAAAAGGGGCAAAGAGGGGACGAGGAAGGAATTTGCAAAATATTTGGCAAATTGGCAAACGGCGATGGCACAGTTGGAAATGGGTAAGAAAATGGGGGGGGGGGAAGGGAATGGCAATTGGCCAAAAACGACTCATCGACGTACAATTCGATGATAAATTCAAATAAATAAAATAAGTAGAAAGAGATTGGCAAAATGTTAGCCCCGAGTTGGTCCAGGTTCCGTCCGATGCGGCGATTGCTTCTCACAATCTTCTCGGATGCAATTATTTCCATACATTTCCATATTTCGGGTTTTTGTCCATATTTCGGCATTTTTTAAAAAAATTTCATGAGAAAAGTGTTATAATAAACGAAATACACCCCCTAAGAATCAACTTTTGAAAAATTTTCAGAAAAATAACCATAGTTTAAAATTTTGAGGTGATATTTTGCCATCAATTTGGAAAAATTTATGTCCATATTTTTTAATTTTTGTCCATATTTTGTTGTTTTTTTTTTGTTGTTATTTTGGACTTTTTTGTCCAATAAATCCGCGCCTTACCTATCACAAAGGTAAAAGACCGTAAAAATTTTCCCCTCACTTTTTATTTCTATGTAACTTTATTTTTCAAATTATGAAGACAACTGATAAATATATGTATATTAAAATTTTATAATGGAATAGAACACAATTTATGCTTAAAAATAATTAAGATGAGAAAATGTTTGAAGAATATGTGAAGAAAAAATTAATTGCAGCGACACAAAATGAGCACAACAAATTAACACTAATGAGAAAAATAGTGGAAAACTTCCAACAAATTTATATATTAGCAGAAGAAGAGAAAGAAAAAGTGAGCTAATTAATCATTTAATTAATGCGCTAAATGAATTAATTAATTAAGGAAGATGCCATTTTTGGGCAATATTATGATGAAATAAATGAGCAAAATGAGCAACAAATCAAAGAGGAGTTCAGTAAAATGGAACAAATTGTCGAGCAATGGGTATAATCGTTACGATAATAAAGACAATAATACCAAATCAACTAAATTATTATTATTTATTATTATTTTTTAAATTAATTTAAATATATTCATTTTGACTTTAATTCCCCCCCCCCCCTCCCCTCCAGTCAAATGGCACTGGAAAATTGCTGCTCGTAGGTTCTTTTCAGCTGAAAGTGCACACGGAAGGGTCGGACATGGACACACTTTGCATTGCGCCGCAACATTTGGGAAAAGACGACTTTTTTGGCACGAAAAGCGAAAGCGAAGAAACGGAAAAAGGAATAAAAAGCGGAAAAGAAAGGAGCACAAAATCATTGTTCAGCATACTTATGAAGGTGAGAAAAATCGGAGAACAAATGATAAAATGGGAGAGAATTTAAATTTGATAATCATTTGGTGCCATTGTCCCCCGTTTTTGCCATTTTCATTTTTCAGCTTTCCTCCGTCCGTTCGTTGCGCCGATTTACCTCCGCTCGCGTGCCCACCATTCGTTTGGTCCTCCATTCCGGCTTTGAATTTGACATTAGTTTTGCCTCAATCCCTGGCGTTGAGTCAATTTGCATTGACCAAAAAGGCGAAGGTCCCACGCGCATTGACAAATTAATCGGAAAATTGGCCGACCAAATCAAAGCGGACGGCCCAACTACAGAAAAAGGCCAAGTCGCAAAGGGATTGTTGCGATCATTAGCCGGTGAATAATAATGAATGGGTTAATGACCACCGTTCATTTCCCGAGGCGCTGTTACCGTTTTTCATGGGAAATTACCAGGAACGGGGACGCCAATTAAACAGGGATTTTTGGTATTCGTATCCTTGTTCCAAGTCCATTATCGAATAACAGTTCCCGGTCTCTAAAAACCCCAAAATATGCGTTAAGAATCCGAAAAATGGCAAAATATGAATTGAAAAAAGAAAATTAGCATAAAAAATTACAAATTAAGATTCAAATGTCAAAACTACAAGAAAATTTTTCAAACTTTCTGAATTTATACAATTTTATATTTGTCGAAATTGTTTGAAATTACTTTTAACTTTCAAAATTTTTCGCAAACTTGTCAAAAATATTCAAAATTTATGTCTTGCCCATAATTTCTTAAAAATTTAATGAAATTTTTGAAATTTATCCTGCTAATAGAGCCATTAAATAGCTATAGAATGTTACCAAGATTGTTTCATTTAATTGTTTTTGAGCAAAGTTATGATAAGATTTAGTAAAAATATTCTGTAAAAATGGCGCATTTAACTAACACACTAGCACCATGATGATTAACTGCCCTTTCATTTTAGGCTTTCATTCTAACCTTAAACTGCTCGAAATGGCGCCCAATGTCGAAGTGTTCCGCAAATTTGTGTTGGTTCTTAAGCGATGGGCAAAAAGTGAGTGCCAATTTATGTGAACATTTGAATTTTCTTTTAATTTGCCGCAGACAATTTCATTTACGGCAACACTTTGGGCTTTCTGAATGGCATTTCGCTTTGTGTGATGGCAATGAAAATGCTTTTGCTGTTTCCGCTCGCTTCGCTTCCCTTTCTTTTGGATCGCTTTTTCCTCATTTATTCCATTTGGTGCTTTTTCTCTTTTTTCCCATTGATTTACTTTCATTTTTTTTTGTTAAAAGGCCTTTTCCGCTGCCAATCCAACTTGGTGAACTCAGTCCTGATTTGGTCAGCTGGAGCCCGGAAGAGGAGCATCGCCAACTTATGCCCCAGTACGGATTTGGCCTCAGGTCGAAGCTGAACATGCCCATAATTACGCCGGGATATCCGGAACAGAACGCCACATTCAATGTCAATTTCAAAACGGCACAAATCATCCGAAGAGTGATGAAAAATGGTAAGAAGACAGGCTTCTTTTTTGGGATATTGTTCTTTAGCACTGATTGAATTGAATACTTCGACAAGCAAATCGCCCCAAGAAAAATGGTGGAATATTATCCAACCTCAGCGAAAATTCAGTGACATAGTCCGCACGTTTTTTCTATAAAATTTGAAATTGCTTTTTTAAGTATTCAAAATTCTTTGCGATTGTTTGTTTGGCGTCGGATTTGGATTTAAGTGAAGAATTTTGTGGCTTTGTGCACAATCGGCTTCGCAATCAGCTGCTGATCAGCAGCAATGAGTGCATCGCCAATCTTTGCCATGTGCGCACATTGGGCGAGTGCCCGGAGCAAATTGAGCAAAATTATAAACAGATAAAGTAATTAATGACTCAATTAATTGGCAAAACAAAGCGATCCAAAGCATACAAGAACGTCTTAAGATTGACGCCATTCATTTGCAAAATTTGGTTGGTTGGAATCGATGGACAAAATTTTGGAAACGAATCGACGGAAAGGCAAAATTTGGGCATGGATTTGGACGAACAAATTGTGAACGGATACAAAAGGATGTTGAAAAGAAATTTGGAGAAGAACGCCTTAAATTTAGCAGAAATAAAATTAAAAAACTTTTTCCAAAAAATTGAAAAAGGAAATGAAAATTTGGGAGAAATGAAAGAATTCGTTCATTTGGAAACGAAATTTGTGAGCAAAGAGCAGCTGAAGAAGGAACGATGGGAAAAGTGAACGAATTTCGAAATGTGATGGTGATACGGAGTTGCATCTGCTTAATTATTTGAGTAATTTCCACATTTAAATTTGGCGTTTTTATTTAAAATTTTTAAAAATGGGGAAAAACATAATTTTTTGTAAAACGATTTTAACAAAATGGAAAAAAGGATGGTTTGTTTGGTGAAACTTAAAGATAATAGGTAAATTTTTACGGTGCCGAAGCCTAATATTTCCAAATTTTGCCGGTGTATTATAAATTTTTGAACTCATAAGCTTCGAGATTGGCCAACGGAGTACGCCGCCAGGGAATGTACCGGGGCATTTCAAATAGAAAGAATTGGAAAATTAATTTATTTTTGGGGCAAAATCTGTGCTTAAATAAACTAAATGTTTTGTTATTAATTTACTAATTGTGACTTTGTAAATCCCTTCTTTTTCATGATTGCCTTTATTTGTGTTAATTTGGCACTAATTTTACAAATTAATTTCACAAATTTTGATAATTTGGAAATAGTTGAATATTTTTTGGCGGGAATAAGCTAAGACAATCCTCCCAAATTGCTGCTCTTTTTGTTTAGGTTTCCGCTGCTTTCTTCTTTCAAATGCTCTTCCAACGGATTAAGAGTTGAATTTCAACCTAAAATTGTTTTGGCCCATTCAAATTTTGCTAATTAAATGGTGCCAATTGAAAAATGCCGTCGCTCACCAGCCAATTCCAGTCGTCCATGTCAATTGGTCTCTGATCCTTGAACCAGTCGTCCACGTCGTCAATGTGCCTGCCCATTTTGCCGATCACCACCTCAATGCACTTCTTCATGTCCGTCTTGCCCTCCGCGTCTCTCGGGCACTCCCCCAGGCTGTTGATCGCCTTCCGAATTTGCCAATGGGTGTCCTTTCGCAGCAGTGAATCCCAATGTGTTCGAAGCGTCCTAAAGCATTTTGTTGTCCTTTCAAATTGTCATCGCTTTTGGTCTGCCCTTTCCTCCTCCTCTCATTTGTCCTTATAAATTGGCACAAAATTATTACTAATGGCCCACCTGAGTGCCCTTTGGTCCAACGTGTCCATGCCGCGTGATGCATTGTTCAGTTGTGCCGACACTTTTGCCATGGCCGCGGTGACCATTTCATCTGTCACATGGGTTTTTCTGATCGCATTCAGCTGCTCTTCGACCACATCAAGTGCCCCAATGCGTCGGTCGACTTCTGTCGACCGTTCCGCAGGCTTTGGCTTTAGTCCGTCCATAATTTTGGCAAAAAGCTTCACCAGTCGGCCCATCACTTCCTCTTTGGAGTCGTCAAGTTCCTCCGCCGGCTCCATTCGCTCGGCCTTCAGTTTGATCAGCAAATCTTTGGTGAATTGAGCCAACTCAAAAATCAATGCCAAATCATAAGCACACGCATTGCTTTTTTCAACTGAAAATTAAAATTTCATAAAAAGAGTGCCAAATTTCATGTTTTTGCTGACCAAGTCGAAGTTCGGGCTGACTGATCAGTCCCACGTCGTTCAGTGCCTTTTTGAATTCGACGAATGCGCTAGCCACCGACGGAGTGGCGAGTACCGAGCTCAGCCTCTCGTGCCTCGGATCAAATGCCTTCAGCGCGTAGCACATTCGCCGCACGCCTCTTTCGGCATTGTCCCTGACACTATTCAGAGAGGCGAAGTAAGACAGCGCTTTGTCCAAAAATTCGGAGACATCCATCAAATCGAGGCGCAAAATGAGAGTGTCTGTTGTGGGTAATTAATCTATGGTCACGTTAATTATTTGTTATCAGCTGTTATTCCCTCCCTCCCCGCTCCCCCATGCCGTGCCATTCTCACATTCCGACTTTCTTTCCACCTCCGACTCCCGTTTTTCTGTCCGCACATCCGTCCGTCTGCTTATGGCTACTTCGGGCGACGATACGACCGTCACTTCGCCAAATTGCACCGTCCGTCGACCCCCGTCTTCCTCTTCAGTGGTCGTCGTCGTTGTCGTCGTCGTTCTTCGTACGACAGCGCGTCCATTGGGCGACTGAATGATGGTAAGATGGTATAATTCAATTCCATAAAAATTAAATTTGTGTAAGTCCAAATTCGATTTGCTCTGACCGGCGTCGGCGACCTTCCCCAGGCCGTTCTTCTCGGCGATGTATTGTCGTCCAAAATGTTCACTCGGCTTCTTCGCCGCGAGCGCAATACGGAAGTTGGGCTATCCAAGTCGGAGTCGCTGTCCGACTCGAGCCAACTTCTTTCGCGCATGTCTCTTCTGGAGAAGGACATCCGTTTGCGCCACGGCGACGTGTCGGCCGCGTCCTCCTCCAGCCGAACTGTGCGCGTCGTCAGAAGCCGCGTCGGACTGGGCAAACAAAAAAGTGAGCAATCAGTTAAGCTCGAGTGTTGGTTTTTGCACTGAGTAATTAGTGAATTATTACCTCTGACTGTTGGCCTGCGGCGTTGGCTGGGCTTTGTCCAGTGCCGACCCGTCCGCCTTCGGCCACGTCCTTCGCTTGGCCGTCGTTTGCGGGTCCTCCCTTTGCGGCGGCATCATCGCCGCCCTTCGTGCCGCCTCTTGCGCCCTTTTTCTGTCATAAGTGTCAATCTTTTTGCGCATTTTTTCGTCTGTGACCAGCACATTGCCCAGCTTTTCCATTAGTTCCATCAGTTTTTGTGGTGACAACACACTTTGGCGGTCTAATCATTTTTAAATGTGTCATTTTTTAAATGAAATTTGAGTGTTTTTGTTCAATTTCGCTTTTATGTCTTCATTTTTGTCCAACCTTTGTTCATTCCGACGTCCTCTCTGATCGGCTCAACTCGGTTCTGCCGGAGCAGCTTTTCGAGCCCTTGCCCCGCTGGCATTGGCACTCTGAATCGGGACTTCATTCTGTCCAGTCCGTCCAAGCTGATCTTGTAACGGTCCTCCCCCTCTTTTCGTCCGACTCCGAAAATGGACATGTCCCAAGTGTGCAAGGAATTAAAAAACGCCCTGGCCACCTCATTGGCCAATTGTGAACCAGTAAACGGAAGGGTACGGACAGAAGAGACAAAAGCAGTGGGGACGGAGAGTAAAAGGACGGGGAGAAAAAGGGGCAAATACGAAGAGATTTTCATCGGAAACCCCAAATTGATAGACAAAAATCTGAATAATTAAAATTAAAATCAAAAATAAAAATGTAAAAAATTGGCCATTCGAATGTTGGCCAATGAATGGTGCTAGCATTTATTTATTGCATTTTATGCTTGATTAAGCCAACAACATTGTTTGTTCGTTGATGTGGCTTCTGGGCTTTTTATGAGCAAGGAAAAGACTTTGGGGAAGAGGCGGAAGCAAATGACAACGGCACGGGCGAATTTGCCAACGAAGAAACGACCAATTTAAGTAGGCAAATAGAACTAGAAAAATATATGCTTTGAAAAATAAATCTTTTTCCTCTTCCGTCTTTCAATAAATACTTATACAATTCAAATAAACAGTCAAGTCCGAATTTTGTCTGTATTAAAGCGATTTTCTCAATGCGTACGGTGCCATATGCGTCGCAGTGCGTCGCTTGCGATTTAGTGTACACTGCCAAAATAGCAGTATATTAATTTACCTGGGGCACCTGGTTGGCCGGTGCTGCCCGGGCTTTCGATTGGGACTTGGAGACCGAGTGGACCTTGCAGTCTCGGAGGGCCGCGAATTCCTGAGATTGGACCATCGTCAAAAACAGCATTTGTTTCGACCGGGTGCCGCGTCCTCGCCCCTCTCCCCCGCGGGTCCCTCTTTGCCCATCTCTTGCGCGGAACCGTGATCGCTCTTGGGCCACGGTTCGCCCTTGGCATAACCAATTCCGTTCGTCACAGGCGGTCCTTTTCGTCCGCTTCGCCTGTCTCGCCCAGCAATCATTTTGCTTTTTTTTAGACATTGTTTTTGACTCTGTGGGTCCTTTATCTCCGCGCGTCACCCATTTTCCTTTTTACCCGGAGGCCCTGACAGATAAGCGAGACTCAAAAAGAAAAATTTGACTTCAGGAGTCGCCATGAATGCCTAATTTATTTAAGAATTTGATGCGTCCAGCTGTGCCTGATTAATTCTATGTCCGTGTGGGCCTTAAGACCTCCATTGACATCACGGGGAGGAAACAAAGGAGAGGCTGCCAACAAAAAGACCGTCTTAAATAAAGTTTGTTTGTGGAAATCGAAGGTGAAGGCCAGTGAGGGGAGGGGGTACATGGAGGGATAAAAACAATGGGGGAGGGGGGGGGGGGGTGAATAGGGGAGGGCGAGGGATGAATCAGATAAACCCGTGGGGGAGAAAGAATATGGTCAAGCAAATTGAAGATTAAGGGACAATTAGCCGAAAAAGAGAGGGGTAAAAGAAAGGACAAACGAAAGAGCAAGCGAAGAATTGCCTCATAAATTGGTCCAATGCTTCTTTAAGGATTTTATTCAAATAACAATATTCTAACATGATAAATGGTGCTTTTACTCCGACTCAGAGTAAAGTGTCAACAGAGCAAAAAGGCACAAAAAATTTAATTATTACACGTCAATGACTAAGGGTTACTAACAACTAAAGGTAAACTATTAGTTATGCATCTCATTTATGCCTTGGCCAGCTTGACAACGCTGCGCTGGAGCAACGCTAATCTTTTTCGGCGACCGCAACCGCCTCCGCAACCCCCTCCGCATCCACCGCCGCCTCCGCAACCGCCGCCGCCACCTCCGCAACCCCCTCCGCATCCACCGCCTCCACCGCATCCTCCTCCTCCTCCCCCATTACCACTTCCTCCACAGCTCAGTTTAAGTGTGATCGGCCCGCCTCCGCCACCACCTCCGCATCCACCACCGCCGCCGCCGCAACCGCCACCACCTCCACATCCACCTCCTCCTCCTCCGCAACCGCCTCCACAACCTCCGCCTCCTCCGCAACCTCCGCCTCCTCCGCAACCTCCGCCTCCTCCACATCCACCTCCTCCTCCTCCGCAACCGCCGCCTCCTCCGCAACTTCCGCCTCCTCCACATCCACCTCCTCCTCCGCAACCTCCGCCTCCTCCACAACCGCCACCACTACTTCCACCTAAAATGATTTGTTATCAGTGAGCAGAAAAATTAATGTTATTATTATTACCTCCGCAGTTTACAATGATTGGACCTCCACCACCGCCTCCGCACCCTCCTCCTCCGCCTCCTCCGCAACCGCCACCGCCACCTCCTCCGCAGCAGGGCGGAGGACACGGAGGGGGACACGGAGGGGGACACGGAGGGGGACAGCAGCAGCCGCCACCGCCCATTCCACCGAATAAAAAGGCATGGGACAATGGGAACAAAGCGAGAGAAATGAGAAAGATGAGCTGCATTTGTATTGAGAACCTAAAGAAGAAATGGGAGTTGTTGTTGTTGTTCTGTTGAGTGAGTTCAACTGATTGGAATGGCTTCGACTGTTGACATTTGCCAATTGGGCACGCCTTTTATAAGGCATCGGGCGAAGACGGTGGGCGGGGACCAGCAGATTAGCCCATTGTTACATTGTGAGCTAACTGGCTTCTAAGCCAAACTTGTTCGAATGCCAAATGTGGGCCGAATTAGGACGCCGCCATTGATCAAAACGACCCCGGGCCGGATATTTTGCCCCGAAGCATTTTTGGCCGTCGGAATGAATGGTTTTTTTTTTTGTTCATTATCATTCTTTTGTTGGAGATGGTGTGGCGAAGTGATTGCCTCTGTTTTATCCATTGTCAGTACAAACCATTAGCGGAGAGTCGGAAAAAGGTTGCTTCGTCCATCAATCATCGGTGTGGTGGCCTGTTTCGTCGTCGATATCCCCAAACTGTTCAGACCGATGGCCGTCATCTGACTGAATGATCTCACTGATCTAATTGATGGCGTGGGCTAACAGATCAAAACAAAGCGTGGATTAGCGCGGCAGCAAATCCATGCGCACGTTGAGAGCCATTAAGCAAAGGGGGAGGGGGGGGGCAGAAAAACCCGTTAGGATCGGACAGACACACCGAAATGGGAGAAAAACGGAGGGTAAGGCGGGGGGAGGGGGGGGCGGAGAAGGCGCGGGGCGCTAACAGATTGATGGGCCATCGAAGGGGGGGGGGATTGGAGCATTGCTCACAATGCAAAGAGAGCTCCGAACTGCTTCAATCTTCTCAAATTTTATTCTAATTATATTATTAAAATGTGAATTATATTAATAATTATTATTTTAATCAAATTAGCAGCAGTTTTTAATTAAACATCACAAATACGACAATGTCCTGCCGTGGATAGCATCAAACAAAGGTGTACCGTTGAGAGGTTCTAAGCTCCTCGATGTTTTAACGGATTGCCGACTTTACTCTTTCCGTTTGATTTATTTTTCTTTAATTACCAGTTAATATTTTTGGTTTTGCCAATCATTTCAATTGTTTTTACCTTTTATTTTTTGCTGACCTTTGCTTTTTTTGTTTTTGTTGAAATAAATATATGAATTTTTTATCGGTACTTCTAAAAATGGCTGCTCAGAGCACAAATTAATGGACTTTATCATTCCCAAATTCGGCGGGACGGGGGGGGCGAAAGTTCTCATTTTGACAAAATTTATCATTTTGTGTCACCGATAAGAATAGCAAAAGCATCTCATTATGCCCTCCTTATAAATGTATAAGAAATCTCCCCTTCACTGCCCTCTTTTTTGTTTGATTATTTTTTCTAAAAAAATGAAATAATAAGAACAAATAAAAAGGAATTAAAGAAAATAAGAGAACAGCAGAATGATGGTTGAGATATTATTTATTTGCATTTTATTCAATTAAAAAAGTAACAATTAAATTGTTTTCCATTTTTATTCGCTGAAATATTCCATGTGCCAAATTTGTTTGGGTTTAACAGAATTGCCGCCTTATCAGTTGTCGGTCATTTCCATTTTGGTCCAAAAATGAACCGACCATTGGCGCCCCTTCGCCGTCCTTTTTCTTCTCAGATTTACCACTTTATATCAGTCTGAACCACTCAAATTGCTTATTAATTATCCATTTTCACTTTTTCGGGTTGTCCTTATTCGTTTTTTTTTAAATAATTTTTCATTTTTATATTTCCCTAAAATGCCACCCCCTCTCAAATACGTCTCTTCTCCGGTGCCATGTTATGGGTCGTTATGTCAGACCAATGGCATCGGTCGGTCGGCATCATCGCCAGAGACTTTCAATGGGCCAGTGCCCTTTTTGGGTGATTTGCCAATCGCATCATTGGTCAAAGAGCAGGCAAAAGTGCAGTGCACCGCCTGGTCCTCCATTTACCTTTGTGCCCTGTTCACTTTCATGGCATCCGTTCAATTTGCACTTTTAACAATGTCAATGTGGCCTTATTTGAATACGGTATGATAAAAAGAAGCACGATTATTAAGGGTAATTAGAGCTATTCATTAGCGAGAGAATGATGCAATTGCTTAAAAGGGTATAATGAATTGGCAATTTGTTTTCTTTGTCCTCTAATTGGTTGGCCATACCATTGCTTTGCACTTCGTTTCTCTTCCATTGCTTTAACCCATTTGGTCAGTTTTCAGTTGGACTCTTCTCTCTCCGAGGGCTTCTTTGGTCTTTTGATTGCGTTCTTTTCTCTCTCATTAATTGTCGCTTCGATTTTGTTCGGCGTTTGGTCCAATCGCATCCGTCGGTTTAAGCCTCCACTGTAAATAATTAAAATTGTTATTTTAAATACATTTTGTTTTAAGCATTTTTTGCAACATTTCGTTACTCTTTGGCAATTTCCTTTATTTTGTCTGTGCCCTTTTCCCCTCCAATTGGATTCGATTTGTTCTCATCGCTTCTCGAATTGCTGCAGGCATTGGATTAGGTTTGAAAAAGCAATTAATGATTTGATGCTAATGCTTTATTTAGCTCAACTTGGGCTTCTCAAATCCTACGGCATTTCTTTGAGTGTGCCAAAAGATCGCCAAAGAGCGACGGCATTTATCACCGGGGGCAGTGCAATGGGCACAATTGTTGGGCCACGTAATTAATGAAATGCAAAATTGGAAAATTATATATTTGTTTTTAACTTTTGCTCAGTTTTGCAATTGCTGTTCACTTCGATTGAGTCCAACCGATGGTCCGTCGGATTAATCATTCCCAAATTGGCAATTCGCCTCACCTTTTTCACCGCCCCACCTCTTTTCGCGTCGCTTCTCAGTGCCGTCCTTTTGCTCATTTTGGTGTGTCCGATTTGGGCAAAATAATTTTCAATTTTATTGCCATTTTTGTTTCTTTTTGCTGATTGCTTCCTCTTATTTCAGCTTTTCTGTTTTGATGATTCGTTCGTCGATGTGCTGAGAGTGGCCGACTTGGGCCGCGTGGTCACCGTTTATTACCAATATTCGCGCAAACGGTTGTCCCGCGTCTCTTACGACGCCTCTCCGCTGCCCCTCTGTGACCCAATGGCGGCCTTCGCGTGCTACGCCATGCGCTTCACACAATTCTTCATTTTGACCGGCATGGAAGCGTAAAAAATTTGAATGAATAAATGTTAATTTATTTTAATGAATTCGATTATTAATTAATTTAATGAATTGGACCATTAATTAATTATGTTTCCCAAGTGCTGCTGTTCAGAATCAGTGCTTCTTTCGCCATGGTTATGTTCAATTGGAGCTCTTTTGAGGTCGTTTTCAATGAGTCTGTTGTCAACATCATTTTTGGTGCAATTGCTCTGCTCACTTACGCTTCTTACTTTGTTTTTGACCTCGGCAAAAGGTGATCCATTGGCATTTGTTTAAATTATTTTTTTATTTTTCAAATTTTTGTCCTTTTCATTTCGATGTTTTCCGTTGGGATGTCCCTCCTTTTCTCTTTTTATCCCCTTTTGAGTGCATTTTTCAGAATGAGTGGTCGTTCGGTATGTTTGTGTGCTCTCTTTGCTCTTCTCTTCTTTTATTGCTTTACCTTTTCGTGGTCATTTCTCTCCTCTAATGTGTCCCTTGTTGAAGACAATTCGAGTTGGTTTTGTTAATTAATTATGAATAATTAATAAATAAATAATCCGATAATTAATTGTCTATACTTTATCCGCCCAGGGGATATTGCCGTCGGCTGTGACTCGACTCGGCTCGGCTGGTGCCGTGGCCTGAAGCGCATCAATGTTTGGCTTTACTACGCTCTGATGGTCGCCTTGCGCGGCTTCGCCTTTCCCACGCTCAACGTCAAACTGAACACACTTTTCGCACAAATTGTCGGCCCGCGTCTTCAGTCCAAACAACAATGTTTCATCGAAATGTTCGGAGGCATTGGCAGAGTTATGGGACCTCTCCTCTCGGGGTTAGTAACACTTTAAAATATCAGACAGAAAATACGCGAAACCCAACCGGGCATTTTTTTATCCGAAATTTGGCCTGTTCTTTTCTCGATTTAACCTTTCATTTATTGTGGGGATTAAAATCATTGTAGTAAAATGACCAATTTAGTATATGTTTATTTTAAGTGACCCGAAGATGTCCGTCCCTTTCGCATTGACTAATAAATTTTGAAGAATTCTTTTTGACTTTTTTTTTGGAGCCCCCATCGGGCCATTAATTTTGGCTTTAAATTCCTTTTTATGATCCTTTTAAACAAGGCATTTTCTGCGTTCAGTTTCATTTATCTTCGCTTCGGCCCCCGTTTTGTTTGGCTGACGTTCATTTGTGAAATTTTGTTGATGATTTTCGTTTGGCTGTTCAGCTTTTCGCGATTGGTGCCAATTGAGAATTAAAGTGGCGAAGAGAAATGAAATGGGAAGCATAGCAGAATAACCAGCAGAAAAATTTTGGAAGCGAAAACAACGAATCATTCGGTTAATCTTTTGATCTCTATCATTAATTTAATTGGTTGGCTAAATTAATATTTGATTAAATTAATATTTGGTTAATTTATTTGTAAAAATAATTTTTTTATTTTTTTTTTATTATTATAATAAAAATTCGAATTAATTTACGAGTGTTTTTGACATTGTAAATAAATATGTGATTGTCAAATGCTCTCTATTTGTTTTGTCTTTTTTTTGTCATCATTTCCTTTTCTCTCATTCTTTTGACAGCGCAACCATCGAACGAATTCTTAAATTGTTTTATCTTTTATTTTCTTATCTCTGGAGACGGGAATTTTGAAAAAAAACCATAGATCAGGATCAGAATTCAAGTATTGTGCCCGGACAAGATTCTGGATTAAAAATCCGGGTTTTCCGTGCTCCTTGTCCGGGTGCCTTTTTCAAATAGTATTCTGATTGGGATCCCAGAAAAATTTCTGGAAGGAACTGGTGGTCCTGCGATGTGTGCTCATTTCTTATTAAATTAATTGCCCATTGAATATTTTACCCTTCGCCCCTCTTCAATTTGTCCCACGCTTCGTTTATCTGCTCAAAAGAGCAACGCCAGCTGATAAATTCGTCCAGCAGAATTTGGCCATTTTTGTATTTTTGTGCCAAAATTGGAATGTCGTCGCGCGTTTTGAAGCCTAAAAGTGTTATATGGCATTATGCCAATTAACAAATGACCTTTTTTAAAAGCATTCGTTCACCTCCCACACAAATGCCCATCAATGTGCGGCCCTGCAACAGAAGTCCATTTGAAATGGTCATGTCCTTTCCGGAAACGCCCAAAATGCACGTTTTGCCATAGCATTTCTTCGTCGATTCAAATGCTTGTGTCTGAATTTTCTTCTCTCATTTTTAGAATTCCAAAAGTCAAAATTATGCCGACCATTGCTTCGGCATTTCCTGTCGCTTCAAATGCAAAATCGAGTCCACCATTGAATTTATTGGACAAAAACTGCGCCAATGGTTCGTCCAATTCTTTCGGATTCACCAATTCAGTTGCTCCAAATACTTTTGCTAATTTTTCAATGGGTTTTTTTCGTTTAAATTCCCCTTTTCACCTTTTTTGAGTCTTTCTCCGTTCACATCGATGGCCACGATTTGTTTGGCGCCCATGTCACGCGCGCCCATCACCGCGGCTAGCCCAACGGCACCCATTCCCCACACGCCCACAGCACTGTCCGCGCTAATGGGGCACCCTTTGATCGGACTGCCATAGCCGGTCGGAACACCACAGCCGAGAAGGGCAGCCCTATCCAAAGGCACTGAGGGGTCAATCTGAGGGAGGGGGGGGGGGAATGCCATTGGAAAACAAAAACAGAAATGGCGATGAATTTGGAGAGGATGCGACCTTGGCAACTGCAATTTCCGGGGTCACTGTGTACTCGCTGAAGGTGCTGCAGCCGAGAAAATGGTAAACAGGCTTCCCGCGACAGGAAAAGCGTGTGGTCCCATCATAGAGAACTTGTTGATTCTCGGAGCTATAATTAATGAATTCATTATCTCACTTATGCGTGCTAATAAATTGACAATTTATGAAGCTAAATAAGTACTTATCCCTTACAAATATAAAAATTTTCGGCAAAGATTTGTCCTCGGGTCGGCGCATTCGTCACACTTTCGGCACTGGCACAATGGCATTGGAATGACGTGATCACCGGCACGAACACTTTCAACGCCCGACCCAACCGACTCGACCACTCCGGCACCCTCGTGGCCGACAATCGTCGGAAATTTGACCTTTGGATTTATGCCACTCACTTGCTTAATGGGGAACATATCACTTAACAGAGAGACAAATAAGCGAACATTTTTAAAAAAAAAAAGGCAGAAAAAAGAAAGAAAAAGTGCCGACAAAATTCGTCGAATTGTGCCAAGGACAAAACAAATGAACAAAAGAATGTTCCAATGATTGTTAACTTACAAAAATGTCAGTGTGACAGATGGCAGTGAACATCATCTTCAGAATTGGTTCTTATTATTATATTCGTTTGATGTTTTCCGCTTGCCTTAATCCGAACTTCGCCCTCTTTTGGCGGTTCCACTTCGATTTGTTCGATAACCAATGGTTTTTTCGGCTCCCAAGCGATCGCCGCTCGACATTTAATTATCTGATGAATATTTATTTTATTTTTTTACAAAATATTTTATTTAATTGATTTAAATATTTTATTTTTTATTTTATATTTATTACTTTTCCAGCGCTATCCATTTCAATTTTGGAGAATAATTTTGCAAAATGAATTATTCTCCTACAAATGAAAAAGATATAATCAAAGAGCAAAAAGCGACGGGTGGGCGATGGCGGGGTGGGGAGAGGGAGAAAAAGGGGAGGTCACAGAGAAAGGGCGAAGAGAGAAAGGAGGAGGGGAGAGAAGGGAGATGAAGGAGATAAGAGGAAAGGAGAAGACAAAGGGGGGAGGGGAGAGAGAAGGGGGGAGGGAGAAAAGAGTGAGGGGAGAGAATGTAGGAGGAGGGTAGAAAAGGGGAAGGGAGAGATGAAGAAAAGGGGGAGGGGAGAGAAGAGCGAGGGGAGATAGAGGGAGGGGAGATAAGGGGGAGGGTGAGGGGCCAAAGTGCAAAGGCATGACAATTAAAGAGTGCCGCGGATGATGGTCGGCTGATGCATTGTTATTTACCAATTTATCATTGTCACCATTTGCACTATCATTGCTTTTTATCAAAGGAAGAATATTTTTTTCAGAGATTGCAAGCGTTTAAAACTCAGTAAAAATAATAACCAAAATAATCCATTGCACAACAAATAACAAATAGTTACAAAATAATGTTATCTCGTCAATTACTTTTTGAAAAATTATTGCGAGTTAATGAAATTTTTGGTTGATGGACCATTTCGTTTTTTTTTGGGTTCTTTAAAAAACCCATAATTGTAAATTGCGCCGAATTGATTGCGTTTTGTCCTGAAAATTTAAATGACCTTATGAATTTGATCATCCAAGACGATGTTGCAGAAGAAAGAATTTGATTGAGTGTTCAAACACAGGGGATCTGTGCTGAATATTTTTCCATTAATTTTATTTTTCCCAATTTCTTTATAATTTTGACATTTTTGGTTCGGATAATTCAATGTGCCGATTCAGAGTGGGCTGATATGAATATTCAGTGTCAATAATTTTAGCAAAACTTAAATTCTGTCAAAAGCCCAGAAGCAATTTGATATTTTTTTCTCATTTTCGATAGACAATTTAAAAAACTTAAATTCGTACGAAATACTGTATCTTCCCATCCGCTTCCCGTCAATTCGCCGAGGCTCGATTTACCGAATAAGACAAAAAAAAGTGTATTAGTCGCCAAATTATTTTTTAAAAATATTTTTATTGATATTCGTTTTCGCCTTAAAGCCCCTGACAGCGCCCATTCAATTCGGCAGATTTTACCAAAATGACTTCAAAACTGTATATTTAATTGTTGGATCGCAGTAATTGGCAATTCCTCATGATAAATTCATCTTTCTCTGCAGCTTCCCGATTCAGATTTGGTAACAGAAAAAATGATCACTTTTTGCGCTTTTCTGAGACAGATTTTGAGAAAAAAGTAAATGAATGGGAGTTGTTACAAAATTTTGAAAATTTGTTTTGATATATTAACTAATTGTTTTTTGCCTAAAAATGACCATTTTGAGGTCTTGTTTTTCCTAAAAAAACCACAAAAAGCCTAAGAAAATTGTAAAACTCACAAAAAGCCTCATTTTGAAAATTTAGCTTCATTGGCCTCTCAAAAACCCACAAAATGAGGCTAAATCCGCTCACATTTGGCAACCTTGCTTTATGCTCTTCTTCTTCCTCCTTTCTTCTCTCTTTCTCTTCTTATCTAATTGTGTGGTTTTCCTTCGCCTTTCTCCCCTTTATCTCTTTTTCTCTAATTGTCTGCTCTTTTTCGTCCTCCAAGGGAATGGCGGACGACGGGGAAAGGCCGGCGGGGGATTTGCTTAGACCGACCCTTTCTTCGCTTTACATTCCTTCCCAATACGCGTCCACTTTACCGATCAATACATATTAATACTTTTGGATGTCCGCTTCAATTATGTTTGCTTTTTACTTACATTTCATAAAGTTGACTTTTGATTTTATTCAACATTAATCAGGTGATACGGCATTTTCTGTGCCTGTATAACTTATATAACATCAGCTGGATTTTTCAGCTGTTTTTTTTTACAATTTTTATGATTAAGCCATAACCCGCAAATCGCTAATCAGAAATAAAATTTTGGGCTTAAATTAGCTTTCTTTCTTATTTCTGACTTTCGAGATAAAAATAAGAAAATATTATACAATTTTTTGAAGCTTTTCTTAAATATGTTTTTTTAATTTAACATTTTCAAATAGGATTCAAAAATGTCCGGCACCACTGGCCCTTCCTTGTTCAAAATTTAGTGCCTCATTTAAAAGCCAATTAGCTAAAAAAAAATTGCATAGTAACAAATATGCTGCAAAGTAAGAAATGAGGACAAAATGAGAATGCTAGACTCAAATAAGGACATAGCTTAGAAGATATTCTTCGACTTTCTTGATCTCGTTATCGGTATCTGGATAAGTAGCGTCTCAATCTCAAGTCTTGGCCATTTTCAGTCTCGAGCAGCTTACCATCTTAATTAGTTTCCATGTTCTGACACTTTTGCTGAACTGCTGAAATGTGCTCAAACTCCAACGACTCTTTGGTGCATTGTCTAATTTGTGCAAATGCCAACGATTGCCCTCCGGCGGATGCGGCGCGTCTGTTCAGTGCCGACGATCTGTTGCAGCACATTTATGCCCATTTGAACTATCGCCCGCACAAATGCAATCAGTGCGCTTATGCCGCCTCTTCTCCCTCCGAATTAATTCGGCACAGCCAACAGACGACGCATTACCAACTCACTCTTTACGTGAGAGATTAGAACATGTTCAACACCATGGAATGTGTCAATTACTCATTCAGAATGCCGAGAACACATTTTTGAAGGAAATTTGCCAGGACATTTTTGAAAAGTGTAAACAAAGGGACACTTTGACAACACAGCAGTGCAAAACGGTAATAACAGCGAACAGAAAGCCAAACACTGCTCAATTGAATTCCCTATAAATTGTTGGAGGATTTTCAAATTGCATTTTCTGTTTTGCTCAGTTTGTCGACGGAGTGCACTGCTCGCAAAGTTCGTCTCCGATTCCGTCGCTTAATTCGTCGTCCGCCACTCAACGCGAAGAGCCAACGCAGCAACAACAGCAGCAAATGGACACTTTTGACGGGGAGTCGAAAATGGCACAGAATTTTGCCATGGTAAGTGAGGGACAATTGGACCAACTCGTGATTCAAACACTGCTAAAATGTGTTAGCAAATGAATTCATTGTCCACGCCGAACAGCGACAATTTGCCAGCAGTTCCGAGAGAACTTCAAAAGGCTGTCAACGAATGCATTTTAGGCGTCAGTGAGGTGGACAGAACAAATAAAAATTAAAGAAAATATATTTCTTCAAATTGAAAATTTTAACCCACAAAAAGGACATTACGAATAGTAAATGGTTCTGTATTTTTCTTACCACCATCCCAAATCAAAGCTACAACATAACATAGGCTAAGCATAAAAATCACTTCCATTACAGTAATTATTGCATTTGTGATTTTGGTAATTGTGCATCATTTGCTTTCCTTCCGCCCTTTCCTTGCCAAATGTCTTAATGACCCAATAACATTAATAACATTTTTTCTTCGTCAACACAATTACGCAAATGTGGTGTCATTTGAAATCTCACAAGTTCGGAAGTTATTATTAAACCATCTATAAGCAATTGAACCACCAAAAAGTTAAGGCTTGAAACCAATGAATTTCAAGCTTTAACTTTTTTGAGATTTATTCAATCGCTTAAAATGCCTTAATCGTAGCCTTTAACACACAGAGCTATCAAAGATACCAAATTTGCAGAATTATGTTGAATATGAATAATATCTTAAAATGTATGGCACGAAACGGTGGCACAGAACTGACACCATCCGTGATACATAAGTGTTGGATATTTTAAAATTAGACTGTTTGTCCATGGTAACTTCGAGACGCATTTTCTTTTTTAGGTTTTCGCTTCGACACCCACCAACTTTAAACCAATTGACTTTGGTCCTTTTGCGAGCACCAAAAAAGCGCTCAATTGTGCGTCATATGATCAGCGAAAGTGCATTTTATGCGGAAATATTTCAAATTCGAACGCAATGAGAGAATACCATAGCAATACGTAAGTCGGAGAGGAAGCCAATTAAAGATGCTAATGATGCAATTAGTCATCTCAATTTGCCGTTGTACGGGTGTCGACTTTGTGCCGATGAGTTCACAAAATATGGAAATTGGCGGAGACATATGAAAGACCAACACCAGCAGCGGAACACCGTCAAGTACATAAAATTGGAAGCGAATTGGGGAGAACTGCGCAACGCGATGAGGGAAATGTTTGTACCAATTGGGGGGCCAACGAATTTTGACAATTGGCCAACAACGAATTCGAGCAGTAACACTTTGGGAGAGGGGAGAACGAGAGAGAACGAGGGTGAGCAGACAGAAGAAACAAAAAATATATATGAGAACAGCAGCTATAATGGTGGGTGGTGGAACAACTCACAACCAACAGCACAGTACCCCGATCGGATAAAGTACCGTACCCCATTTGTACACAGAATTTACGATCAAAACGGAACACATTGATGAAGCGGAAGAGCAAAGTCAGAATGACTCGAGCGAAAACGGTGCCAAGAAAATGAGAACGTTGTCCAAAGTGCAATGTGCCGAATGTGACGAGATTTTGCCGGACACAGAAATGTCACGATTACATCACACAAATGTGAAGTGAGTGAGTGGACGCATAGATTGGCATAATATGCCGAGAAGAATCGACAACAAAAAGAATTATCAAACATCGACTGACTAACAAGAGCTTGACTTGACCAAAAATGCTAAAAAACCACTAATTACATAGAAATTAATTAGAAATTAAATTACGAAAATTTCTTTATATTAAAAATATGAATGGGATTAGCAGATCCCACTCAGTGTTTATTTTGGGAACCACGAAAATTAGTTAAAAAGGAATGCAAATTTTGGGAAAAAATTCGTTATAAAATTCCAAATTATTCTCATTATAAGACCATTCCGCCCCCCCCCCCCCCTCCCATTCATTATCTGTCCCATTCACATTTAATTAGACATTTGCACCTTTGCCTGTACAAATGCCACTTGTGCTACCGACAATTCACGTCCACTTCCAATGGCCTCGGCTGTTGTGTGAATCACATCAAAAGCAAACACCCGGACGAAATGCTTCCGTACGACGAGCAATTGACAATGGATGATCTCCCTCAGAAAATGGTTCACATTCGGGCACGTGCCGCCGAACTTTTCGCATTGACAGAAGAGCAATGACACCGACTTTTCTTTTGCTTTTTTTCTTCTCCCTCACAAATGATTCGTTTCTTAGCCTTTGATTTTAATTCCTCATTATTAGGGTCTGAATTATAGGCTTTTCCAAACCCATGGCAATTTTTTTCAAAAAATTTCAAATTTATTGTTTGAAATTGCAAATGAGAGATTCTAAGTTTTTTCGGAACCGGTCATTTTGGCGTGGTCATTTTGGCGTGGCCACTTTGGCGTGGCCGTTTTGGCGTGGCCATTTTGGCGTCGATGGTCATAACTTTGTCCAAAAGAAAGCTAATTGAATATTATTATACCATTCGATAGCTCTTGGTAAGCTCTATAAGCCTGCATAATTTCAAAAAATTTGGTTCACTCAATAAAAAGTTATGTTCAAAAACGTTCAAAAATTCAAGAGATACCAAAAATATTTAATTTGGTTTCCTCTGAGGAAAGGTATCCAACGACGCCAAAATGGCCCACGCCAAAATGGCCACGCCAAAGTGGCCACGCCAAAATGACCCAGACCGAGTTTTTTGGGGGTAAAATTCATTCGATTGTTGGCTGCAAGGGTGGACTTGTAAATGGAAAAGGAATGTTCAATATCAACTGAAGTAAGGGGAGCAAATTTGTAATAGGGAATAAGATATGGGGATACACGACATTGGGTGTTTTTCCCCTAAATAAAGGAATAAATACATAAGCTAAAATAAAATAAAATCTCTAATAAGAGGGATTTTCTTTAAAAAATAGGAAAAATGCAAAAATATGAACATAAATTGCGAAATATGCATATGGAATATCGTCCTAGAAGCATCAAACCAAGCTAAAAAACATGTTTTTCTTGCGTTTCAAGATTTGCATGTGCATATAATTTCAGACCCTACTCATTATTAATTCGCCTCTTCCCATATTAAAACATTCGTCAGAAGATTCTTTGATTTATTTACAGTCAGGTGCAAAAGTAATGCCCCAAAAATTTTTTTTTTTTAAAACTGGTTTTCTCAAAAATTAATGGTGGCAAAAAAGTCTTATTTACGCCAAAAGAAAGGTCTATTAGTGCACTAATAAATACCCCAAAACTGCCCCAATAACTCCCTTTGTTGACGAGAAAATTGGTCATCGTCCAACTGACCCCCCATTCTGACGGTGCAAAAGTAATGCCCCAAAATGTTTAATCAATGAAAATAAAATCTTAAACAGCTTTTAATCCCCAATCTTTTTTTATTTAAAAGCTTATATTATGCCTAAAAGAAATTACTTATCAACACCAATCAAACAACAAATCGTGAAGGAAAAAGAGACTGGGCGGACTGCCCGATCCGTAGCAGAACAATTCAATATTGACCAAAGGACAGTTTCAAGAATATACGCGCGGCACAGGCAAACAGGCGACGTCAGCAGAAAGGCCAAGCCTGGACGTCCTCGAAAAACATCGGAATGGCAGGACAGGGCGATCGCAAGGCAGTTGAAATTGGACCCAAACAAGTCGGCATCCCAAGTGACGACGTGGGCACGAGGCACTTTCGGGGTCAAAATGAGCAAGTGGACAGCGCGGAGAATTTTGAAACGCCGTGGGCTGCATGGGCGAAGACCGGCAAGAAAACCCCAGACCACAAGAGCGCACCGTCGGACTCGGCTGCAGTTTGCCAGAGTGTACAAAGATTGGACAAGCGAGGATTGGGGAAGGGTGCTCTGGAGTGACGAATGTCCGATCAATTTATTCCACCCAGATGGAGGCGAATGGATCTGGCGACCGGTTGGGACGAGGTACAAGGCCCGGTACATCCGGCCAACAGTGAAATTTGGTGGGGGAAAGCTGATGGTGTGGGGTAAGGGTCGGTTGAAAAGTTCAGAAATTTTTTGAAATTTAAAGGCTGTGTGTGCCGTGACTTTGTTGGACCACTTGTACGTATCAATGGGATCATGGACGCATTGCAGTACCGGGACATTATGGAACAAAATTTTTTGGGGCAATTCTTTTGCACCTAACTGTATGTACTTTTTAAACTGTCTCTTTTTATTTTGTTTTCCCAAGCTATATTTACAATAAAAGTTCCTCAATTTGAATGCGCGGGTCGCTCACTGATCACGGAAATGATTTGTGTCCGGCGGTGCCGAGGAGAAATTTATGAAAATGTTAAAATTAAATTTAAAAAAGTAAAATTTCTTATTTCGTATGTACTGAGAAATAAAACAAAATAAGAACAATGGGCTGAAATCAACATTTCTGATAAACCAAACATAACGGATCCCCGTTTTGGCGCAAATTTTAATAAATCCTATCCGTTTTTCCCAGCGGCGCCTTTCTGCATCGTCGTCCCCCTAACTGTAAAAAATTTATTTCTTTTTATTTCAAGTCAAAAATTAAGATACGATTAATCATTAATATGTGTCCAGGCATTTGCCCCTCGGACATTTACGCCTGTGTGTCCAAACCCTGTTCAAATTTGCCTTTAACCAACCCAACAATAAAAACTTGACCAAATTAGGCAAAACAGCATTTTGTAGTGCTTTTAACAAAAGAATTCGTTTGTGAAATGCGAATCGAAAATTATACAGTAAATGAGAATTATTCAGATTTCAAACAATAATTTATTAGCTCTAAATGTCCCATTTTTCCTTCAGTTTGTTTCGCTCTTCTCCGTAGTCTTTTTTTGTCGCTCCATCTCCCCCTTTTTCCATTGCAAAATCGTCCGATGATTTTCCATCAGAATGCGTTTCCGCTCTTTGTGCGCATCATTGTATTCCATTTGCGGCTTTCCCGGCCACGGTGCCAAGCAGTACACCCAGTCACAGTAACAATGCAATCTGTCGCCGCGTTTTGCTGCGTCTTTGATGTTGCTGCGCCACCAATCTCCACCGTAATCGATGGTCAGCTCATTACCGGGCAAAATATCGCGGCTAATTATTTCGGGGAGTTTTTTTTTGACTAAAAATTAGAAATTACCTGGCAAAAAACCCAATTGAACCCCGCGACATATCCCGATGACTGCTGTAGAAGCGAAACGGTTGTAGATTCTCGAAGCAAGAATGGTTGAAGAAGCGCGTGATGTTCCCGTATTTATATGGGTCAATGACTAAGAAGATAAACATTGGGTCCCTCTACCCCTGTCAGTTATTAAGGGGTAGGGCCATACCCAAAAAAAAAAAATAGAGGGGATCAACCCAAAGATTTGAGACGAGGGAGAACTGACAATTAGCCACCCCATGGGCCAGTCCAGAAGGACCGAAATCGATTTCTAATAGGCAGTGGTTAATATGCTCACAAATGTCCGTCTTAGTTGACTCGATGGTCGTTAATTTGTATGCGTACTCCAACGGTCGATGCTCTTGCTGAATGTGAGTGACAACTTCCCCGACAAATTCGGCGACGAATTCGCCTTAAAAAGGAATGAATGGTATCTTTAAATTCTCACATTATTTCAAATGAAATCGTCTCGAACCCATAACCTTTTCTTACCCGCTTCGATGAATTGTTGCGAACGCACTCCCCATCCCGCGTTCATAGTTTTGAACAATTCGACGCGTTTGTTGAACTTTTCGGGCGTCAGTCGCCATTCGCATTTTCCCTGACAGCCTTTGCACGTCTTTTTGTCACATTCGAACAACAATTGCGTGTAATAGTCAGGAGACCCTCCGATGAGATTGATCTTACGGCCCTAAATAAATTCTGGTCGTCAAATTTGATTTTATTATTAAAATAGTGAAATGGCGGTCATTAGTTATAAAAGAATTTCTTACTCTTCCGATGGTTGCTCAGCAAAGGTCTATAAGGGCTAGAGACATTCTTGGGCATTGTATAAAAATATTATTTAAATTTTAAATGTTTTTTTGTTGTCTAAATCTATTTGATTCCGACATAAAATGAGTTTTATTTTCCCTGCCTAAGTTAATGCCATAGTAAATTCTCTACCCTGCGACTGACTAACCTTTGTTATTTTGATGCTACTTCTCTGCATGCATTCGCATGTATTTGGTTTACATTCGCCCACACATTTGCAACCATCCTGAAAAGAAAAATCATTTTTTTATGTACAAATCCAATTCATAAAAATGCCTATGCCTTACAGTTTTTCGCGTATCCTTGTCAATGTTTTTAGAAATATAATGAAAAGCAAAGGGTATGTCGCTATCGTCGACTGTGTTGACCACCGGAATGTCAACCCCTAAAATTGCACATTTTATTATTTTGTCCCTCTCCCATTTTACTGAATTACCTTCCTTTCCCTCTGCTAAATCCTCGCAAACTTAATTTAAAATGACTTAGCAACACATGTAAATTAAGGAAGAACTTACTCATGAAAAAGAGTATAAATGAGCCCGAAATGAAGAATTAAAATGACAAAATGAAAAAAACAATAACTCTGTAAAAAAGCGATTTTTTTGGATATAAATGAAAAAAATTGCGCCAAATAAAATTCAAATCAAGCCAACTTTGGCGTAAAAGCTATGCCATTTCATTTAAATGTAAAATGAATTTTTTTCAATTAACGAAACAAATAAATTAAGTTAAAGCAGGGTTCGGATTCGTACTTTATTTCAAAGTACGTACTTTATTTTCGGCTTTCATGCTTTGAAAATTTGAAGGCGTACTTTATTCCAAAGATGTACTTTGAAAACGGCTTTTTGCCCAATAATGTAAAAAATGTTAATTTTTAAGCAAAAATCCATTAGCAGATCAGACCCAAATTCTCAAATTTTTTCCCGGTGGCGCCTATCGGCATCACCGGACCCCTTTTACCTTAGATTTTCTCTAAATTTACTTTAATTCTACTATTTTTGGTGCAAAATCTGTTACAAAAATACACCCAAATTTTACAAAAATTTTCCCGGCGCCGCCTATCGGCACCGCCTCCCCCCTCCCCCCGCTTGGTGAAAGAATCTAAACATTTAAATAAAATAACGTTTTTTTATTGCAAATGATAGTTTTTTGAAGTGTACTTTGAATTCACAAATTTTCCCCCTTATGTACTTTGAAATCGCGTTGACTGTACTTTGAAATTGAGCTCGGCTGATCCGAACCCTGAGTTAAAGCTTCACAAATCGCGTCATATTAATTCTTTCCTATAAATTTAATTTAATGGACACAAAATTCGAATAATCTCTAAATTTTATTTTCTTTTGAAAAGATAATAAAAAAATACGATAGCTCACTTGAATTTAGTATTATTTGAAAGGCTGTGAATTTGGCAATGGGCGCCATGACGATTCGTCCGCCCACCCAAAAAGTGACACAACTGTAAAATTATTTTAAAGGCTTTTTTTGTTTTCTTTTTTAGTTGCGTCAAATGTTAAAAATATAAAATAGTTTTATTCTGTCATTTTTTCGGGTCGGCGGACGAATCATAGTGCCCCTCGACAATGATTGATGTCAAAAACACAGCACTGTTGTTAGAATATTTATTTCTAAATTTTAACTTAGATAGAAATAAATAATAATAAAATAATTTTCAATTTAACCTATTAATTAATGTTTAATATTTGACTTATTCGTCATTTCTTTATTTTATTCTCAAAAATATGAGAAAGGGGTCATTTTGATAAAACACTTTTTTTGGCAAAATGCATTAAGTCAATTTCTATCTTAACATATTGGTCAAAATAAAGATCCAATTTCCAAAAATGGCGTTAATGCGATTTAACGAGGTTCACGAAGTAAAAAATTTTTGACCCTGGCGGCCAAAGAAAAGCAAAATAACTCGCCAAAAGAAAAACTTACAAAATTTTTATGCAAATTCGTGTAAATTTGAACAGGAGAAGCAAAACTGAACAAAACGGCATCTCAACTTCGCTATTTGGCTCCCGAACAATCGGACATTGGTCAATCGGACAGTGAAGACAATGGGACAGAAGTGATCAAATCCACCACTTGCTCTCAAGTAATAGTCATTGTCTTATCATTTTCCTTCTTTTTTTACTGTCCGATTGTCCGGCCGCGCACAAGTGCCTTAGAATGACACTATTATGTGTAAAAAATTTTGTTGCCTTAGGACAAAAGTTATGTTGTCTTAAATTTCTTGGCGCCCAAATAGTCTCAGGGCTAAAACATGTGGGTGGAGGCCCCAACGTTTTGGTCCAATTGCGAAACGACCCGATGTAATCTTATTATCAAAATCCAATAAAATTATCTTATATTGTCAGCTTTTCTTTGAATTATAGTCGATATTGAATTGCTCGAAATTTTCTGTTTAGGGCTAAGTCGATTACTTTCTCTGCACATGACTTTTTTCTCCGATAATTTTTTGTAAACATTTAATTTTTCATCTATGAATAAAATATAGTTTTTTTTATTTAACATTGAATTTATGTGCCAACGATGTTTAGGGGCAATGTCATGTCGCTGGACTTTGCGTCTCTTAGAAATAAATAATTGACGACTTCCATTGTCCCATGCTTTTCCTCAATTACCCTTTGCCTTTCCTCACTCTTTCCACCAAATTTTTGTTTGCCCATTTGTTTCGCCTTTTCGGTTCGGCATCGTTTTGCTGCTGCCCATCGTTTGCCTTTGTTGGCATTGTCCTCACTGCTGAACCAATCAGCGCATTTATCACAGATTGGGCACCAATTCGATCGGAAAGGAGTGGCGACCCATCCAACTGTTCCGGCACTTCATTATGACACTGATCCGCCAGAAGCATTGAAATCTTTTAAATGGTAACTCATTTTAAAGATTACGAGGGGGCGAGGAGAGAATTGGAACAGTTTGGATAATTAAATAAAACAACTCACAGTTATGTTTCGCTCAATCACAAAAAGAGTCTCAAAGTCATCGTCGTCCTCTCCAAGCTTAAAACCAATTTAATAATAGCCCAAAATATGGTCTAAGAGGGAACGGACCGGGTTAAGCAATGCTTCGGCAACTTTTGTCTAAAATATTTTTCAATTTCATTGGCCTTTTTGGTGCATTGTTTTTCGTTACCCATCCCATGTAAAAAATGAACTGAAGGATGGTCATCACAGGGAAGAACAGCTCAACCTTTGATAAAACAATATACTTTTTATGCAATAATTGTTTGCACATAGAGGATGGACGTATGCTAAGTTTAAGTATGGACAAATTTGAGAAAATTTTTGAAATTTAAAATAAGTTTGTCTAACAATTATTTACGTTATTAATATATTTAAAATTAAAGAGGCGCTAAATTAAAAAATGATAATAACTTTAAATACAAAAAATAATCTTGGATTTATACGTTTTAAAACTTTCACCGAATGTTTTTCACTTTCTTTGGTCGGCAAAGGTTCAACAGCAGAAGGAATGTTTTGGCGGGAAAACAGACAGAGCAAAAAGAAAGTGCGCACCGAAATGAACACAACTTGGGGATAAACAAGTCTAAAAAATTGAAAGGGTAATAGCCAAAGGAATGGTGCAAAAACTTAATGAATAAGCTTCAATCATTTAAATCGCAAAATAAATATTTATTACGGGATCGGCACAAGATCAAAGTTGCTCAAATTTTGTAGTCTTTCTCTAAACGCGTTAACTTCGTTCAACAAATGGCCCAGCAGAGGATCAGATGCAATTTTCCCTCTCTCCCTGAGCCGATAGCAAAGTTGGCAAAGCCAATTGAAGGGCACCCAATGTTTGCTGAACTGTTGGCACATTTTGTGCCGTTGTTCGCGCCGATCACCACAGACAGTCTCCTCCATCAGCTGATGTTCGTGCGGTTGGATCAGTCCTTCGGCCAAATGGATTGATCAGAAGAGAAAGCCGAGACGGAGCGTGACGCAACGGACCTGCTTCGATCAGCGATTGCATGTCGGAGAACTGCTTGCGCACCCTGATGCTGATGTCGCGCAGCACCAACACTTGGACCAGGCACAAATAGCGCATGATGTTGCGACGGGCGACCACCGTTTCGGAGTCATTGCCGCGGACGACGGTGGTCACCGATTGGGCAACACCGTCGATGAACCTGTGAACATGCTTCAGTTGATGGGGATAGCACAGAAAAATGGAAACAACACCCAATATTCGCGAACATTTCCTTCCATCGGTCGACGACAATTTTAACGAAAAATCCGAGCAAAAAAGTCAACGGAATGTAATCGGCGGTTCCCCCCGTATATTGGACAAAGAAAAGAAAGGTCCTTCAAAAGGGGCAATCACAACAAATGAAAACAAAAACACAAAAAGAACAGAATGTTCCCAACTTTTTGCCGTTGTCACTCAAAACACTCAAACATTTTTGGAGACGAACATCACCGAGTATAAAGTGCCAACCAAATGATCAGTTCGATGAGCACGGACTTCCAAATAGAGCCGCGCCAACGAAAAATCACCCGCAGAAAACTCCACGAATTGGTGGAACAAATGTCGCCCGTGTAAGAAACGGTCATCGAAATGGAAGCCAAAGAAAAAAAAAGGGGAGGGGAGGAAAAGCCAAAGAATTGGGAGAAGAGCTAAGAATGGACATAATTTGAGCATTGGCCCTCTCTGTGAGCAAAGAGCAGCCGAAAAGCCCATAAATATCGATGTCCCAAAGGTCCCAAACAAAGGAGGCGAAAACTGAGTAGATTGTGCTGTTGGCGAGCGATGAATACGCATATTCTATTGGCCTTTCCAACACTTTTTTCGCCGTAAAAAGAGATAGCCATTTTTTTAGAATATAACTCACAACTTCTTACAAGTAAGCCTAGCAGTATATCCGAGAGGGAACCGATGAATACGCATATTCATTGGCCTTTTCCAACACTTTTTTCGCCGTAAAAAGAGATAGCCATTTTTTTAGAATATAACTCACAATTTCTTACAAGTAAGCCTAGCAGTATATCCGAGAGGAACCGATGAATACGCATATTCTATTGGCCTTTTCCAACACTTTTTTCGCCGCAAAAAGAGATAGCCATTTTTTTAGAATATAACTCACAACTTTCTTACAAGTAAGCCTAGCAGTATATCCGAGAGGGAACCGATGAATACGCATATTCTATTGGCCTTTTCCAACACTTTTTTCGCCGCAAAAAGAGATAGCCATTTTTTTAGAATATAATCACAACTTTCTTACAAGTAAGCCTAGCAGTATATCCGAGAGGGAACCGATGAATACGCATATTCTATTGGCCTTTTCCAACACTTTTTTCGCCGCAAAAAGAGATAGCCATTTTTTTAGAATATAACTCACAACTTCTTACAAGTAAGCCTAGCAGTATATCCGAGAGGGAACCGATGAATACGCATATTCTATTGGCCTTTTCCAACACTTTTTTCGCCGCAAAAAGAGATAGCCATTTTTTTAGAATATAATCACAACTTTCTTACAAGTAAGCCTAGCAGTAATCCGAGAGGGAACCGATGAATACGCATATTCTATTGGCCTTTTCCAACACTTTTTTCGCCGCAAAAAGAGATAGCCATTTTTTTAGAATATAACTCACAACTTTCTTACAAGTAAGCCTAGCAGTATATCCGAGAGGGAACCGATGAATACGCATATTCTATTGGCCTTTTCCAACACTTTTTTCGCCGCAAAAAGGATAGCCATTTTTTAGAATATAATTCACAACTTTCTACAAGTAAGCCTAGCAGTATATCCGAGAGGGAACCGATGATACGCATATTCTATTGGCCTTTTCCAACACTTTTTTCGCCGCAAAAAGAGATAGCCATTTTTTTAGAATATAACTCACAACTTTCTTACAAGTAAGCCTAGCGTATATCCGAGAGGGAACCGATGAATACGCATTTCTATTGGCCTTTTCCAACACTTTTTCGCCG